>OX419618.1:9145359-9566960 GCA_948473465.1 Lithophane ornitopus | reverse complement strand
GATTTTGAAGTTGACTTCCAAAATAATGATGTAGACATGTACGGCGAAAATCGTACCACGGCTGCACGGGTACTGCAGGATAAGGTGTGCCTAACAACAAGAAATAAGTTTGCGGATGATGTGGTCCTTCTTTTGAATACACACTTTCCCGATTTCTTTTGCGACATCACGAGAACATTAATGCTTTCATTTCATGTGACAATTCAACTAAACACACCAATCTCATTAAATTCCACACCACTTTCTCAAACTCCAATTTAGAAATCGAAATCGAAACTGTCGTCAAACGAAATAAAGGCGTGTTAAAATAGTCAAACGATTTACAAGTATTTACTATGGCTTTTAAGCACAAAAGTGTAAAATCCTATCTACATAACGAGAACCTGAATTTGACAAAAATACCGTGTCAGAAGGATTGGGACGTTGAACCGACGTAGCCAGTGATAATAGGTACAATAAACATTGGACGGAGATCGTGCCCGAGACAAACTCACAATAAAATATCCGGCTTATTTGCCACTGGCGATGGATTTCGTGATGCCTTCCGTTTGGAGACGAGTCTCAAGAATTTTTGGTCCATACCTATGTATATTTAACTCATAACTTCAATATTATCGAACCAGGCTCCGAAGTATGTGATGTGTATTTGTAATTTATTTTAAATCAATGAAAGTAGGTAGCCTATGCTGCACTGTACTTAAGTGTATGAAGTCCCAAAATACATGAAGTAAATAATGTGTTGTCATATTTTGACAGTTTTACAACAATATAACTTATTATATTCAAGGACTTTGCCTATCGTTTCGTTAAAAATCTGTAAAGTTATAAAACAAACATGTACCTTCACTATACATGCCAACAGAAAATATACTCCGATGATGCTGCAACCACCCATTTTCTCACTCACTAACATAACATTTTAAAGATTTTCACCGTACCATACCTACTAACATCTTTTAATATGGATTTTTACGAATTCCATGAGGAAATTATTTCAAAGACAAAGTTTATGGGAAAATACATGAGTATTTTCCTACATGTTTTAAAACATGAGTTTTAGAACGATATTGTTCAAGCATGATTTATGACAAGGTTTGATATAATTGTTTGCATAAAACCTATGTTGCCAATTTGTTTGCCGACAGATAACATTGATGTCGTAATAGAGTAGCTCGGTAATTTTTGGTTCGTAATTGAATTGATACATGTTTCTTAAAACAATGTTTGTTTTATGACGACGTTAGAGTCGTGGTGGGGCGTAACTTGAAGGTAAGGTTTTGGTTTACAAATTCCAATCAAAGCTGCTGTATTATTTTCTTTCTACTATAGCCAGGCTGTTTTGAAGAGGTGGTGGCCTTTAAAATTACGCTAGAAATGCTACACTATCACTATACCAAACGCAAAGCCTTTATATGGATTAGACGTAATGCAAAAGTAGAAGAATGAGGAACGGATAGTTTTTTCGGCTGTAATGTAACACATAACCGCGTAGGTACCTATCAGTATATATGGAATGTACCTTACTATGGTAATAAATACCTTGACTATGGTAATCAGTAAAATAAAAGTTTTTAGATTCTAAATAATTTAGACTAATCTAAACAGATAAAACGTTTGGTTTTGAGTTTATGGACGACTAGCTTTACACGGCGTGGTTTCGCTGTCACAGTTATTTTTATGTTTGTCTCAACTCACAAGTTCCGTGCATGTTTCTGGAACGAAATACAACCTGTTACTTTCGGGATCATTAACTACGCAAAAACGTCTCTATGTAAAAAAATAATGTTGACACGTCGTCGCTCCGACTGACGAGAAGGACAAACCGACACCCGGAAAACTTTTTCGCATTTATAATATTACATAAAAGGATGAATAGGGAATTGACGAACTGTTAATCTTTGAGTTGACACTTACTGAGAAAGAGTTCAAGCAAGAAGGTCAAATCAATAAGCTACTTCCATTATACCATCAACTTACTGAAAGATCTCTGCGTATAAGATTGGATAATTGTAAACTTTTTAAATGACGTATCGAGACATGCAGATGTTCACTGTAGAAAGAAGGCTTAGGGCTGAAACATAATAGAAGAATATGTGAACTGAGAAGGTTTCTTTGGTGATCTTTTGAGTCTCAGTAAAGAGTAATTTTGAGGATGTATTCCTGATGGAGTTCAGCATAGTATAGTCAGCCTTAACATTCCCACTGCTGGGACACAGACCTCTTCTATCTGATGGTGTTATTTCTATAGGTATGACTAGATAATAAGTAAACAACAGTTTCATTAACAGGATGGCAGCATCGCACATCCTGAGCGCTGTGGAGCCGACAGTGGGCGGCAGCAGTTCTCGCAGCGGTCGCGAAAGAGAAGTCAACGTGGCGCTCGACGACAGAGAGCTGTGGGTGCGCTTCCAGACGCTCACCAACGAAATGATCGTCACTAAGAATGGAAGGTAAGAATCATTATGATTATGCATTTAAAGGTTACACATACAATACTCATACAAAAATCTACATAATAAAAAATAAAACTGACAGACAATGCACAGCCTTAACCGTTGGGACTAGAAGAGTTCTATATATAACGAAGGTGAGCATGAGCACTAAGGAAAAATGTTATCCCCTAAAGGGGTTAAATAGGGGATGAAATTTTTATGGAAGTTTGAAATTTTTGCCCGAGGGAAATCCCATCACGCACACGGTTTGTGATACAATTTCTGGACCATGCAGGGGCGTTCATTTTGTGATATTAAAGACTGCATGATGCCTTACCTATACCTACATACTACAAGATTAGGTCTGTTTTTCAATTGTTTCGGAGACCAGATTGCAATTTGTACTTATTTTATTGAACTGAGAACTGGAAAATAAATAATAGCTTTAAAATATGATTTGCAAGGCATTAGCAGTATAGTGTTATATAAACAACTGTTCGAAAAGTAAACAACGCTTTCGTTATAATTATATTAGAGTAATATAATACAGGACTCGTGGCTAAGTACATATACGGCTATTGCGTAGTTATCGCAGCTCGCTATCTTTCTTTGCGTACCTATTCAGAACTTCCCGGTATGTTGGAAAGTTGGTTGCAGGTAGGCAGACCTGTAAATCTGAAAACGGTAGCCTAGGATATCGGGGTATCTCTCACTCTCATACAAAAATGGATTAATAGACACAAGGCTGATCGAAGACTGTCATAAATTATCTGCAGGTCTAAGGAAAAGTCCGAAAAAGTGATGCCACAATTACTGTATGTATTTAGATTTACTCCACCGATGGACAGCTAATTCTCTTCTGCTGCTTTTCGCATCCGTAATTTCAATACCGATGGTCTATTTTCATTCGCGTCTGATCAATACAAAACAGACCAAGAAATATTAGTCAGAGCGAAACGTTCAGAACACAATGATGGTGTACTTACACGGTCACATTTTGCCAGTGCTAACCGTTCGCCGGCCGGCGGCTAGTTTTCAGCTATTAACGCGGTAGGTCTTACTCATTAACGCTGGGTGGCTAAATGATACCGCCCGATGCCGATGAGCAATGACGGAACCCTTACCCTTGACGAAGTGACGTTTTGTTCTACAGTAACGTGGTTAAGTATAACTACTATTGTGTTTTCTATTTGCTATGTACTTAGTAATTTTTAGTTAAATAAACATAGAACTGGACGGAACGACAGACGACGGAACTATCCCGGTTCTAAGTTCATGGCTACCATCAAGTCTTGTTTTCTGTTTTATTATGCTTCAGAGACAGCCCTTTTATTAAACTTATTCGACAGATTAGGCCGATAATGGTAATTATATTTGGATGTGTTTAATACAACAGGAACTGTAAGGTCAGCTGGCAGTACTAGCACCGATTAAACTATTAAATGATAAATGATTTATTTCTGTAAGTAGGTTTGTACAAACACTTTTACATGTCAAACACATTTTTAAAACTAGATGAGGTCGGCGTTTCCTACCTGACTACTCTGAGAAGAAAGGCCGAAACAAACTCAGAGGTCACAGTCTCTTTTAAAGTCCAGACATAATCTTGGTGAGATCATGTGAAGACCATGTAGATTGGTGTCTGAAATGGTCTTTTGAGGAAAGAACCACACAGATTGAGTGGACCTGTCCAGTCAGTGCACGCTTTTGTCAGTGATCGTGCAGCTCAACTCAGAATTTAAGGAGCTCAACGATTTGACGAACAATACCAAAAACAGGACATTTGGGTAGGCCGCATAAATTACTCAAACTGCCAGACCATGATTAATTAAAACTAAGGAAAAATAAATAATAAAAAGAAAAGAATGATCCACATAGTCTTCACATTCACAATAATTAAAATAATATAATACTTTACAAAGTAAATAATTCATGTCATTGTAAGTATACATAAAATGTCAATGTGAATATAAAATCCAGAAATAATCTTGGTCAGATCATTTGAGGACCATGTAGATTTGTCTGAGATGGTCTTTTGAGGAAAGAACCATACAGATTTGAGTGGACCTGTCCAGTCAGTGCACGCATTTGTCAGTCATCGTGTAGCTCAACTCAGAACTTAAGGAGCTCAACGACTCGACGAACAATACCAAAGAAAGGACATTTGGGTAGGCCGCCTGTAGTACTCAAACTGCCAGATAAATAAAATATATAATCCACATATTCCTCAAATTCACAATAATTAAAATAATAATAATATTATACTTCACAAAGTAAATATTCATGTCACTATATATGTATATAATAAAATACAAAGTTATCAAAAATAACAAAATTCAATAAGTAAATTTAAAAAAAAAATGGATTTATTCTGCTTCTGTATCCATGCAAGGCAAACCGCATGCCTTAAAGAGCATGTGAACCACCTTCTTTACCTAACAGCATTCATATTTGACCACTACCTGTTCTCAATAGTATCCGGCATAAGATAAGAACAAAAAAACATTTTCAATGTTATCTTGTTGACATCGCTTATCTACGTCCGAAACTTTAGATAGAACCATCCTAGCGTCTAAAGTAAGGAACGTAATAAATTAATTAAAGCTCGTATATTCAGGGCTTTTATTTACTGTTTTGTTTCAGACGAATGTTTCCCGTAGTCAAAGTAACTGCCAGTGGGTTGGACCCAACGGCGATGTACACCGTGCTCTTAGAATTTGTGCAAGTAGACTCACATCGCTGGAAATACGTTAATGGAGAATGGGTATGTATAACAATGATAATATATTACAAAATATGGTCATATTGGAACCTATGTTTTCATTTCCCACTTGCCGTTCTTCAAAATTGTAATTGACCGTGTGAGGAAAGCGGGCGAAGTGTCTTTGCCTGGCAAAATTTGCTTTCGTGTGTAAGTTTGTTGATACTCCTCTCTCTACGGGTCGTATTTTACAAACGATCTGAGGCCCTAGACAAAGTCACATTCTAACAGCGATAACGATTATGGAAAAGGCAATGTATGTATGTCAATCCTGTTGAAAGTCGTTGTAGAAATTCGAAACGCTTTCGAAGCGGTTGTCACTTGTGTAGGCCCTCGGGATGAAACTTGGTATAGGTACCTAGGTTTTTTATTTGAGGGGTACTTCCTCCAAAAACATTACCCTCTTTCTGGGGCAGTCGGGTAAAAAGGGGGTTACTGGATATCTCCGCCTTATGAGATCCGATTTCGAAGGTTCTTCTTCATTTGAAAGGAAGTAACTTCAAGTTGGTCTTATAAAAATTTGTTGAAGATTTGATGAGGATCTTCGGCGTGATGAACAGTATAGCTCCTCAAAATGCAGTAAATTGCTTCTAAAGTACCTAAAGTCTCGTGTTTAACAGATAGTAGTTACTTGTAATGGTAAATATCCCGTTTTAAATAACTTTAGTGGTATTTTGTGCTCGCGAGGTCTACTGTTCGCAAAAATACTAGTAGTACCTACCTAGTATTGGTTAAATGCAGTGTATAAAGCACTTACAAAGTTTTAGTAGTCAGGCATATAAATGATTGATTATTTCTTCATAGGTTCCCGGCGGCAAGGCGGAAGTCCCACCATCTAACGCAATTTACATTCATCCCGAGAGCCCGAACTTCGGAGCGCACTGGATGAAGGAACCGATATCTTTCGCTAAAGTTAAACTTACGAATAAAACTAATGGAAATGGACAGGTACAGTTAAAATTATTCATTATTATTTGACTTAGGTACCTTTTTGGCTGAATTTTATGTTTCAGTAAATTATTGTAAAAATATTTATAACATTATAGTGATTAAAAAAAAAGTCAGATACGAACATTCACAATTTATTAATAGCTCAATAACATAGACTTACTTCGTGCTATCCTAACTTTATTAATATCATAAATGCGAAAGTGAGTTTTTTTTTGTATGTTTCTTTGATTATTACGCTTTCATGCTAAAACGGCTGAACGGATTTAGATGAAATGGCACATGGGTAGACCATGATGTGGAATAGGACACAGGATACTTTTTATCCCGGTAGTACATTCCCGTGGGATAATTTCCGACCTCCACGCGGGCGAAGCCGCGGGCAAAAGCTAGTAAATAATAAAAACACATTTGCGAATCCGACGTCTGTTTACGAGATACTTTGTAGAGTTTACTACAAGCATTTACATTGTTTCTCATGGGCATAAATGAGTTTCGAGCAGGATAAACACAAATTACGGATTCAATATTTATAGCGGGATCCACGCCAGATTATGTGCCTGACCGAGCATAATAATTAGTTCACAGTATTGTCGGAATACTAATTTTATAACAGAAAGCTCTCGATGCCAAGGTGTGAGTGTGCTACAGTTTCGTGGCTACCGCTAGTTCGTAGAAGCCAGTTCTCACGGGTATGTGGTGCGAATGAATTTGAAAGCAAACATCTGATACATCTAGATCCATACGTTGACGGCTCGGTGTGAAATCTGTAGCTTTACCAACTGTTTAGCGGCTGTCTGTACGCACTATCATTTGTAATAATTATTGTCTCTGCGCTATGTTTACATTACACATATCTTAAAAATAAGCTGATGCCCCCTGTGGTCGTTATGCTAACAGTAATGATGTACACATACACATCTCATTGTACTGCATTTAATACTATATTTGTACGACACGTGGCCAAGTTCTTTTTCAGGATTTTCTTGTAACTGGAATGATTTTTATATGAAAAGCCGTGGAAATAGATATTATCGAAAAAGCATAACGTTTATATTGAAATTTAAACTTAACTAAACGTAAGTATCCTAATTAAAGTCTTTATTGCTACTAGTTGCAGAGTGTAAACTATCGTAGCCTAAGACAACGGGTAAACCTGAAGTGGCGGTATTTCGGTGCCTACTCTACAGCTCCGCTGTGGGACAACTATATAAAGGGCAATATTATATAAAATTGTGCTGCTGAAATCACTGCCCGCGAATTTAATTTCGTGCATAGCCAAACTTTTTAGTAGGTATTTTACGAGTCAGTTTAGTAGGTATCATAGCGGGACTAGAGCATAGGGGACTAACCGGAAATCTTAATCTCGATTATTGTTACAGATAATGTTAAATAGCTTGCACAAATATGAGCCTCGGGTACACCTGGTGAAAGTGGGTACAGACCTTCGTCGCATTATGACTTACCCATTCCCGGAGACGCAGTTCATTGCCGTAACCGCCTACCAGAACGAAGAGGTGACTTCGCTGAAGATTAAATATAATCCGTTTGCGAAAGCCTTCCTAGACGCAAAGGAAAGACCTGAGGGCTATTATCAAAGAGATTTTGTGGGCACGCATTATCCCCAACAGAGTTCTTCGCCACATCAGTATCCGCAATGTGAGTTACCTAAATAAATAGATGAGATCTAAATCACAGAGCTCGAGTTCGGTGAATCTACGCCACAGTCGAATAACGCCTTTTTTATGCAATAAAAAAACTATTTATTTTCATACGTTCAAATTTATCTGAACGTTTTTAGGCGTGAAGTAATCCAAAACTTTCGTAGCATAATTTTACGCAATTGTCCAAGCTATATTTACAGTCGGTCGCACATCATGCAGTGGTAAAGTAAAAAAGCCATTATAAATTGACTTCTTATTTTAGACTCCGGGCGGTTATGTTACCACCAAAGTGAGATAGGATGGAGGTACCCACAAAAAAATAAAAAGTTCCTACCTAGTTAACTGAACAATATTATTTAATTTGCAGTCGGTGGATGGTTTGTGACGTCGCAGTCGTTGTATGGAAGCAGCAACGCAGCTTCCAGAAGACCAGCACCATATCCTCCGCGGCCTCCATCACGACCACGAACGTTGTCACCTCCTTGTAAGTAATGCCGTAAATTGAACCTCTAAATTATTGTTATCCTAGCTTCGTCCCTCTGCGAGTAAAGAAGATAACATAATGGTGGCTATAAATCTGTATCTACACAAGACTAGTCTAATACATACTTGAGCGCATATAAGACGCCGCGCTTTTGGTACTACTAGAAGCTCCTTTGACACTTCCGTTTGAAGAATGACTGAAGATTAGTGTATGGGCAGTAATCATCCCATTAATTTCCGCTAAGATTTTTTTTTAAATTCTTATTTCTACTTCCATTCCACAGCCTCCTACAGCAATCCAGAACGTACGACTACAGCGACGAACGGCAGCGGCAGCTACACGTGGGTCAGCAGCAGCGGCTACTGGAACTCAACGCAAGGCGGTAGCTCCCCGCAGCCGAACACTTCCCCTGCCCCTTATCGAACCCCTCCACACGCGTACCCTGCCCCCCTGGAGTATGCGCCCCCGCCTCCGACCAGCTCCTCTGCGCCATCATCAGCCCCCGCGCCCCTTTACCCGCTACAGTACGAAACTCCAGCACAGCATCACTCGCCGTACTACCAACATGCGTACGCACCGTATGCCCATCATGCGATTGAAGACATATCATATTGGCCAAACAGGTAAGCATGAATCTCAGCTGGCTATCAGCACCAATATTCTTCACACCATAAACCATCTAGTAGAGCAAATTGAAACTTTAAAGTATTTTTTCAGTCTGAATAGTTACGGCTACCAGCCCTCCGAGTACGTCGGAACAGGAGAAGTGGCATACGGCGCAGAAGGCATGTCTTTCGGGCCTACGGGGCCTACGCTCGAAGCTGCCACGACCGGAGAAGGCCGAGCCACGCCCCCCGGGCAGGAACACCCACAAAGCGAAAGAGAGTACAAGTTTAGCACTGAAGAAGAACGTCAGTCGCCGTGCGAGGAGTCCGCACTACCACAGCGCTCACCGACGCAGTGATCATGTAGTTTTAAAATAGAAGCAAAAAATATATTTAAATAATAAGCGTGGATTCCGAGGCCTTCTGAATTATATATTTTTCTATTCTAGGATGTTAGGCATGAAATTAAAATATTTTTAGGCACTTGTGTTGTGGGTTCGAGAGACGTGTTACTGTAAATACGAGTAGATTTAATAATGTATTCTAAATAAGATAATTATGAACCTACGAAAGTGGATACCTGTGTAGGTATTATATATAATAGTTCAAATTCCAATTATGCACTCAGTTTATTAACTTACCTAGATTTACTTAAACAAGTTTCCTTAAACATACTATTTGATGTTTTGACTCAATAAGTTAATAGGTATTTACTTGTCATTATTCCGTGACATCACCCCGAAGCAAACGAATAAGTTTAACTCTACCAAACCGAAAAGTTAAAATTGAAAAATGGTCGGCTGCATTCTCACGACCCATCTTAGTGCAACCTGCCCATGAATACATGATTGTCACAGAGTCCCATAATTACTGCAACTGAAAATTTCTAAACATCGGTATGTTATAAATAGAATAATCAATGGCAGGCACTAGGTATTCAGGGAAGAAAACACCAAACTTTAGTGTTCAGCGTTCGGCCTACGTTAAAATCAATCATAATTTATTTAAATCGCTGCTTACTAATACCTAGCTGGTGTTCTTGAAAACTTTGTGATTTTATTTCACACCTTTTATCATGTAGGTACCTATATTACTCTAGTTTGGTTCTACATGAACGTTTTTTTTTTCGAAACTTGCCCGTGGCGAAACACAAGTGAATGTCTCAAGCAATTCTGCATTGTATTATTCATAAAATAATAATTGTGTATTGTGGTGGCTTGAATTGTGTATTATAAAATTGCAAGGCTAATTCGATTTCAGCCGATTAGAAAAAGGAATAAAAGTTCGGTGTTGACAATAAAATCATGTTTCTGTTACAAAATAGGCCTTTATTTTCCCGCCCTTTCCTTCCACAACTTATTTCCTGTATAATATAGCGCTCTAAGGTTTTTGTGGCGCATGGCCAAAACTATCACTCGCCGCCATCTTGTTTTTTGAATAATTTGAAGTGTTCTTGTACTCGCAAGCTAAAAACACACACAAGCCAGGTGCGTCGCCGGGACGACATTTCACCATGGAATTAGTAGGTAAGTTTGTACTCAAAAGCATTTCACAAAACAATTGCACAAATGAGTAGGGGAAAGGTGTACGAGATGATCCACTTAAGGGAGAATGCTTGTAGTTTAAACGATAATCAAGTTAATGCAGATGTAAAAACGTTTATTCACATTAAATTTATCTGTCTACCCGTTGTCATACTCAAAATGCATTTTTTTTTAGATCTAATAATATTCCAATTACATATTTTTAAAACACTACCAAAGAATCATCTTGGACACCAGGGTGTCCAAGATGATTCTTTGGTAGTATCCCTACGCTAGGGGCAAGATGATCCTAGGGATCATGTTGCTTGAATTTGCTAGGTTTTGGCAGAGTTAAATAAAAATGAACATAACAGAGTTTGCTATATCTTTAATTATGAAATAAAATATCGTACAGACCTTAATTAGGTAGAATGAGCCAGTCTTATTAATTAATATTCAGTCTCAATATCACTAATAGGTAACATATGAGATCAATCGTTATGTAAAGGTTTAATCTGCAAACTGTTTACTTGCTGTTCTATATGGCACGCCATTTTTTACAGAATCCAGCGCTTTGATCATGGAGCCTTACCGAGTGAGTGAATCCGACCACTCACCACGATTCGTTTTTCTGTTATAATGACAAGGCATAGTCTAAAACAAGATACAATACTTATTGTTATTAATTGAAATCGATAAAATTAATTAATACTTGTCTATTACTACTTTGTCCATAGTGCAGGCTAGTTAATTAAGTCATATTTGTTAGACCGTGTTTAGGGCAAATAAAGACTTATCTTATCTTATCTTTTCTAGAAAAAACATAATCTATTAACTTATACAATGGTTAAAGATGGTGTACAAGATGATCCGCATGGATCATCTTGTACACCAGTAACATAATCATCTCGCCCCACCACCAATTTTTTTATTCAATGTTCGATAACATAACCTACCTATATCTTATCAACGGTTACCACGCCACAAAAAAAAAACAAAATAGAGCAATAAACAAAGCTACTAATATAACAGCCTTTACAATAGACTACCTAGATCACATTTGACATAAACTCAAAGTCAACCTTACCTTAGATAAAAGTCACGCAATTTTTGTTTTTCTTCACAAAAAATTTGCTTGGCACCCACGACGCCATTACGATTAACTGTGGCTCGGTAATATCGGGGACTACGTTTTACCATTGAAAATAACTAGTTGTCGCTAATAGTTTTGTTGCAATAAAGTAGGATCATCTCACCTCAACGGATCATCTTGTACACATTTCCCCTACATATTAGTTCCATGTGGTTCCATGCACAAATGTTTATCGACCGCCAAAAGATCATAAAACCCTGTCAGTGTAAGTATCTACATTACGGTGAACGCGAACCTTTCGATGTCAAAATCAAAAATTAAAAAAATCCGTACCTATAGTTGGGTCCACACAGCGCCAACGTATGCTGCATGTAAACGTATGTTACGGTATAGTTCGGAATAGTATAGTTATTATAGTCAAAGATTTAAATGGTTAGATTCGCCATAACGTATCAAAAAATTATCGCGGATATGTTTTGTTTTGAGACCTCTGACACAGCCAATGTTTTAAGCTGCCATGGAAACGTCTTAGACGGGATGTGTGAGTTCACTCTTCAAATCTAATAATTTAAATCTTTAATTAAAAAGTATTGCATCTTGTGTGCAGTACCTAACCTGATCGACAAGAGAATGGCAAAACGCTGGAAGAGACTTCTAACCTTGCGTTTGCTGGCGAAACATTTGCGACAAAACATGTTGAAATCTCTATCTTCTGTCAATGTTCCATTCAATTTTTGACAGGATCTAGAGATGTTTTAGTTTACATGTTTTGTTGTAATATTTCGCCAGTGCAAACGCACGGTAAGGTGGATGCGCTAAGGTAGCCCGCTAAATTCAAATTTTCTTACGTTTTTTGCAATTTGCAGGTCAGTATCAGGTTGTATGTTGATCTAAATATGATTTGAAATATGGATTTACAGAATTATAAACTTAAGAATCAACATTACAACATTTTTGGATGTACGACTTCCAATGGGGATGTAAACTGCCATTTGTTCACGATAGGTAGCGAATCGTCGAGACGTCCAGTGAAAACTGTCAATTCCATACATTTTGTAACCTAGCATTCAGTAAATTTAAATTTTCTCGAAATATGTGCTGTACCAGGATGTACTTACCCTGGTGTTCATTTATTTCCCAAAGATACAAGCTAAAAAAAAGTGGGAAAAGGCTATACGTCGTAAAAATTTTGAAGCGACACAGCATAGTAGGTTATGCCGGAATCATTTCCAAGATTCTGATTATGTAGGATAGGAGAATCAGCATATACAGGTGAGCTATTAACTTATTAAAGTGTAGATTTCAGTCGTTAGCATTACAGACAGAGACTTCTTGTTATCACTATGGTTAGTTTTAATGATAACTACCTACCTTACTTAAAACCTAAACTTAGTTTGTTTCCTGTGGGTTTATGTAAATATACCAATGAACATGTACCTATCCTGTCTGCCTCCATAATACAGAGTGTTAAAATTCTTATACTTAAAGTAATCTGTATGAACTTTTTAAATATTTTGTTTGTTTTCAGGAAATCTAAAAATATGAAAATTTCCCAAAAAGGGGACTGTCCCAAGCAATTATTCACTTGGTCCACCCGAGTGTCAACAACACCTACATCAAAAAGCCTTCAGTATTTGGAAAGAAGCAGACGCAGAATTGATTTTAGATAGCCAACTGTGGACGAAAGTATTCAAGAACCGTCTACTAGCACTGAAATAGAAATATCTACTATAGAGAGCACCTCTATCACCCACTTTTGAGTAATAGGCTGCTGCGTTCTGAGTTACGCTGTAAACGATTAACAAATCGTGCTAATACCCGTTTCGTATTGGCCTGAGCACGTTATGGTGGATGCGCTAGGGTGGCCCGCGAAATTCAAATTTTCTTACGTTTTTTGCAATTTGCAGGTCAGTATCAGGTTGTTGTTGATCTAAATATTATTAGCGGCCGTAACAAATATGTATTTACAGAACTATAAACATTAGAATCAGCAATACAACTCTCTAAGTTCATGGAAGTGCATTGAATGACAATTTCATGAAATCGTCAGTATAATTCTGTAAATTCATATTTGTTACGGCCGCTAATAATATTTATATTAACATACAATGTGATACTGACCTGCAAATTGCAAAAAACGTAAGAAAATTTGAATTTCGCGGGCCACCCTAGCGCATCAACCTTAACGATGTCCCGTGAATCGTCACAGATGATACTATCACCCAGTGTTGCCAACTGCTACCTTTAGTTAGTAGCTAGACAGTTTGCTAAATGTAGCTAGATTGTCAGATTTTTGTCTAGAAGTATCTAAATGCTACTTCTACTTCGTTTTTTAATCCCAGATAATAATTTGACATTTCAAATCTTTATTGTTTGTTTTTTCATTTGGTGTTTGACATTTGTACCTGTCAAATTACTACTTTTTTCAAGTAATTACATTTTCCGCGAGCATGAATTTTAAATTCATAACAAAACACAAAAAAAAGTTGTTGTTAAAGTTTAACAGTGCAGCCAACATTACGGCAAAGGAACTATTTGATGAAACCATAGATATATCATTTCATACGTCCATACGCACTCTACCATAGACCACGTTTGGTTTTTCTTTCAAGAACCGGTGCCCTAATAAAAAATATCGAAAGTATATACCATGTCAGTCATGTGAAAGGTAGCGAAAAAATCTGGCTACAAGTTTTATTAAATTGTAGCTGCCTGACACCGAAAAATAGCTAGATCTAGCTACAAAGTAGCTAAGTTGGCAACACTGCTATCACCGTGAGCGCTGGCAAAAATGACAGCTGTGCTGTTTTGTTTTGTTTGAGTCGCATCTCTAATCTCTAACGCGTAATTCCTTTTTTTCGGTGTTTTTTAGTTAATATTATACATTGGTACCCTTCGTGTGTAAGTCTAACTCGCACTTGGCCGGCAGATGCAATGTGTCGACCTTTTGTTAAACATTGAACATTCTGTTGTCTTTGCTTGATGCTAATTATTGTTGATACGGATGTTGGCAACATCCATTACTAAGATCCTGTCTCAACAACTAAAGCTACCTACCTATTGTTCTGAGGATCCTGATCCTGTTGTGTCACTGTCACTGAGTATCACTGACTGTAATATTGTCAATGTCCGATGTCAATGACCCAGTGACAATTGGCCGTAATTGGCGCGCGTTATTGTAGAATGGAGTCTACTGTGTCGGTTTCTAAGGTAAATTATTATTTACGTTACAATAATTAATTCGTACCTAAAGTTTTTCTCATTTACAAACTTTGTTCCCCAAGACCATTGCGAAAGAATACATTTTAATGGGTACCTATTATAGGCTATGTAACCTGTATGTATGTAATGATACGGCTCCCACTTTAATAAACAAACTGGTTTGCTTATTTATTCATTATCTTCTGCGTGTAATCAATCATCCTACTGTAGAATGTTAAAATACATACATAAGATTCTACTTGCAATTTAGTTAACCAATAGAGTTCATATTATTCAAACAATCCACAAAAGTAAACAGCCTTTGATAATCATGTAAAAGCTTCTTTGGCAAAGTAAACCATGTAGCCTATGGTTCTGTTAGTAAAATGTTAATATGGCCATAACAAATTAGATAAATTACTTTATTATAGTAATGCAAAACACAATTATTATCTTGTTCAAGTTGACTTAGCCTATAAAAAATATTTCTGGTAAGTATATTGAATTTAAGTACAATCAAAATTGTTACTAGTAGGTAATTCTGATACTTTAATTCCAGGGTGTTTTTCTGTTCACAAATGGATTCAAAAATGGAAAAGCTGGAAAGAAGAAAGGTGGAAAAGCATTGTTTGAAAAGATATTTATGAAAGAACTATGGTATGAAACATATAAACAGAATTGGAACTACATTGAAAATGAACTACAGGTAAGTCCATTTATTCTATTTCTTATGTATCACCTGAAACGAACTTAAGTGGCAGTGGATAGGACACATTGCTTGTAGAACTGATATTCTATGGGGTCTGGAGTGGTGACAACATGCCGAAAGATGTAGCATTGGAAGGTCTCCCACAAGGGGGAACCATGATCCGGTGAAGGCCGCAGGAATTCGCTGGTTGCAAGAAGCACAGAATTGGTTGAAGTGGCATATGTCCTACAGTAGAAGTCTTTTAGCTGAAATTATGATGATGATGACGAAAAACCAAAAGTGTGTACTTTGCAGTTGTATACATAGCTACTGTTTTAAAGTTTTATGTGTGCATTATTTACGCTTTTTGTTAATTTATCTTATAAACTTAATGTACTGTTAGGTACTAAAAAAACATCCAATAGATAGATAGAAATAAAAATTATATTTAATCAAACTATTAACCAAACTAAAAACTATCTTTATCAAACTGTAGATACAGTACTGATGTTATATTTTCAGTTTATCAGTAAGCCATATTTCACTGTTTTTTCCAGGAGCTTCATCAAAAGACATACAGCCTGCTACTGAATGATATTGTAAACTACATAAAGAACCATGGTATCAGTGAATCATCTACTTTGGAGGGAATCATTCCAAGTGCTACTCTTTTGACTGGGGTCAGTCAGCCAGACCATGTATCCCAATTTACATCCCTTATTGATATTATCAGGTAATACAAGTATTTTGGTCCATCATTTGTTTTAACACTAATAAGTATCAACAATATGGTAATAGGAAATCTTTTTTATTTTAAATTTATACATGATTATAATGATTTTAATAAATTTGAGATTGGAAATCGCATTGAGAAAATGCATTCTCTCTCTCAGAAAACTGTAATTTTAAAGTAAGAATATATTAAACATTGGCCATACTCCTAAGGCTTACCGACTCAACATCCAGGGAATGCTTACTGCAATAAAAAATTTAAATAATAAAATGTTTCAGAAATGAAGTAACTCCAAATGTGGCTTTAGTAAATTCACAAGATGCACCCACCGTTAAACACTTAGTTGAAAATGCTGTTTGGCAGTTAATACATGGAAATCAAATCTTGGTAAGTCCTACATGAAAGAACTCTACATTACCAACTCAATTAATAAACACATAACATAACATCACACCTTGTTTCCCCAAAGGGTTGAGCAAACTCAAACGCATTTATTTCAATTAAACCATTTACAGGCACTTTTGAACTGTCAAAGAGTCGGTCAGTTAGTCAGAAAGTTGAAGCTAGTTGCCCATTCCAAAAAGTAGATCTCTATGGAGAAGAATGGGCAGGAAACTCCAAGGACACTCTTTTAAATATGCATATAGATATTACAATATCTTGGGTACAGTATTCTTATTGCGTGAGAACTATATATTATGAGAAAACAATGTAAAACAAAAAATAATCAAAAACAATTCAGAATATAAGATTAAAAATAAACTCTGGCAAATATGAGATGACCAGTCTCAACTGACGGCACCCGTTCACGAACATGACACATGGATCAGCACCATCCAGCTCAACCATTTTGTAGGGAACCAACACACGCGCTACCATCAGCGAGACATTTATGTGAGCATGACATACTCTCATCTGCCATGCTCTTTCAAGTCAACATACAATCATGATACCATATTAAATGGCTCCATGGTACTCACATTTACAAAAATTGAAAAAATGCTTCTATCTAAATTATACAAAACTATAGTTTGCAATGAAGTTGAGAGACTAAAGAGAGAGCAGAGGAGTACCAATAAAAAAATAGAAAAACAATAAAACAAAATAGTATTTTTATCTGCTATAGTTTTAGTTGGCCTATGTCCATCAGTGGACTGCGAAAGACTGAGTTGATTGATAAATAGTTTTACATTCATTTGGGTTCCGTACCTCAAAAGGATAAAATTTAACCCTAACATGATCACTTGTGTGTCTGTCTGTCACAGCCAATTTGCTCTAAACCTAATGAACCGATTAACTTGAAATTTGTTACACATAATATATTTCTGTAACCCAAATACGGACGTGTAACGTAAATACCTAAATGAATTTTGAATATGGGGGTCACTTTTGGGGGGCAAAACCGGTCAAATGCGTGTCGGACTACGCACAATCAAGGTTACTTGAGATGTTTATCCCAAGAACAAACTTAACATTGTATTTGAAAAACCATGTGCTCCCTTAATAAACATTGGTAATAATAATAAGAGCTATGTTTTTTATTGCCAGTATCCTGTTTTGTGACTTTATCTAAAAGATAAATATTAAAACTATAATTAAATGTTGCAGGATTATGATAATGAATCAGAAGGCATGATCAGCCAAACAAAGAAATTAAAAAAAAATCAATGTACAATGAAGACCCTCAAAAATTGGTACCAATCTAAGAGCATGTCATCGCCTATGAAGAAAAAGTCAGCTACAACCAAAAGAATATTAGTTATTATTATACCTGATTTTGAGAGCTTTAACTGTAATGTTTTACAAGACTTTGTAATGATTGTAAGGTAAGCTGTTCAAGTTTTTTTTTTTATTACGTCTACTACTTATAAATCACATCAACTTAACATTTGTATCTTAAGTTCAGCTGTGTCCTTTTGTTTTTATTTTCAATGTATCTAAATTACCAAGTAACATTAGCAATCACCAGGGGGCCAAGTCTACTATTATACTATTTGCAAACATGTCAGTGGTCTCACAATGACCAGTTTTTGCCAAATATGCGACACAAAATCTGTCAATTGTAATGATTCTCTTGTACACCGAACTAAACTAACTAAACTATCACTAAAATTCCTTACTTTTGACTATGGGAATCTTGGAGCTATTCTGCCAAATAAATTCTCTAAATTTAAAACTTATTTTGACACAACTAAAATCGAATTTGACAACCGCGCGCCTCTACTTGGTACTTGTTTTCCCTACCCCGTGTTTTTTTTTAGAGCCAGAAGCGCGCATGCATGGCAGCCTCGACGTGTTTTTAATGGAATTTTTCAGTTTTTGTATGGAAAATAACGAAAAAAATAAAAAATAATTACCAACATGTTGAAAATTAGGGGTTTAAGGGTTAGCTAAAGTGGGTCGAAATTTTCATTATTTTTGCTATAGGACACACCGTTTTCGAGATATAAGCAAAAGAAAATAAAAAAATACAGTACTGTTTTTTGTAACTGAAGTCGAGGTGTTGGTTTGAATTTTAGTTCATGACATCTAATTTTATTCCACACATTTTTAATCGCGATTAAATATAGTCAGATTTAGTTAGAGGATTTTAGATATAGGACAAAATTTTAGTTTAAATCGTCAAATTATAGATATAGAATAGCATTTTCACTAAACTAATCTCAGTGCCATCTTAGTGCTGTCAAACTAAATTATAGTTAAGTTGTGTCATTTAAAGTCTATTTCAGAATGAGTTTGATCGTTTGACAGGACTAAACTAAATTTTAGTGATTTTTAGTTTAGTTTAGAGAATTTTGTGACAAGAGAATCGGCACCATTGTGAGACCACTGACACATTTGTAAATTAGTAGACTTGGCCCCCAGGTTATCTGCTAAGAATGGTGATTATGTTAGTATGCAAGCATACTTAGCTTTGATCAACTGCTTATCAATCTGCTTTGCCTTTTCCCAATTATGTTGGGGTCGGCTTCCATTCTTACCGGATGCAGCTGAATACCAGTATTTTACATGAAACGACTGCCTATCTGACCTCCACAACCCAGTAACTCTGGGTAATACGATATCCCTTGGTAAGATAGGTGGTCAGACTTTCGGGCTTCTGACGACCCGTAACGACTGTCAAAGATCCATGAATGACAGCCGGGTCCAACTGCTTAACGTGCTTCCCGAGGCACGGAGGAGTCTCGGTATATAAAGATGGTCACCCCTCCACGCACCAACCCCGGCAAGCGTAGCTTAACCTGATGGATCGACCCGTGCGGACTGCGGCTGTTATTAGTTAGCCACGAGCCCCTCAAGCTTTTGATCTCATCAGGGGGCCTAAACCCGCCACATTCGCAATTCTTCTAAAAGGAGTTCAGTTCCTGAATCCCAGCTGTCATTAGCAATTCCTCTAATTTGACATAAAAGCAATTCATAATTTGTGGACCATTTTACGAATCTTCATAGAAAACTGTCAAACAGATGAATTATTTCGTAATATGAATTACACGCAGATCATATTATGAATTGTCAGTTTGTGACACATTACAATGATTCATAATATTTTCATATTATGATTCTGCTAAAGTGACCGTTTTAAGCCCCCAGGTTATCTCAATATCATCACTATTTCTTTTTTGTAATGTGCATTTTGTTTGTGCAGAATAAACATATTTTTCTTTTTTCTTTCTTCTTTTTGAATGTAGTAATTATAGGTAATAGTCTTTTATATTTTCCAGTTCATATGTATCAACAATACCCATAGTATTCGTGTTTGGCGTGGCGACGTCGGTATCAGCGCTTCACAAATCGTTTCCTTACCATGTGTCATCGAAGCTTCTAATTAAAGTATTTCATTCACATGCATCACCTGTGTACATGAATCAAGTAAGTTGATTGTAACTAGTAAAGGAGTTTATTGAAACTTGCACCCTTAAATCACCTATCAATTTATGAATGTTAAGAACTTTGCTTCTAAAAGTGTGTTTTAATCACTACACACAGATTGGGTTACGAAAAACAGGAACCGGCAACGCGGTAGACCTGAAAGGAGATAGCGTTACGATTTACACTCGTACGAAAGTTTCAGCCCAATATTTTATTGGGCTTAAATTGCAAAAGAGAGAAAACCCGTCAAGTGCGAGTTGGAGTCGCAAACGAAGGGTTCGTACCAGTCGTACCACAGTACAATATTTAACAATACAACTGCAATTTTTTTAAATACTTTAGTTAAAAAAAAACACCTTTCTTGTGCGTGGACCCCCTTTAATTTTTAAATTTGTTTTATTTTTATTATTTGCTGTTAAAGTGGCGATAGAAATACGCAATCTGAAAATTTTTCATTGTCTACCTGTTACCTAGTACGGTTCATGAGATACAGCCCTTTGGCAGACAGGCGGACGGACAGCGGAGGCTTAGTAATAGTTTTCGTTTGGCACCCTTCGGGTGCGGGTCCCAAAAAAACGGAAAGACGGAAGGGAGGCCTTTCCCCTGCAGTGGGACACAACAGCCTCATAATAAAATCACTAATTCTATTTGAATTTTGAAAAAGTTATGTGCAACCGTGTCTATGCGTATTGTGAAAAATATAATATATTGAATGACTGTCAAAATGGCTTCAATTCCGATCAACAACCCTTGCCATCTATAAATATATACAATAAGCCCTCGATATTATTAACTCAACCTATAGACATAAACTTCAGTTTTAAAAATTACAAGTTAGAAATAGTAAATAAATTCACCCTATTAGGACTAGACATAGACACACACATAAATTGGAAGTTGCATATTCAAAAAATAAAAGCAAAATTATCAAAATTTTCATACGCCCTTCGGGAAATCAAGAAAACTACTGACCTAAATACTGCGTTGGCAATATATTACGCATATGCTTATACATGGCTCAAATACGGTGTCATTTTATGGGGTAATAGTCCAGCATCACCCACACTATTCACCCTACAAAAAAAACTTATAAGAATTATAGTAAATATTGAACAAACGGATAGCTGTAAGCCTCACTTCCAGGAACAAAAAATTCTAACACTACCGTGCCTCTACATATTTGAAATCTGTAAATTTGTACGTAATAACCCGAAATTCTACACAAAAAGAGAAGACTAAACATACCTACATCCCGATTAAAAATGCACTCCTCTAGTACCTACGTCATGTCGATAAAAATATTTATTAAGTTACCGGAAGAAATCTATACTAATAAATAAAGCTGAAGAGTTTGTTTGTTTGTTTGAACGCGCTAATCTCAGGAACTACTGGTTGGAATTGAAAAATTATTTTTGTGTTGGATAGTCCATTTATCGAGGAAGGTTATATAACATCACGCTAGGACCAATAGGAGCGGAGCATATATGAAAAATGTTGCAAAAACAGGAAATAATATTCCTTTTTGAGAGCTTCCGTTGCGTGCGCTGCGTAAACTAAACCGTTTACGCAGCTTTTATTATATTAGTTACGCAAATATTATGTATGGTGGAATTGTTCCTCTTTAAAAGTTCTAAAAAAAAGTCCGCGACAGCATATGTCTATCTTTTAAGATTGACTCACTATAACTTTTTTTTATGGTAATCAAATTTGTTCGAAATTAATGCATTATTTGCGAAGGAGTTTTATCAACATAATATTAATTCTTAAATAAATAGTTTTAACATCAAGGGTATTTATGTAGCAGTAAAATACTTTTTAATTCATTCGAATCGGACATTTAATTTCGAAGTTATGACGAGTATAAAAATGCAATACGCGAACCGTTCGACGCCGCGCCGCGACGTTCCCTACTCTAGAGAGGAGAGGATGGGCACACGGGTAGACTATGACCTGGAATAGGACATAGGATACGTTTTATCCCTATATTCCCACGGAATCGAGACCTACGCGGGTGAAACCGCGGGGCACAGCTAGTTAATTAATAATTGTGATACTCATACAACTTATCTGTTATAATGTAATGTAATTCAGTTACCAATGTATAATTTAATTTTAGTTGACTGAGATTTTTAACTTTAAGTATTAGCTATGTACCTACCTATGTAACAATAAATTTGCTGTGCCCTGACAGGGTCTACAACGGCTCTTAGCTCTAAGTTGACATCTTGTTTTACCTTGTGGAATGCAAATAAATGAATATGATTTTTTTTTCTGTATTCCAGGTTTTGGAGGATATTTTCTTAATACACACAAGTCCATTTCATTTATCAGGCAAGGCATTTGAACTGCTAACAGATGTCTTTCTTTTCTACGATTTTTCTGTTACGGGTCTCATTCAGAGTGTAAAGGTAATAATAAAAATAAAAATAAATGTTTCTTTTCCGATTTATTACTTGCGGTAGACAGATTTATATCTTAATGTTTCTCTTTTCATGCTGATACTAGTGGTAAGGTTAGTATAATACTTTTATTCATGTATCTGTTTCAAGAAACATATTGTGTGTTCATAGGTGTGTTTATTATTCTATTTTATCTGTTTTCAGTATTGCATGATGGATCATTTCTATGGAGACAATTTAAAGTCGCTATGCTGTGACAGAGACAAACTTGAAGAAGTCATAATGGAGCTAAGCGCAGATGATCTCGATAGCATAAGACAGTTGATGTCATTCAGGCCATTCTTAGAAGAACAAGATTGTAGAACTAAGATCAGTCTGTTTAATGACGACAATTTCTTCAGAGAGGCTCTTTACAAGAAGATGAACAGACTTCACGACTATTTGTACAGCTTTTACATGTGTTTGAGATTGCTAAGTGTGTTTGTGAAAGAATTACCAAAGAATATTCTTGGGAAATCTGTGAGTATCTGATATTTCTTCTTAATTTTCGTTATACTTCAAACGGCTCAAAAGTAAAGATAAAACTTGAAAGCGCCTGTTTAAAAACGAGCATACAAAGTCACGTGGGCCACCTGTATGATTTAAGTCATGTTAGTAAATAGTAAAAAAATAAAAATAAATAGGTACTGTTCATTGCAATCAAACCAGTTTATTGATGTCTATGGTGTATCATTGGTCCGCCACAGCCCAGCAGTATTTGAGGATCAAATCACTAAATTTCTGGATTTTTAATGGCTGGTTTTTAGTAACATGTGTAACATTAAATATCTGAATAAAGACGAGTATTTACTAATTTAACTAAGTGCTATTAATTCATATTCTATTTTATTATAGGTCCGGGAAATCTACACAAAGTGCGCCTTAGAATGTGTAGCAGACACATCTGCATTCAAAGAATGCATGCAGCTATTGAAATTTCAATCACAAACGAAGTTGGTTGAAAGTGTTAAAAGTGCCCTGAAGATAGTCAACTCATACTTGCAAGTTGTGTCACCAGTTAGACCTCTTCGGTCGTCTCCAACAAAGAATAATATCAAGAATAATATATTTATCAATGATGATCTTGGTGAAAACTTCGTCAAATCTTTGAGAGTTCATTTATTAACATTTTTGAGACAAATAGAGCATGCCAATACTGATACAACTGTTAATACAAATGTTTTACCAGAGACTGAAAATGCTGATGAAAATGTTCCTGGGAATAGATATAAGTTGAAGGAGGTAAGACATTTATAACTAAAACTACGCGTATAATATAACACGCGTGGATTCCCTATCACAGCTGTCTGTACTACCTAGTTAATTCAACTGTTTATGCTTCTTCGAAATGGCATGCATGAAATAATTTTAAAATATTCAATGATTATAATATATAATTTTTTATTTCATTTAACATACATATAAATTATATTTTTAAATATTAGAATTATAAAATATATAAAAAAAAAAAAAAAAAATATATAGTAGCCCACCGGTATCGGGAATAGGGTCCAAGCTACCGGCGGTCAGGGCTCCAGAGAAAGGAACCTCCTAACAATGCGAGCCGTATCCAGGAGTACCGCTTTCTGAATCAGGCCCTTAATCCAGCCGCCCAACGAGAGCCTCCATAGGTGTTGGTCGAGGCTCTTGGCAATTAAACCATTGGCTGATAGGCTGATACGACTATCGGCACAATGATCGCAGATTCCACATCCCATTTTGAAAAAATATTTTTTATGTTATTATTTCATTAAAAGCATTTAAAGTTTTGTTTTAGAAATTACTAAAAGCAACAAGGGTGGACCGCATTCAGTCCGAGTTCGAGATGGTTCGTTCTCGCTTCGTTAGTTACTTGGAGGACGTGTTCAGTAAAGGCCTGAAGCCGGCGCATACACAGACGTTCCACGAAGTATTGTTCTTCAGCGACGTGTCGAATGTTAGGAAGCACATCGTCGGGTCCCCGCGGGGCGCTGTACACACTGCGCTAAGCAATCCTGTGCATTACTTACAGGTAAGTCATGTTTCTTAACTTTTATGTAGATTTATATATGCCTACGATGGATGCGCCAAAGTTCACCTAAATTTTCAACTCCGATAATTGGAAATCCGAAAATGTTCTTCCTAACATTTTTCATCCTTACTCTGTCTCTAATGTTCATAATTCCGAAGCAATCAACTTCATAATCAGTAGCAATAGACATCTATTATACTTTTATTTGTTTTCCTATATTTTCTCAACATAACCATCTTTTACACTATTATTCAAAGTCATATTAGGTTAGTAAGGAAAATACACCAATAAAAGTGTTTTTTAGTCTCCGACTAACCGTTTGTCGTAAAAACGATGTGGAAGGGATCCATAGGTTAGGTTAGGTTAGAACTGTGACCATTTACTACCTCGAAATTGGTCGCGAAATTTTTCAAAGTATTTTTTTCATAGTGCCCCCAAGACGACACTCTGACCTTCTGAGTGAAAATATTATGGTAATTATGTTTAGGGATAAAAGCGTTACGATAAAAAAACAGTAGGAGTTTAAATATATTTACATTAATGATATTATTAATTATAATTTTCGGAAACATGAGTGTTATGAACATCGCCGGTAGCACTACAAATAGTATGAATGAAAACTTTAGGATGAAACATTTTAGGAAGAGAAGAACCGAAAGGATATTGATAAATATTTCTGACAGATTTTAATCAGTGTCACTTTATCCAAAACGCAACACATAAGGCGCGGGGCATACGGTGCGGCAAGGGCGTTGCGTCCCATTTCATAAAAAATGTGTAGGAGCGACGAGGTATACACAGGCGGCGGGGAGCGCGGGCGGGTTACGTATCGTCGCTCCTATACATTTTATAAAGGCGAAATATGGAAGCATCTTAGGAATGGGACAAGTTTCAATCCTACGTAATTTTATTTCAAATCTTAATAGCCGTACTGATGAAATACAAATTCCTTGGTTTGTAGGGCGAGTTCAAACCAGCAACCAGAATTTTAATAATAAACATTGACCCTCTTGGAACTTGGATCTCCATGGCGTAGTAAGTAGTAAAGTAGACTCTTCTATTCTATTATATTGTTCGTTTTGTTTCCTTCAGTGTTCCTGTTGCCACCTGCCGTCATCAGACAGTGTCACAGACACGTTGCCTGACGTTTGCCTGGCCTACAAGCTACATCGCGAGTGCGGCAAGCATATCAACTTGTATGACTGGCTGCAAGCATTCGCTGCGGTGCTGCGCCCTGATGAAGATGACGAGCAACGACACCAGGATCCTAATACACAGTGAGTATCCACACCAAGTTACCAGTCTTACCAAGAGGTATCGTGTTAGTACATTGTGTTACATGTGAAATTAAACAATTTCACACGTATAGTAGGTTGGGTTAGAACTGCGACCAACTGCACGCGAGCCGAGCGACCGAAGCGAGCGGTGCCGCGGCAGCGGCCGGCGAGCGCTTTTTCCAAGTAGCTCGCAGATTTTTTTTCACCATTTGAATCACTTGACTGAGTCTTGGTCAGTCATCTTCAAAGGGCTGACTTTCAATACGCCAAGTTGTTAAACGTTGAATGATTCTAATTCAATTAACTAGGCATCCAAATGTTCTAGGCGTCGTAAGTAGCTGGCTAATTTAACCAGATGGCTGCGACATATGCACTGGATAATCTTTTTATAAGTGCTAAATGAACTAACAAACTATCATAATAAAAATGTAATATTGGTGTTGTTTGTCCCTTCATTTTAACATCTAAAACGTTAACATGTAAAACGTTCGTATGACTATTATGTTGTTCTCTAACTTTCATCGAGGCGAAACGAGCCTCAATTTTGTCAGATACATCTTTTTTCGTTGTATAATCGTGAAATAGCTGTTTATAAACATATATTATTAGCTGCCTGATTAAATGGTCCTATTATTATACAGTTGTATTAGGCGCCATCTGCACAGACGAGAGTATCGCGATAGTCACGCTGTGCCTTCATGATATCGCCGTGTGGACATTGAGAAATAAATATCAAAGAGTTTATATTTATTTGATGGCACGGCGAAACTATTGCTGCGATTCTCTCACAAAAAATGGATTGTGTGACCTTTGCAATAATAATAGTGCCATCTTTTAGTTGTTTTTGTTCTACCCAATAAATAATTAAAATTAATTTTGTTCAAGGTTAAGATTCACTCGTGCAGTGGCGGAACTACAGTTTCTCGGCTTTATAAAGTCATCTAAAAGGAAGACTGATCATGTAATGCGATTAACTTGGTGAATTTTTATAGGCGTCTGTCCTTCCTTTAATTTATTAAACACATATTTCAATGAAAATTAACTACGTAGTTTTATTTGTTGTAAATCATTTTATCGTCGCTCTCCCGTGACGTCATGGAAACAGAAACACCTAATAACACTTTGCTACACCTGGAAACCGAACGCAGGACTTCAATGCTCAGCAGTAGCGCTTGCGACCACTCGAATATTGGTCTCTTTTCTGTCAACTGAACACACAAGCACATCTACCCTTTCGATTTTTATTTCCGAACCTAGGTGCCTGGATCCTAAAGGATGATTTTAAATGTGAATAAGTGGTAAATCTAGGCTGCGACGGACTAAACCTGTCTGAGGGCGGGGGCGGCTTAACTAAATGGGCCTTTTATCAGCCGCCTCGTATTCAGAAAATTTTGAGAAGTACCTAGTAGGATGTAGGATGCAAGTGCAAGCGTAGCGAGCTAGAAAATTTTAGCATTCGGAAAGATTAGGTTTTCTTTTGACCATACTAAAGAAAAAGTAGGTACCTACCTACATTATAGACTTAACCCTTCGTATCAGAACGTAGATCCACGCGAGACACAATGGATTTTTATTTGTGTAATACGAAGGGTTAAGCAGAAAAGTTTGAGTAGGTACCTATCTATTAGAAGAACATAGATACGATTGGTAGAGCGAAGCGAGCGAGCCCGTAAACTTGCACGTCACTTCGTATAGGTTAGGTTTTCATTTGATCGTTCATACACAAATAGGAGTTTCAGTTGTCAACATAATGCAGACACGTATGAGAAACAAGAGAAAGTGGGTTAGAAGAGCGAGCGAAGTGAGCTCGAAATTTTTTGCGCCCTTAGATAATAATAGATTCTAGATATTGCATACCTACGTCTAGGAGCCCTGTAACCACAAACTGCCTTTTACTTAATAAACATATTTAAGCCTTGGTTAGGATTTTATTAAAAAGTTCTCTCGAGATTTGGGTCCCCCTTCCGGACCGGGGCCCGGGGCGGACCGGCCTAGCCGAGGTAGAGGTGTTCACTGTAAGTTCTAATGTAATAGAGGTAGAACCTAATGCCATTTACCGGGCACAAATCCAAGACATCGAGCTGACACTGAGAAATTATTATTGGAAACACCCAACTGAACCCAGGAGCCCAAGCTGGCAGTCGCAACCGCGGCGGATAGACCAACGACACCAGTCAAATCATTAAAACTGGGTGGCTTTATACTCGAATGAATATACCTACGTGCCCGTTCAAACACCACAACAATGAATACAAGAAGGTTCTTATAGTGACGCAATCACAAGTTCATGACGCAAAAACTTAAGATCTCCAGTTACGGCAAACAAGGTTTTCGATAGATGGTGCAACAGAGTATTACAGAGATATTGCCTTATAGATGAACATTATTTTGTGTCTCATACATGGATACCTATAACGATTAAGTAGGTGCAAGAAAATACTTATTATATTTTTTTGCAGATGATCTAAGTTCTTCGGTCGTTCGTAGAAGTTCACTTCAAGTTCAAAGTTCACGCGTTGCGTGGGTTGAGTTGAATGTGTAGGTAGATGTGAGATTGATACGAAGGTGGTATTATGAAGCTATTTCGTTAGTTGGCCCGTAATATTGTATTGATAGATAGCACATAGGTAATAGACTAGAATCTACTAATTAGGTAATCATCTATGATGCACTAACGAAGACATTGACACCGAGCCGAATTCAGAAGGATGATCTGCGCGGTCAGCAATCAAGCTCGACGTACCAAGTAAAGACAGTGCATAGAAGTTTTATTGTAATCATATTTTTTTCGTACCTAACATATTACATAGGTACTTAAATATCACTATAATTAGGTATTTAATCCTTTACGTGTTACGTGATTTAATGTTACCTATTACTGTTAAATAGTTTACACTTAGAGAGCTTATTGCTTTAATCCTTTTTATCAACTCATTATAATACCAAACCGGTTATTAGTATCTATGCTCCTCAATTTCGAGTGATCGCCTAAACCTGACTCTACGTTTACAAAGCCGCGTTTACAATAAGACTCGTTTTGATCTTTTTTATACCTAGGTACTTATTTGAACTAAGTTTCAGTGATAGGAATGAGCACTTGAAACTTTAGGTAGGTACCTAGTATATCATGGTCTCAATACCTATTATGTGAAGGAGTAGGTATATCTACCTGTGGGCCTAAAACGGTCACATTAGCAATTCCTCTAAAAGCATTTCATTTCCTGAATTCCCAGCTGTCATTAGCAATTCCTCTAATTTGACACAAAAGCAATTTATATTATGTGAACCATTTTACGAATCTCCATAGAAAACTGTCAGACAGATGAATTATTTCGTAATATTAATCGCACGCAGATCACGAATTGTCAGTTTGTGACATTTTACGATGATTCATAATATTTTCCTAATAAGATTCTACCAAAGTGACATTCATCCTGCTCAGTAGAGGCATTTGGGTAACTAAAAATTTAATGTGGAATTGATTAGAATCGATCAGAATTTATTTATTTGTAAGAATGTTAGTAGTAACAGTTATTACAGTAGGTATTATTGTAGTGTGTACATGATTGTGAAATATTAATGTTTGTGTTAGTGTAACTACAAAAAAGCAAATCGCACTGACTTGCAAACCTAACCAAACCAACCTTACATGGTGCATGTTAACAAATTATTAAAAGTACTAAGATATACCTAAGGGAATCGTACCTACTTTGTGTAGGTATGCAAATAAATAAAGTATAGGCACAGACATTATAATACTACGCTATAGGTAACTACCTACGTTATAAAGTCTCGCCGCCATCTTTCCCCCAATGCTTGAAGACTGAGGTCTTCAACCAGCTTGGTCGATTATGACATTTGGTATGTCACAATGGACACTCAACCATGGACACTGCTAGGTACTCGGCTTAGTCTACACATTCAAGGTTGCTCAGCGCGCTATGGAGCGAGCTGAAAGCTGGTTCGAAATTTTCTTTGAAGGGTATGGTATCCCAACCTAATGTGTAGTAGTCCCCTACCTACACCGCTTGAAGAGTTAGCAAGCTGAAGTGACACTGGGTAACGTCTGCCGTAGGTACTATCTACCGATGGCCGTTGGAATGGAGATGAGCCCGAGATATCTTGGTAGGTATGTATGAATGTAGGCCTGGATCTTAAAAAGACAGACTGGATGCGGAAGGCGATGAACCAGTGGATTGCGTAGGTTGAGTGGAATAAAATAATACTAACATAATGTTTTTTTTTATAAATATTGGTCCCTACTGTGATATCTACTTATAGTAAACGAATTCTTAAAAATTTCGAAACGCTAACCAATTAAAGATTGGTGTGAACGCAGCTTTAGGCAGTCGACAACTAGGTAACGAGACAACTTCCATAGTTCTCTAGGTTAAACGCCCGTTCTATGACATTGTACCTACCTATTATATTTGTGTGGTACCTACGTGGGTACCAAAGATACTGCTGATGGCACATAGAAGCCTTGTTGTTTAATTAGCAGTTAATAAAACAGCCGCAAGATACACATCCTCCTACCGACCTGTGTTGTAAAAAAACAAACCGACCTTGAATTATAATTTCACGATATTTAAGTATAGACCCGACCTCTGGAAAGGTTAAGAGCACATCACTTTTATTCGTGTCGTGCATACCGCAGGACAAGTTTTCGCCTATTTATACTTGTTTTTATTTTCAGACTAATAATACGTTTCTAGACTCCAGCCATATTTTATCGATTGACCTTTTGAATATTAATTCGCTGGAAACCTCTCGGGTCGTCTTTTGTTTCTTATTCCTATTTTCATTTTGTTAATTTATTTTTTCCTTTTGGTTTTATCCTATACTTAATAGTTATACCCCATTTGAAATAAGATTAGACATTTAAATAAACCTTTTTACAGTCCGTTCAACCGATTTTGAGTTCTATTGCGTTGGTGCCACGAAAAATGGGAGCTGCAGTAGACAGTTGGTATTGTGTAACTTTTTTTGCTTTTAATGCCATCCTTATGCCTACGGTATAGAAGTCAAAATCGGTTGAACGGACTGTATATAGGTTTGTTTGAATATCTAATCTTATTTCAAATGGAGTATAGGTACTGATTTCTGATACAGCGGGTATTATTTTATGTGTATACTAGTCTGTTTCTTACTTGAAATGATCACGTGATTTTGGCTTGAATGTAGATCTGTCGCTTGATTTTGTGGCATAATAATTTTACCAACTGCAGAAAGGCCCAAATGCGTTCGATAGTCCGTAATTCCTGGCTAAAGTAGATAAAAACAAAAACGTGTAGGTATTTTTTTTTTTTTTAAACTTTGCCCCACACTAGGAATTTCTTCCTGTATCGTGGGTGCGTTTACAAACATAGAAACTCACATGCACTAAACACCCAGACCCGGAACAACTACTTGCACATCATACAAATATTTGTTCCATGCGGGAATCGAACCCACGACACGTTGCGCAGCAGTCCATCGCTCAGCCACTGCGCCAACCGTGTCGTCAATTCTGTCGCCGGTTTCCAGACCCTCGTATGGACTAGGTCCGAATAGGGTAGGTAGGTAAATCTAGACCTACTAACATAAACCAGTTATCCCAAAAGTCAGTGTTAGTGTCCTGAGACACTGAAAAACAATATGATTTTTTGTACCATATTCAGGGGGCCCACCACCACCGCTGACAGCAATATTATTTTAATATTACTTCAGTATAGGAAAGAGATGAAGCTCTACAGGACGTATAGCTCCATCTCTTTCCCCCACGAAGTAAGATTAAAATAATACTGCTGTAAGCGGTGGTTGTAGGCCTCCAGAAGTCGAGAACTCGGGTTCCTGACTGTTCTTGATCTCTACGTGCACTGGTGCTACGTATATATTAGTCACTATTCAGCCTGTTTCAAACTCAAACTCAAAGCATTTATTTCAATTAAACCATTTACAGGCACTTTTGAATTGTCAGAGTCGGTCAGTTAGTCAGAGAGTTGAAGCTAGTTGCCCATTCCAAAACGTATATCTCTATGGAGAAGAACGGACAAGAAACTCCAAGGACACCTTTTAAAAATGGATATAGATATTACAAAATCATGGGTACAGTATTCTTGTTGCTTCTATATGTGAGAACAATGTAAAACAAAAAAGAATCAAAAGCAATTCAAAATTTAAGATTAAAAATAAGCTCTGGCAAATAAGAGGTGCCCAGTCTCAACTGACGGCGCCCGTTCACGAACATGACAAGTGGATCAGCACCATCCAGCTCAACCATTTTGTAGGTTTCGTAGAAACATCGTTGATCTACGAAGACTACGGGAAGGCGCGGCAGCACACCCTACGGATTTTAGTAGTAGGTACATACCAAACTATTTGGAACCGAGCTGAGCGAGAGTATAGGATAATATGATGTGATAGGTAATATCGACAAAATATTTTATAACATCACTTGCCTTCATAGAAACTTCCTTGGCCCAGACGAGTAAGTGTTGGTATGTAGTACCTACCTATATCTAAAGTTCAAAGTTTAAACTAATTTGGTATTCAAAAGGATTACGTTCGTATTAATTAATATGGTATAAAAAAATAAAATAAAACTGAAGACACTGGTACCTAATGTGCGCTTGCGCTGCTGTGTGGTTTCGGTAATAATTTAGTGTCCATAAACACGTGTTGCAACTGTATGGCATGCTCGTGTGATCCTTCTATCATTACTAGACCTTCAACTATTTGTATTACAGATTGTGTGTGTATGTAGGTATGTAACCTACTCATTACTATGTTTCTAGGAATTTTACATTTGAAGTTTCGCATTTAACAATAACAATATTGTTTTAGGTGTACCTATTGTGTCTGTCCGGACTTTGGAAGGATATACAAACTACCTACTTCCCGATTAATTCTCTTATCATTGATTTATTATAAACTAGCTGCGCCCCGCGGTTTCACCCGCGTAAGTCTCGATCCCGTTGGAATATCGGGATAAAAAGTATCCTATGTCCTATTCCAAGTCATGGTCTACCCCTGTGCCAAATTTCATTCAAATCCCTTCAGCCGTTTTACCGTGAAAGCGTAACAAACAAACAAACTCACTTTCGCATTTATAATATTATACTAGCTTCCGCCCGCGGCTTCCCCTGCGTGCTATGTCGATAAAAAGTAGCGTATGTAGAATACCATCTATCTCCTTGCCAAGTTTTGTCGAAATCCGTTCAGTGGTTTAGGTGTGAAAAGGTAACATACAGACAGACAGAGTAACTTTCGAATTTATAATATTAGTATGGATTTTATACATAGGTTATTATAAATTTATGATTCCCACAAAAACTCTTTATTCTTCCGTGCGCAAACAATATACCTTCCTTCCGCCAAAAACCCAGACTGAATTTATTTGAACAAACTGTAGCACAAATGTTGGATTTGAAAAATGTCACTGGTCGTGGCATTCCACTATTTTGAATAAAATATTATCCTGGTCATGTTTACTGAGGCGTGACGCGTATGAGGTACACACTATTATAATATGGTCAAATAAACTCAAAGAGCATGTGTGTGTACACTAGCAATGTGCCTATGAACATTGATGACCGAATCCGGAATATCGACATCGAATGTTTGCAGTCATTTGACATTACGTTAGATGCCGGAGAAATGTATAAAAGATCATGTCGCGTCTGCTGATGCATCAGTCGCTCATCAGCCACCGAACCAAACCAAACTTACCAAAATGAAATCGGTACGTACAAAAATAATAATTATCATTACAAAAACAATTATTGCAAATCGTTAAAGAAATGAGCAGTGGTGGCCCAGTGGTAACGGCCACGACTTACGAGTTGTAGGTCGTAGGTTCGAACCCTGACAGGCGCTTTACTTTGTGTAAATTATTTCATCGCCACTGCTCTCAAAACGGTGAAGGAAAACATCGTGAGGAAACCGGCATGTCCTAGAACCAAAAGCCTGTGTCCCAGCAGTGGGAACATTATAGGCTGATTATGCAGTTAAGAAATTTAGTTTGTTGTTGCAAGTTTTTATTTATTTACTTGAGATAATTTTGCACCACTTCCTCTTGTTTGAAAGTTATGATTTCCAAGTTGAAGTTCCCATGGCAGTGTATTTTTTTTACCTGATTCTGCAGCCAGGGTCGTCTTTGCAATCGCTGCGGGTTAGGATTATCTACAGTATTTATATATTTATGCCTGTTTTGTTTTAGATTTTTTAACAACAAAAATTGATGTTAGGATTTCTTAACTTTTCTCATTTTCACTCTGTACATTTGTTCTAAATTCCAATTTAGAAATGTTCGTCTTTACGTGTTCATTGTGGTGCCATTTAGCAATAGTCTTGAAAAATAGTACCATCGTCAGTTGTAATTGTTGTTTTGTTTTCAGATGATCCTTGTCACCCTCGCCCTCGTGGCCGTCGTCGCCGCTGCCCCCGTTGACGAACCCGAACCGATCGTCCGGTCTTCGTTCAACCAGGAACCCGAGGGTTCATACAACTTTGAGTAAGTAATTTAAAATATTATTTTTTGCAAATATTACTAATTACTGGATAGAATAGATATAATTTAATGCTATATAGAATAGATAAAACTTATTCCATAATTTAATGCATAAATTGTGACCTCCTGTTAATGTAGAAGTGCACCAGACCACAAATAATTCTTTTGTTAAAATTTTTTTGTTGGCGGGCGTCAATACCTAAGTATAGAAACTTTCTACTGCGATAGGACATACAACAAGTACATAGTAACAAGTCGGTAATCTGTGTATTTTAAACAGTTTCGAGACCGGAAAAGGCATCGTCCGCCAAGAAGAGGGTACAGTGAAGGAGGTTCCTGATGAGGAGAACAAGCCCCACCCCGTCGTGATTGTTCGCGGCTCCTACAGTTATCCCGATGAGAACGGCAAGCCCGTGTCCGTCACCTATTACGCTGACGAGACTGGCTACCACGCGGAGGGAGACTCCATTCCCAAGCCCGCCAGGAGATAAGCTAACAACGACGACCCGCAGATGTATTGTCAATTTATATAATGAATTGGTTGTTCATCAGCTACCATGATTCGAGACTCTGATAACGTTTAAGGAATGAACAAAACGGTTACCATGACGCAGGAGTGTGATGCGGAATATCAACCGCGCTAATTTCTTGTTGCTCGTTGTTACTTGAAGCTCACTGCCATAATTTTGTACGTTTTTATATTATTTGTTGTGTTTTTTTAATGACGTAATTTACGTAGTAATTAAAGTTCAATTGAAGTCATATGGGCTCTTTTTATTGTTTTTACCCGACTACGGCGAAGAAAAAAGGAGGGTTATGATTTTGACCGGTATGTATGTATGTTCATCTGTTCCCTCATACCTTCTAAACGACTCATCACAATTTGACAAATGAGGTATCGTTGGAAGCGTCTCGATCGTCCGCTGGTTAAAGGCTATGTGACGTCACATTAAATTAAAAATGGCGCCCTCTAGGGGACATAAAGTCAGGAACTAAAAAAAAAATATAGTTTAATCGTACCATGTATCAAATGAAAGGGCTTAATGAGCACATTTAAAAAATATATAATTATTATAAACCCAAAAGAACTAAAAAAAATTTAAGTAATAAAAACTAAAACCCAACTACGACTAAAAAGGTATAAACAAGACACCACAGACAGACAAATTAAAAATCCAGAGTCACAAGTAATCTGTTCGATTTATGCCCCTAACACGTGTGACTCCGGATTTTTAATTTGTCTGTCTGTGGTGTCTTGTTTATACCTTTTTAGTCGTAGTTGTGTTTCAGTTTTTATTACTTTAATTTTTTGTTGTTTATGTCTTCTTAACCATACATTTTTGACGTAAGCGTCTCATAATTTAAAGCAACATTTATAAATAACGTTTACTTTATACTTATTGTTAGTAGTTTTTTACGTAACAAATAGGATCGCATTCGATGTCTTTATAATAACTACACAAATATACCCGCGTACTAAGAGATATCTACGCATGTTTCCGTGGTTACTGTTAAATTGGAAACAATCATTTTCTGTCATTGCTACACAGTGTTTGTAATAATTGTCATTTGTGTATTGTTCTCGTCTGAAGGTAGACATCCAATGCTCTTCCTTTACTACAACTTTAAGCATCAACGTGATAATGGATACAAATACCTATATTTTCCCATGGTCGTATATACATAAGAGAGAATATATTAATCAGTTTGAGTAATGCACTACGTCGCTATTAATTTTCGTATAGAGGATGCTACTATACGACCCCTTGGCAAAATCCCTTACCTTTAGGAGTATGTATGTATGTTATCCATGATAGAGTACTGGCATTCGGTTAATACACGACTTGAATGAAAAAGAAAAATGTAATGTTGAATCTACTTTAACAATATACTAGGTATAGGTATACTATACTTTATGTACTATATTATTATAAACAGAGAATTTCGTGAGTTTGTGTATTATGTGGAGGGTAATCTCCGGAACCACAGCTCCTATTTGAAAAATTCTTTCACCATTTGAAAGGTACATGGGCAAAGGATAGCCTTTGCCCATGTACCTTTCAAATGGTGAAACTTCGCTTTTTGTACTTCTTATTTTCGTATATATTTACCTACGTTATATATAGATATAAAGTAAATATATACGAAAATAAGAAGTAGGTACTCAATGAAATACTACTATCTTGAATTCATGCAAGCCTAGTACTTTTTGTTCGGTTACTCAGAACTTGTGCTTGTGAGAATACCGTCAATGTAAATTGCACCCGTGCGAAGCTGGGGTAGATCGCTAGTAATTTGATACAGGTTGTAACGTTCTCTTACTTCGATCAATCACTAAGAAGCAACGGAGAAAAATATAATCGTCAAGTGAATGGGTCTCGTTTATTAAATAATAATTAATTAATTAAATGTCGTGATGGTGGCTTGAATGGATCAGAATGTTGGGCCACAAAACAGATGAATGAAAGGCAATTAATTGCATGCAGGCCATGCAGCTAAGATAAGAATGCTAAGACGGATTTGTGGTGTTAAGCGAATGCATGGAATACGAAATGAGTATATAATAAGAGAGTCTTAAAGTGACACCGGTGACTGAAACGGGTCATGTGATGCGAAGATATAAGGGACATTTCCTCAGGAAAGTTTTAAGTACCTATGAATGTGACTATACGAGTAGGGAAAAACCAAAGAGACGATGTCTGACTGTGTGAGAGATGATGTGGCTCGAAAGGGAGTGACTACCGAGATGAAAACTAATAGAGAAGTATGGTTTACTTATCATAGACAATGAGCTTTAATCACATCACTACCCCTTGAACTATTGTCTCATAAAACACACAAATGTAAACGTTAATTATCACTTAAATATTACATTACATAGTAATAAATACAATAACAATATTACCCTGATAAAAGAGACAAACAGAACTTAACATGTTTCTCTTTAGTTAACGGTTTAGTGAGCAAGTCAGCTACCATGTCACCTGTAGGTATATAAGAGACATCAACTAATTTATTAATTACAATATCCCTTATAAAATGGTGTCTAATGTCTATATTATAAACATTAATAAAAAGGCAGCAATTCTTATGAATATTATTATAATTGTAAATAAAAATATTTGCAAAATAGTAATTGCGCTGCGCAACGAGATTAGAGCCTACGCCCTCTGCATCACAGTCCAACGCAAGACGCTCACTGCTATCTGAACTTATTAGATATATCGGAATTAAGCAATGGAATAAACTGACCAAGGTCACGCGCATGATGCGTGTGTGTGACCGTGTCTAGCAAATATTTAATGTCGGAACTATTAGCACGACGCGCGCGAATACGTGATGATACCACAGTGTGTGTACCGTATTGCTTACACATACAGATGTACGGACTGTATCGTTTGTTCAATCGATAACGATTCTTAACGCGCCTATCCAGTTTTGAGGCCTTACTGTACTTGAAGACATACATTCAAGAAAGTACGCAAAAACAACGCTTCTTTGCAAGCATCTGAAATAGCCATGTACTCTGCTTCAGTACTCGAGAGAGCCACTGTCCTCTGCTTGCGGCTTTCCCAAGATATAATGAATCACCTAATTTAAATACATACCCTGTGTATGAACGACGGTCAACCTCATTAGATGCCCAATCAGCATCTGTGTAGCCATTTATAACCAACCCGCCCTTAATAAACTTAAGAAAGTAATGGCTTGTACTTTTGGCGGATCGCAGGACCCTTTTCGTAGCTTTCCAATGTGTTTCATCGAAGCATTCGCTAAATTGGCTTAGAAGACCTATTGCATGCGAGATATCGGCTCTGGAACAAACTGAGATATAAATTAGGCAACCTATGAGATTTCTATAGTCGAAACGAGTATCCTTGACTTCACTTTTCTTCAGTTTCGATCCTACTTCCATAGGGGTCGGAGACGGTTTGCATTCAGTCATATTAAATTTACGTAGAACAGTTTAAATATAATGTAACTGATCTAAAGTAATCGATTCTTTATTCCTGCATACTCTCATGCCTAATATTTGATGAACAGGTCCCAAATCTTTCATCTCAAACTCTGACATGAGTTTTTCTTTCACTAATCTCTTTCTTTGGATATTGGTGAAGAAAATAACATAATATCGTCGACATAAAGAGCAATTATAACCATTTCCCACTTTTGACCTTTATAATAGACACATGGTCCTGGAGGCATGCTATTGATTTGGAGTTTGTTTATTAACACGCCATTTATTTTTTTATACCATGACTTTGTAGCCTGTTTTTATCCATAAACTAAACTGAAACTAATACACCTTATGTTCTTGTACTTTCTTTACAAAACCTCCTGGTTGTTCCATTAGCACATGCTCTTTAAGATCACCATTCAAAAAGGCTGTTTTGACGTCTAGGTGATTTATTTCCAGATCATATTCTGCAGCTAGCGCTAACAACAAACGGATAGTCGAGTAACGGACAACAGGTGAAAAAGTTTCATTATAGTCAATGCCATATTTTTGAGTGAATCCCTTATCCACCAGCCGTGCCTTTTATTTGAGCAGACTGCCATCTAAATTCCTCTTTTTGTTAAAGATTCATTTGCATTTTATTGCTTTATGATCTTTAGGTCGATCCACAAGGCGCCAGACTTTATTGGTAATAAAAGATTGATACTCATCTTCCATGGCTTCCTTCCATTCTTTAGCTTCATTGCCATCAAGTGCTTCCTTAACAGTCTCCGGGTCTCCAAGATCCCTGTACTGTTGAGCTACCAGTTGTGCACATAAATCTTCTTTTACAGCATCAGTGAAGTCTGTAGACAGTATTAATTCATCTGGTTCAGATGAATTACTACTGTCATTGATACTAAATACTGTGTCCCTGTTCCTATTTCTGTCATCAGAAGGACAATGTTCAGACACACCCTGTGGACTTTCATCCCCGGTGTTTTCATCTGGCGTACAAGTCTGTTTTGTATGTGAAACAACATGAACCACTTGGTGCTAACATTATCATCTGACAGATGCTTTTTCATATATATAATACCATTCACATAACTAGCAGTAGCTATGATTTCATGCCCGTCCAATATTGTATAGGTTTTAGAATTAAAATTGATTTTATAACCTTTTCTTGTTAACTCACTCACTGATAAAAGGTTAGTTGACAGTTGAGGAACCAAATAAACATTAGTTATTGTTCTAAAGCCGTTGTCTAACTTAATTCTAACTTTACCTAATCCTGCAGTACGTAATTGATCACCATTTGCAATGTTCACAGAGAGGTCTTTAGTTGATTTCAACTCCAACATAACACTCTTGTCGTTGCACATATGGTTGGTTGCACCAGAGTCCACGTACCAGACATCATTCTTGAGATTTACCGACAATGCTGACAATAACACCTTCTTCTTGTCCTTGACATAACTCACTGGAGTCGTAGAAGGAGCATTCTCAGGGCAATTCTTCTTTGTGTGTCCTGGTTTCTTACATCGGTAACATTTGACCTTCTCAATGGTAGTCAAAGCCGATGCAGTCTCTGTCTTATCATCTCTTCTGTAAAACTCCTGTAATAATTTCATTTTTGCTACTGCTATGAAGTCATCGTCTAGTGGAGAACCTATGTCATTCAATTGTTGTGCAATTTCCATTATTTTCGTTATGTAAGTTTCCATGCTACAAGCATTCTCTTCGAGTTTACTTCCAAAAAGCGATCGCAGTAATCCTAAGCGTCTGCACAGACCCTTGTCCTCATAAGCCTTTTGTAAATTTGTCCATGCTTCATAAGCTGATTTTGCGTTACGCACAAGTGAAAAAGCCTTGGGATGCACAGATAGACAAATCTTAGCAAGCGCGCGCTGATTCTTTCTGCTATCTTTGCTTCCGTTGGTGGACTCGATAGAATCGAGTAGGTCCTCGTGCATCAGGAGCATCTTCATGGAAAATTTCCAATTATTATAAATTTCCATGCCCTGCAGCTTTTCGATTGGAATTCCTGTCGAACTATGTGCTTCCCTGGTCATTTTTTATTAGTTTAAACCAAACTGGAAAACCCACGGAAAAGAAAAAAAAACATGTGCCGATCGTTTTTTTGTTTTTTCTTTCTAAAAATGACTTTTGTCCCGAAATGAATCAAAAACCTGGGGGCCTAAACCGGCCACATTAGCAATTCCTCTAAAAGCAGTTCATTTCCTGATTCCTAGCTGTCATTAGTAATTCCTCTAATTTGACACAAAGGCAATTCATAATTTGTGAACCATTTTACGAATCTCCATAGAAAACTGTCAAACAGATGAATTATTTCGTAATATGAATTACACGCAGATCATATTATGAATTGCCAGTTTGTGACATTTTACGATGATTCATAATATTTCCATAGTAGGTACGATTCTGCTAAAGTGACTGTTTTATGCCCCCAGGTCTGCTGCGCCCATAACCTGATAGGCCGGGGTGTTCAGTGGAATCAAAGTGGAATCAAGAGGAATTATAATTATTTTATTCGGACATTTTTGCACATATTCAAGACGTCAGTTTAGACAACGACCAAAGATAACTTAAAAGTTTACTTATCATAGACAATGAGGTTTAATCACATCAGGCTAGAATTATTATTAGGTATAATTAACTATCAATAATCAGCCTCTTCATACAGAAAATAAACAAACTTTGATATGTAAGTATTTAAAACTAGTTGACCCGACAGACGTTGTCCAAACTTCACTCCATAAAAAAAGGACGTTCAGTTTTCCCCAGTTTTATAATTTCCCGGACAACTTTTCAAATTTTTGTTTGGTAAACAAACAAACAAACTCACTTTCGCATGTATAATATTACTAGCTTCCGCCCGCGGCTTCCCCGCGTGCTATGTCGATAAAAAGTAGCGTATGTAGAATACCATCTATCTCCTTGCCAAGTTTTGCCGAAATCCGTTCAGTGGTTTAGGTGTGAAAAGGTAACATACAGACAGACAGACAGATAGACAGACAGACAGAGTAGCTTTCGAATTTATAATATTAGTATGGATTATATACATAGATTATTATAAATGTATGATTCCTACAAAAACTCTTTATTCTTCTGTGTGCAAGCAAAATACCTTCGTTCCGCCAAAAACCCAGACTGAATTTAATTGAACAAACTGTAGCAGAAATGTTGGATTTGAAAAATGTCACTGGTCGTGGCATTCCACTATTTATCAAATTATTTTTTAAATTTACTTTTTTCTTTATTTTTTAAACTATTTATAAATTTATAAACTATTTGTCAAATATACTCAAAGAGCATGTGTGTGTACACTAGCAATGTGCCTATGAACATTGATGAACGAATCCGGAATATCGACATCGAATTTGGCCGTCATTTGACATTACGTTAGATGCCGGAGAAATGTATAAAAGATCATGTCGCGTCTGCTGATGCATCAGTCGCTCATCAGCCACCGAACCAAACCAAACTTACCAAAATGAAATCGGTACGTACAAAAATAATAATTATCATTACAAAAACAATTGCTAATCGTTAAGGAATTTTGTTTGTTGTTGCAAGTTTTTATTTATTTACTTGGGATAATTTTGCACCACTTCCTCTTGTTTGATGATTTCCAAGTTGAAGTTCCCATGGCAGTGTATTTTTTTTACCTGATTCTGCAGCCAGGGTCGTCTTTGCAATCGCTGTGGGTTAGGATTATCTACAGTATTTATATATTTATGCCTGTTTTGTTTTAGATTTTTTAACAACAAAAATTGATGTTAGGATTTCTTAACTTTTCTCATTTTCACTCTGTACATTTGTTCTAAATTCCAATTTAGAAATGTTCGTCTTTACGTGTTCATTGTGGTGCCATTTAGCAATAGTCTTGAAAAATAGTACCATCGTCAGTTGTAATTGTTGTTTTGTTTTCAGATGATCCTTGTCACCCTCGCCCTCGTGGCCGTCGTCGCCGCTGCCCCCGTTGACGAACCCGAACCGATCGTCCGGTCTTCGTTCAACCAGGAACCCGAGGGTTCATACAACTTTGAGTAAGTAATTTAAAATATTATTTTTTGCAAATATTACTAATTACTGGATAGAATAGATATAATTTAATGCTATATAGAATAGATAAAACTTATTCCATAATTTAATGCATAAATTGTGACCTCCTGTTAATGTAGAAGTGCACCAGACCACAAATAATTCTTTTGTTAAAATTTTTTTGTTGGCGGGCGTCAATACCTAAGTATAGAAACTTTCTACTGCGATAGGACATACAACAAGTACATAGTAACAAGTCGGTAATCTGTGTATTTTAAACAGTTTCGAGACCGGAAAAGGCATCGTCCGCCAAGAAGAGGGTACAGTGAAGGAGGTTCCTGATGAGGAGAACAAGCCCCACCCCGTCGTGATTGTTCGCGGCTCCTACAGTTATCCCGATGAGAACGGCAAGCCCGTGTCCGTCACCTATTACGCTGACGAGACTGGCTACCACGCGGAGGGAGACTCCATTCCCAAGCCCGCCAGGAGATAAGCTAACAACGACGACCCGCAGATGTATTGTCAATTTATATAATGAATTGGTTGTTCATCAGCTACCATGATTCGAGACTCTGATAACGTTTAAGGAATGAACAAAACGGTTACCATGACGCAGGAGTGTGATGCGGAATATCAACCGCGCTAATTTCTTGTTGCTCGTTGTTACTTGAAGCTCACTGCCATAATTTTGTACGTTTTTATATTATTTGTTGTGTTTTAATGACGTGATTTACATAGTAATTAAAGTTCAATTGAAGTCATATAGGCTCTTTTTATTGTTTTGTTGTTTACGTCTTCTTAACCATACATTTTTGACGTTTAAGCATCTCATAACTTAAAGCAATGTTTATAAATAACCCATACTTAAACTTACTCTTAGTAGTTTCTCACGAAACAAATAGAATCGCATTCGATGTCTTTATAATAACTACAGAAATATACCCGCGTACTAAGAGATATATACGCATGTTTACGTGTTAAGTACGATATAATAACGTTACTGCTAAAACGGAAACAATCGTTTTATGTCATTGCTACACAGTGTTTGTAATAATCATTTGTGTATTGTTCTCTTAACATAGCAGTCTGAAGGTAGATATCCAATGCTCTTCCTTTACTACAACTTTAAGCATCAACATGATAATGGATACAAATACCTATATATTCCCATGGTCGTATATAAGAGAGAATATAATCAGTTTGAGTAATGCGCTACTTCGCTATTAATTTTCGTATCATCCTCTATGCTACTGTACAACCCCTTGGCAAATCCCTTACCTTTAGCAGTATTTATGTTATCCATGATAGAGGCATATACTGCATGATACTGACATTCGGTTAATGCACGACTTGAATGAAAAAAGAAAAATGAAATGTTGAATCAACTTTAACATTATACTAGGTATAAGTAGAGGTATACTATACTTTATGTAATATATACTATATTATTATAAACAGAGAATTTCGTGAGTTTGTGTATATGTGGAGGGTAATCTCCGGAACCACAGCTCCTATTTGAAAAAATCTTTCACCATTTGAAAGGTACATGGGCAAAGGCTATATATAACGTAAATGTATACGAAAATAAGAAGAACTAAATGAAATACTATCTTGAATTCATGCAAGCCTAGTACTTTTTGTTCGGTTACTCAGAACTTGTGCTTGTGAGAATACCGTCAATGTAAATTGCTCCCGTGCGAAGCTGGGGTAGATCGCTAGTAATTTATACAGGTTGTAACGTTCTCTTCCATCGATCAATCACTAAGGAGCAACGGAGAAAAATATAATCGTCAAGTGAATGGGTCTCGTTTTTTAAATAATAATTAATTGATTAAATGTCGTGATGGTGTCTTGAATGGATCAGAATGTTGGGCCACAAAACAGATGAATGAAAGGCAATTAATTGCATGCAGGCCATGCAGCTAAGATAAGAATGCTAAGACGGATTTGTGGTGTTACGCGAATGCATGGAATAAGAAATGAGTATATTATAAGAGAGTCTTAAAGTGACACCGGTGACTGAAACGGGCCATGTGATGCGAAGATATAAAGAAAATTTCGTCAGGAAAGTTTTGAGTATGAATGTGGATGACTATACGAGTAGGGAAAAACCAAAGAGACGATGTCTGACTGTGTGAGAGATGATGTGGCTAGAAAGGGAGTGAATACCGAGATGAAAACTAATAGAGAAGTATGGAAGAAAAATATGATAAGGACAGGAGAATGAGAAATGTCGTGATGGTGGTTAAGGCCTCGCCTCTCATGCACAAGGTTGAAGGTTCAAATCCGAGCATGACAATATGACTTTTTCAATTCATTTATGTACTTTCTGAATTTATCTTGCACTTTACTGACATCTGCGACGGAACACATCGCGAGGAAACCTGGACTTATAGTAAGTAATAAGTCTGAAATCGCCAACCGTCTTGAGCAAGCGTGGTGATAAATGATCGACCGTGCCTTCTCCGTATGAAAAGAGACCTTTGGGACAATAATGGGCTAGTATTATTATTATAATTAACTATCAATAATCAGCCTGTACCATCGCCTCTTCATACAGAAAATAAACAAACTTTGATATGTAAGTATTTAAAACTAGTTGACCCGACAGACGTTGTCCAAACTACACTCCATAAAAAAAGGACGTTCAGTTTTCCCGAGTTTTATGATTTCCCGGACAAGTTTTCCAATTTTTCTTTACCTAAAAACTGTATTCAGATTATTACGAGCATTTTAACTATTTTTAACAAAAAATATCACCAAATTGATCTGGTCTTTCTCAAGTGTTGCGCTTACCAATGAACAGCATTTCATTTTTAACCGACTTCTTCAAAAAGGAGGAGGTTTTTGTTGCGCTTTTATTCCGCCAATTATGAATCGATTTTGATGATTCTTTTCTCTTATTTCCTTCCTTTGTGTTCGTCTACACTAGGATATAGGTAGGTACTGCTTTGATAAGCATTGCACTGTGTTAATGTTTATTACACTTACAGGTATCGAAGACGAGATAATCGAAAGTTGTCCCGTGTAAAATAGAGTTAGAATTGAAATTTAAAAACATTCTAATAAACGAAAGATTAAAATTTAAAGTGGCAATAGTACAACGATTAAATTGTGAACAGGCAAACGTGAGGTCGTGAGCTTCCCAGATAACCCATTGCATTCAAATTCCTAGCACAAGCATATTTACATAGTTTAGGAGGAATGTTTATGTGAGTTCCAAATCTTTCAAAAGTATGTAGGGACCTAAATAGTTAAAAAAGTCCGATGGTTATATAATTCGAAGATTATTAGCAAATAAAAAATATAGGAGCGTACATAATGTGTCAGAATGCGCGCGAGACGGTTGGCGGTCAAGGTCACACCACTGTCTGCATGGCAAACGACCGATCTCGTACGTGTGTGCATGTCAACGAATAACTAGCCGAATTAGAGACTTCACATATCGCTACAGTTTTTATCGGCCGATCAACTGCTTAAAGATCACGGTTTAAGTTATTTTACATACTGGTATAAGTCTTTACTGTGCTACGAGGCATCGCTACGCCGTAGCTTCGTAGCCAACAAGCGTAGCGGCAGTCCTGTCGTACCCGTGACGCGCGGCTAATTATGGCACCAGGATTTTGGCGTACATTATATATAAGTAGATGCCAGACGTGTAGTATATTTATTTAAAACTTGGAATAGGTAAAAGCTGTCACAACAGGGGTTCGATGGTCAGTGGCTAAGCGAAAAGTAGTTAAGATAGAATATTTTGTTGCCTGTCATTTGATATACCATAATGTTTAACCAATCCGACAATATAAATACGTAAATATTTTTGGGACCACGCTCATTCGTCGTCTGAGAAGGCTCTTATTTTATTAAAACAAATTAAGCGGATACTCATTAAGATTCAAGGCATTAGGCGGCTGAAAATAGATGTAGTACCAGATTCCATCTTGTATGCTTTAAAAGAAGGAATATAAAACAAACATTTAACTTTTATGACAAATCAACTTTATAATAATGAGAGAGATAAAATAACTTACCACCGGAGGTACAGATTATTACCGATATTACTAACTTTTATTCTATTTTCTGACACGTACAAGTAGTTAGGGCTTGTACACAAAACTGCGAATTCGTGCGAATTCGCAACGCAGAAGCTAAGCGCGCTAAGAAAATCTTAGGGTACCGTCGCTGATTTTTGCGATGCGACGTCGCAACGCAGTTTTGTGTACAAGCCCTTAAGCCAACTCGCAAGAAAAGATACTCGCAAGTCTCCAAACAAAAGTCGTACAACGGCGCTTATTATAATGAAAATATTTTTAAAACAATACGGTAAATATTACGCTATCGAACCTTTATCGAACTACAAAGTTTACCTTAACAGATTTGTCTTCGGGGTCCCAGGCTGCAGATAACTAGATACTTATAAGACAGAAAGAAAATACTTTTACCCATCTGCTTCGAGACGCATACAAATCTTCCAAGTGTAAAAGGCAGTAGTATCTGGAAATGGAGTACAAAACATCAATATTGTTCATTCTGAGTATTTTGTTTTAAAGCTTCGGATTGCGAATGGCAGATTAATTTAGGTTCATAAAGTTATTTGATGTAATAGAACATGAAAATTATAAAGTGCGGCCGTGTGTCGGGCCTATTCCTCATTTATACATAACTACCTGGCCATGCTTCGCCCGCGTGGATCTCGGTTATCGCGACCAAAAGTATACATGAAATTTTGATCACGTTCCCGCAACGCATGGGAACCTATTCCAGCCAGATCCGTTCATTCGTTAGAGCGTTATTGAAAAACAAACATCCAAATATCCAAAAATCTTCACAAACTTTCACACATATTAGCTAAACAGTAGGCAAGACGGTGCGGGGGGAGGGTCGGCGATTGCATCAGGCGAAGCGAGGCGCTTGAATTTTATTCTCGCGTCCGTATTTTTTTTGCGATTACTCCTAATATATTCGTTTAAATTATATGGTGTAAAAGAGTAAAATAATGTGCATGAAATGCTTAAAGCCTCTAACTTATTTAAAATGATAAGGATTAATACCGTATTTGTGTAAATAGCTTTCCAATTCCTGCTTTATAATTGCCCATTTTTAAGTATTTAAATGGATATAGTATGTTATCCTTAAGAGATAGACATATGCCATCGCGGACTTTTCTGCAGACCTATATAAGATACACACTTCCACCATACTCATTGTGATATATCTTAAAGGGTTTAGGCAGCGCTTTCGTTGAAAGCTCCCAGACGGCTTATTTTTTTTCCGACACCTCCAACAAATATCATTATATTTTAGCCAGTGTATACAAAAACTTAACAAATTATATACTGAAGCATTACTCTTGAATCACTCTATCTATTAACAAAAACCGCATCAAAATCCGTTGCGAAGTTTTAAAGATCTAAGCATACATAGGGACAGACAGCGGGAAGCGACTTTGTTCTATACTATGTTGTAGTGAAGTCCTTTGAATATTTATTAATTCTGGTTACTAAGATAATAATATTGTCAACTTTAAAATAAATATATCACGCATAATGTCATCAATTTAAAAATCCGGATTAACGACATCGTACATTAGACGTTACATTCGAAGCCGGAGAAATGTATAAAAGCTCATTTCAGCCACTGAACAAAACCTATCAAACATGAAATCCGTACGTGTATTCATATTTTTATCAAGGACTAGAATTAAATTGAAATAAGTTTTAACATAATTTATCAATCTTTTGTTGTAGTTAGTTGAAATTCAGTGAAAAGATCTTCTAATTTTAGTATTGTATAGTTAGGAGTCCTGACAATATTTTTTATGCTGTTTATAACATTTGTGTATTGTGTGGTGCAGATGATCATTGTCGCCCTCGCCCTCGTGGCCGTCGCCGCTGCTGCCCCTGCTGAACAGACCCCGCAGATCACCAAGTACAAATTCGATCAGGAGCCCAACGGTGCATACATAGCAGGGTAATATATTGTTTTATCTTTTCCAAATATGTGGTCTACCTTTACAAACGAGTCCTCATACATACCTTTCCTATAATAGAAAATGTTATTAATAGTTTTAATTTCAACAGATTCAAGTCCGACGATGGCATCAGCCGCAAAGAAGAGGGTGAACTGAAGGTAGTTTTGGATGCGGACAACAAGCCCCAGAGCGTCATCGTCGTCCGCGGCTTCTACAGCTACCCCGATCAGGACGGCAAGCCCGTGTCCGTCAAATATTACGCTGACGAGAGCTGCTTCCACGCGGAGGGAGACTCCATTCCCAAGCCCGCCAGGAGATAAGCTACCCACGCCTACTCACCGATAAAGAATTGATTGATGAATGACAATTATCAATTATTAATTATTAATCAGTTGTTCATCAGCTGCTGTATTTAGTGACTCTGATAACGTTTAAGGTAACAGTGGAGCGCGTGGTGGTACGTCAGCCTCGCCCACTTCTTATCGCTCTTTGTTATTTGATGCTAACTGCCATATTTTTGTTACCTGTTGAGTTTTTATAATGTGGTTCATATTGTAAATAAAGTAAAATTTAAAATCTTATAATTGTTTTTTTTTGTGAGTACAGTTAGTTCAATAAACGTGTAATGTTCCATCAACGATAAACACAGATTAATTACCAAGAAACAAGAGTAATTTGCTTTACGAAATACCATTTTTAGATGATTGACACGCAAAATGAGCAGTTAGCGCTATTTGAACTATTGCGCCCGTAAACACCATAGTTCATGGTCAGTTTCTAAATCGTCTTGTGCGTAAGTAGAATAAAATGATGTCTAGACATATTTCAACAAGAAATTTCCGGACATAAGACTATATGTCGATATTCTGAGCTGAGATCTAGAGAAGGAAGAATCGAATTTTGATAAAAACGTATTTAAAATAAATTCTATTTTATAATATTTTGATTTGAAAAGTTTGTCAATTTCACTAAATTGAATAAAGGTTTAAAAATGGGATAGAATAGAAATCTATGTCGTACATATTTTGGCAATACTTGGACAAGACGGCACGACCGACGCCGACGCGCCGTCTTGTTCTTGTTTCGGTGCAATACCTAAATACACACTTCAATTAATGAAACCCAATGTAAACTTGTATGCACAGCCTATGAAATTGTCAAGTTCCGGATGACTTCGTGATTGAAAAGTATGCATTACCTGATATAGCGATTTTCCCTGTTATGATGACATTATTATTGGAGCTAATCGTCTGTTAACGTGAGCCAATATGAGGGATATAAGTAAATACTATTTTAAATTGATGTATGTAACCGTAACATTCTCCTATGTATCGGAATAGTCAAAAGTTATTGTTAAACAGCCTTATACAGTGTGTCCGGACATGGACTAGCGATATTGTAAATATAAACTATTAAGTATACAATTACTAATGTTTTTTTTATGATTTTCTGATTAGGGTTACGACAATTGCCTTGCAAAAAGCACAAAGCTTGCGCATTCGCTATGTACAAACAACAATAACTCTTAAAGTATTATTAGACATACAGTTGTGAATTTTATCTTGTAATAACTGCGCCGCGCGGTTTCACCCGCGTAATTCTCGATCCCGTGAGAATTTCTGGATAAAAAGTATCCTATGTCCTATTCCAGATCATGGTCTATCCATGTTCTAAATTTCAACCAAATCCGTTCAGTCGTTAGCGTGAAAATGTAACAAACAAACAAACTCACTTTCGCATTTATAATATTAGTTAGGATTGTAGCTCAAAAACTGTCGATCTAGTAAAAAAATAAAAAAAGTTCTCGGGGGTGTTTTTGTAGTAATTAACAATAATTGGGTGAATTATATATTTTTTTTTATTCGACTTCGCATTTTTTTTCAAAAGTTATGGAATTATGAACACACTGCTTTGTAATGCAGACGATAGACAATATTATTTATTGCCTTTCGAATATGCCTATTTTTATCTCATTATGACTAAAACTTTGAAATGTTTTTTTTTTTGTACCTGCATATATAATTAAATATTTGAACAAAAAACAAAATGGCCGCCACATAGCGGGGAAGAGTATTGGACCCAAGCTTAGAGTGTAATTGTACTTAAAGTTTATACACTCAGCGGCAGGGAATTTGGCATAAGCGTATGATGTAGTTTATTGTCAAAGCTAAACACGAAGGACATGTTTGGTTTTATAAAACTTAGAGGATGGTCTAATACCTAAATTTAAATCACCAATTCTGAAAAAAAAAAAAAACTTTATTTAAACTTAATTAAATTACAAAAATGCAATTAACACAAACATAAAAACATCGAAAATTACAAAAAAAAAAACACAAAATAAAGACAATTTACTAAAAATTAAAAACGTGTGTTTCAACACTTTTTAAGCATGTCCCATACATGTTCAATGGTATTCATGTCTGGGATTCTTGCTGGCCACTCCAATTTGGAAATTCTAGCCTCTGAGAGGTAATTATCCACGCAATGTGCTGTGTGCATTATCTTGCATTAAAAGAAATTCCTCGCTACAAATGACCCCATGGTCAAACATGTTCTTGGATTATCTCTTCAACGTACCGCACTGCTGTAAGACGACCTTCAATTACGGCCAACGCTGTGCGAGCGTCCGAACTTATTCTTCCGCAAATCATAACAGACCACCATGAAAACTGACGGTTTGCCTGGTTGTGATCGGCAGTAACTGCTCTCCGCGCCTTCTTAACACACGTTCGCGGCCGTCTGGAGCTCGTAAGGCCACTTTTTATTCATCTGTCCATAGAACTTTACTCCACTGGTCGTGAGTCCAATTTGCGTGTTCGCGAGCAAAGTGTAGTCGAGCTACACGGTGGTACCGGAGGAGTTCTGGACCTCAGGCTGGTCTTTGAGCATGCAGGATCCGTTCATCCATTCTCCTTCTAATTGTCCGCTCACTTACGTTGACACCTCCGTTGACTCCTCCGTGAGGAACCGATTTCTTAAAATTGCGAGAGCAATAAATCGATCATCTTGTGCTGAAGTGCACCTAATTCCGCCACTCCCTGGTATCCTCATGTACAGACCAGTCTGATTGTACCTGGTAAATGCGTACCTGAGAGTTGAACGCGTTACATTTCAAGTTGGAGCGATTTATCTCTGCGTTCGCCCTTGATTCCGAAGCAATACAGCTTGAGCGACTTGAGCTGAAGTTAGGGCATAATTTTTTAAATTCTGGAAGCAGAAATGAGTGCAGAAAATTAAAAAATAAAACAATAGACGTGAAACGCACGCCCAATTTAATACCGAATTTTAACTTACCAGTCTTCTACGCGTTCCAGCTACGAATTGAAGCAATGTGTCAAAAACGTTAAAGAAACGTTATTTTTTTTTGTGCTTACCTTCTTAAATTAACATTAACAAACATTGTAACAAACTACGACTTCAAGTTGTCATACGCGTTAGTAAAATTCAGCTATTATCGGGTTGTTTATGTTTGGGCCACATTCTGTGCCGCTGAGTGTATTTAATAAGTATTTAGAATATCGCTAGTCCATGTCCGGACACACTGTATAGGTATACGTTAGGGAAGAATCTAGAGTTGTGTATTAGAGTTGATATTTAATCAAACCGGCCATAAACGTTCTTACTCATAAACTCACCGTCGTATTAACAAGATGTTTCTATGTTACTTTAAAGCTTAAACGTTAAGTCAATCGCCCGTCGTGATAACGAGAAGTCATAGACTTGCCACTATTGAAACTATAAAATCCAGTTTGTCTCTTTGGGTAAAATATGCCAATCGTGAGAGAACCGTCAAAAAGAATCTGACGCATAGCACGAACTAGATTCCATAGAAATAGTTACAAACCACATGTCGAGTAGGTACTTTATTTCACCGTTTGAGGACTTGGGGTAGACATTGCCTTGATTGCACAGGAACCGGATGTAATGTAGATGTAATATTTTAGGAGATTGAATTTATACAATGTAAAGATAGTTTTTACAATCTTCAGCAGATTCAACAATATTTTCGAATTCTAATCAATTAGTTTAAGCGCCCTGTGGAGCTAGACCAGCGCTGAGCCAAGCATTTTTGTCAGTGATGTAATCCCCCAATTTATAATATGCTTGACGGCATAGTGTGCGTTTTATACAATATTAAAATTTTGTTTCATTCAGTTGGAGTATGAGAGCAATGCTAATGAAATAATTTACACAAAGTAAAGCGTCTCTGAGCGTTCGAACCTACTACCGTAAGCCGAGGCCGTTACTACTGAGCCACCACTGCTCTTATAGGATTAGGATAAGCCGTTCGGTCGATTTGGGTAAAGAAATGGTTGATGAAAAGTTTATACGGCCGCAAAATTAAATAATGTCCCGTTTTTGAGATAGTAATAGCCATTTTAAGGGTTTCCATTGGTGATAAGGGAGGAAACTGTGAAAAGAAGCTGGAAAATATCTGCTAATAAAATCGTATTCTCACACAGCGGCGCTTTGGTAAACAAGGGTATTTTTTAGGCGTATGAGGAACAGGGTGTAAAGTTCACTCATCCACCATAGAAAAAGGGAGGATCCTCCGACCAGACGGATGTTGTGTCTGGCGTGCAACTGCCCAACGATTGATGTTGGGTTCTTGTATATATGTCCATTGCACGGTAAACTTAATTTGCGATGCAGGATCTATGTGATGTCAGGATTTTTGTGTGACGTCAGGTTTTGATGCATAGTTCGCATGTGGCGATGTAGATATCCCCACATTTTTTATGCAAGATCGGAGCTAGAATATGACTTAGTTTTTTAAATGAGCATTCCTCTATTTCTTTCTTCTATTTCTTCTTCTATTTCTTCGTAACAGCTGACTATGAATAAAGAAGCGTAATGAGATAAAAACAATGGGAAGGAATTTCCTCATCGCACATCTTGCTCACTTTAACCCTTCAATTGCTTACCTGCATCCCTAAGGAAATGACCTTTAGAATTATTGTATTACAATTAATATGTAAGTATTAGTCAAAAGCTATTTTAAGCATGTGCAAAAAACTCACTATGCTTTACATACAATCTTATACGTAAGTTTTGTTTTTATTTAAAATCTGCTATTTCTAATATTGCATAGTCAGTCTATAATGTTCCCACTTCTGGGACACAGGCCTCCTCTCTGTGATTGTGGGTCGTAATACAATACGCGGGCCCGGTGCGTGAGATTTCACATGTCTTCGAATTTTTGGTTCTAGGACATGCCAGTTTCTTCACGATGTTTTCTTTCACCGTTTTGAGAGCAGTGGTGATGAAATAATTTACACAAAGTTCGAACCCACGGTCACCACTGATCACTCATTTCTATATCGAGTTGGGTAATAATATTGTTTTCAAGCTATTCGTGAAATCTGGACAGGCTAACCGTTGCGGTACGAGCTCCGAAAATAATTATACCCATACGTTCTCGTTTTTAAATAGGTATGTAAATTACATTATTTTTAATAAGAAAGGTCATGGCGCAGAATAGAGATTCCTTATGTTAAGCTATTAATAGCTATGCGATGCCGTATTTCTTCTGAAATACATGAACAAGTTGATCGGAGGTTCCAAAGCTTCTCCAAGGCAATGTATTTTACCTGTACACGACGTTCTTTCAACGTGTTTGTTATTAAATAACATTTATTAAGGTATTTAAAAAAATAAAAGTTTTTATTAAGTTAAGTTAGTAAAAAATACAAAATGATACTTATAGGTACCACAATTCATGGCTTTGTCTAGGATAAAATTATCCGGTTAGTCCCCCTATGCTCTAGTTCCTCTATGCTCGACTCGAAAAATACCTACTAAAAAGTTTCGTGCGTATCCGTCTGATTTTTAAGCACCTCGTCCTTTTTTTTCTTGTAAGTAAACTCCCTTCTAAACTAAAAACCTTCATTAGTCTATCGGAGAGATAAGTCGGACTTCTACGTAGTTCAATTATAAATAATGTTCTTAAGAAGTAGTTAAGATGACTTTTCTTTCACCATTGATATGCAAGGAAGATACACTGGTAGTGCTAGCTGTAGCTGCGCTGTATTTTCCACTCAATCTGAACGGTGTATTATATTGTGAATAGTCCACAGATGCTACTAGTTGTGATGGCATTAGGTTCTACGTGATAGGGGATATCGCAATAGAACTTGCACAAGTAAATCACACTCGGTTCAATCGTTTTATGATGAAATAATGATTTGAAGAACTGTACAAATTAAACATGCTGGTGATTTAAAGCAAAGCTTGGTCTTCCGTTCTGATGGATAGTAATATTAATCAGGGGTCAAACAAAAGCGGTTTTCACGCCATAATGTGACCTTGACGTGGATTTTATGCGGCGTTGATATTATATTTGAGTTACAATGACCTTATACACTGAGCTAGCCACTTGACACCATTTATGTCCAATTGTAATTTATTATTAAATTTTGCTTTATTAAATTGCTTTATAAAATTTTGCAGTCACAGTCTTCCTTGCATGTCGTTTATGAGGGAAAAGTATATTTCATTTATTAGGAATACCTACTATTGTTAGTATTGTAATGAAATTACAATGATGGGTAGCCGGTATGAGTGAGATACTGTTTTTTTTTTAAAGTATCCACCCTGCGATGACTAATTCACCTCTAAGTATTGCTCATGGCAATGTTACCTGCACTACAAATTAGTCCATGTCAAGCCTCTGATAGTAAAGTGATTATTGCCATGTTTTTTTACGTAAGTAGGTACAAGACTTATCAATTGAAACAAGAAGTCTCCAGAGATACCATTCGTGATGCTGATTAGCGAAAGTGATCTAAGGATTAGTCAGATGACTGAAAACTCTCTAGGCTTAACCTTAAGCTACGACGGCGGCTATTACAAGATTTTCTTCTCAGGGCGACTCATGCGCATCGCAGCAAATATAAGGCGTAGTGTAAAAAAACAGACTGCAGACGAATTCTTTTAATTTATTTTAAAGTATAAATTGTACATTTGTATATTTTTATATTATGTAATATATTATTATATAAATAATATGTATATTCATAAATATTTTTATATATTTACATTTCTGTTTAATTGTGATGAATGCCTTTATTTTTAAATGTGGAGTACTATAAAGGGCAACCTATGAATAGACGTCCAAAAAAATATTTAGATAAGGAACCTCTCGCCCTTGAAGGGCTTTCCGAAACAAAACGTTAAAAAGAATAATACACGGTGCTTCTTCATGGCTCGTTTTGTTAGGAGGTTCCTCTCTTCAGAGCCCTGGCCTGGTGCTTGAATCGTTTCCGATAACGGTGGGCTAAATATTTTTTCAACACACTTGCTCGTAAAGTGGCTCTTATTAGGTTCATAATAGTGTATTATGGAAGCGTGCTTTTTACTTTGTGCGACACAGATTACTATTTACTAGTCGGAGTAATGACATGGCAGTATGGAATTTGTAAGTACTATCATGGCAGCATGGAATTTGTATCCAATAGAAATTGTTTTTGGTGAAGATTTTTATCAAAGACAAGCGCTAAAAGCATATTTTTAAGCAAACCTGTGTCGTTATTTTTTTTTATAATAACTCCGCGCGCTGGCCTGCCCATGTGCCAACGCGTTCGCGCAGAATAAAACTCTATCTGTACTATTAAATAAGGGTTAATATCGTCTGTGGCAATTTCAGTCAATATTGTTCACCCTTTGTTGTACCCTAACCACATTTGCGTATTATATATTATTAAAATTATTATATTTTTATAAAGGCTGTTCAGCGGTATTACCAGTGCCTTTATTTAAACTCGCACGCGCATCGCTAGCGGTAAAAACAAAACCAGCCGCCATTTTCCATAAATATTTGTTAACTTTTTTGTTGTGTGGTTAAAAGCACTTTATTTAAAGGTGATTTTATGTATGGGAAAAGAGCGTTAGTAATATTATATAGATTTGACACCGCCATGGTACGTTTAGTTATAGTTTTTTTTATTTTTTGTAATATTCTTTCTTTTTCATATCATATTTTTTTGTATAGGCTGTCTAACAGTTTTTCCAGTGCCTTTATTTACACTTATGGAAAAACAACACCAGCGGGCCAGTTTCCATAAATATTTATTATCGTTTTCGCTGTGTGGTTAATTATTATTTATTTACTAGCTTTTGCCCGCGGTATCGCCCGCGTGGATGTCGGAAATTATGCCACGGGAATGTGCTACCGGGATAAAAGTATCCTTTGTCCCATAACCCACGTGGTCTGTCTAGGCGACCTAGGCGTTACGGCGTAAAAGTAACAGACATGAGACAGCCAGTAACTTTATATATTAGTGGTAGTCCATATCTATATTGTGGTGATAGTGTGGATAGTATGGACAGCAGTATGAAACTGTCGGAAAGATTAATGAAAAAATATTGTATAAAGATTAATGAAAAAACTATGGTATGGACGATGGAAACTAAGGCGAAAGCTTTGGGGGAGCCTGCGAAATTCAAATTTTCTTATGGTTTTTGCTTTTTACTGGTCAGTATCAAGTTTTATGTTGATCTAAATAATGAGTCGCAGTTGTATCAAATATTTATTTATCTAATCTAACTAAAATTGCAGGAGTTGTATTCCTGCATCTAATGGTTATTATTCTGTAAAGCTACTATTTGCTACGGTCGTGAATCATATTTTAATCATATTGACATTCGAAACTTACCCATTACACGATTTAAAAGCTGTATTAAAACCAAACTTTCTAAAAAAGGGTACCTACTATACAATTTCAGATTATTTAGAAGACAAAAAGCATGGGATTGAGCTGCTCGCTCTGCTAACATTTTGTCATTTTGGCATTGTAACATTTTGAATAAGTACTATGGAAAATCATCAAAATATACCTACCAGTTTTATATACAAATTGACATTATTGAATATTATATGTAGGATATTGACAAAATGACATTATTACTTTGTAAAGTATTGTATTATTGTGAATGTGAGGACTATGTGGATGTTTATTTTGTTTTTATCCTTATATTTTTTCGTTCTCAGTTAGTTTTAACAATGGTCTGGCAATTTGAGAACTTTACGCGGCCTACACAAATGTCCTTTCTTTGGTATTGTTCGTCGAGTCGTTGAGCTCCTTACGTTCTGAGCTGAGCTACACTATTACTGACAAATGCTTGCACTGACAGGACAGGTTCACTCAAATCTGTGTGGTTCATTACTCAAAAGACCATTTCAGACTCTAATCTACATGGTCCTCATAGGGCCTGACCAATATGCCAATATCTGACCTAGGTATGTCCGGACTTTAAAAGAGACGTTGTGAGTTTGTTTCGGCCTTTCTTCTCAGAGTAGTCAGATAGGAAACGCCGACCTCATCTAGCTTAATTTTATAATTTTTTGATATTATTATGACGTATAAAAGTGATTACAATAACCTATTTACAGAATAAATAATTTCATTTCAACATACAACCTGCCTGAAACTGACTTGCAAATTGCAAAAACTTAAGATTTGAATTTCGCGGGCTACCGGCGCATCCCCCTTAAGAAAATCGCATCATTTGCACAACGCCATCTATCGAGTAAGTACTCACTGGTAAACTCAAACTCTTCGTTCCAAGCCAAGAGCCAAGTAGTAATAACTTTTGATTGAGTGGACAGATTCTCAAGATACGGACTATGACTATATTCTCAATCCCTTAACGCTCTTGAAGAGAGTCACGCAAAAATGTCAATTATAAGTACTTACATGTGAATTTTAAAATTAAGAGGGTAAAGAAGGGTTTTTTCCTTCATGAGGGATGATTTTAGAAAAACGTAACTCTTTATTAGTTACAAAAAGCATAAATTTTCACAGCCCTAACTTAAAAAAATACCGGCCAAGTGCGTGTCGAACCATGCACAATGAAGGGTTCCGTAGTTGGGATGAATTAATTTCATGAATTAATCAAACAAACTTTCGCAAAGTTTTATTGTTATAACGTCTATGGGCGTTTACTGTCCCTCAAAGTGTTAACATTGTAGTTAAAAAACTTGTTCTCGCATACAGAATGTTTGGGTTTTTGCAACTGCACATGTAAGTTGGTCTATTAAAAGTTTTTGAGCTAAGTCGCGGACAGACAGACAGACAGACGGACATGGCGAAACTATAAAGCTTCCTTGTTGACTACGGAACTCTAAAAATGATAGGTTTCCCATAAAAACATATAATTTAAGCATCGATTAGATTATGTGTTCAATTCAAAATGAGTCAAATGCTCGATAATTATGAATTCGGCGAAAGTCATTCTTTTACGGAGACTCTTACACCGCGATTAAGGAAATGACGTTAAATGAACAACGCCATCTATCGAGCACGAAGTGATACTATCAAAATATATGGGAAAACGTTCGAACACTCTGTAAGCTATGTAGAAAAGACTGTTTTTAGGGTTCCATGACTGTCTTGACTTGACTTGACTTGACTTGACCTGACTTGACCTGACTTGACCTAACTTGACCTAACTTGATTTGGATTGAGTTGAGTTAAACCTTGAGCAGGTATATTTTATCGCGGCTGGTACATTGGAAAAAAGTAGATTACGTACCTTGCTAAAGTGAGTAATTAATGCACTCTTGTTAATTTAGTAAGCGCATTCGTGCCTTAATTACTCACTTTTTGCTCGATGTAAAAATCTTCAATTTTTAAGAAATCAACATTTATCACCATTTTTTCATGATTAATTTGTATCATGATTTAAAAGATAGATAGCGCCACCTATGGCACTACTACCAAACAATGGATTTGGAAAACTTGAATTAACCAAACTTTAGATTGGGTAAATTCACAATGTATCGCGTTATGTTTCCGCGCGAAGTTTGTGAACATAATCATCATAAAATAACTGTTGTTTTATGATGATTATGATCGTGTGTTACACACGTTTTCACAAACCTACCCGATTTTACGCTAGTGTCATTTTACGTCAATAGATGTCGTTACGTGTATCTACAGAAATATCTTTCTAATCTTTCTATCTTTGTTTTACAGAAAAGGGCTATTCGAGCCATTTACAACCTAGGTCCAAGGGATTCCCTTCGAGAAAAATTCAGAGAAATAGATATTCTGACTGTAGCCTCACAATATATATTTGAAAATCTATTGTATGTACACAAAAATATATCTAATTTTAAGAAAATGTCCGATATTCATAGTTTAAATACCAGGAATAAACACAATCTTGCTGTACATCGCACTCGTCTCCACAGAGTAGGCAACTCGTTCATGGGTCAATGTATACGCTTTTATAACAAACTTCCCATTGACATTCGAAACTTACCCATTAAACGATTTAAAAGCTGCATTAAAACCAAACTTTGTAGAAAAGGGTACTATAAAATTTCAGATTATTTAGAAGACAAAAAAGCATGGGATTGAGCTGCTCGCTCTGCTAAGCATTGTAACATTTTGAATAATATGGAAAATCATCAAAGTATATCACCAGTTTTATTTACAAATTGACATTATTGAATATTCTATACAAAATGACATGATTACTTTGTAAAGTATTTTATTATTGTGAATGTGAGGACTATGTGAATTTTTTAAATTTTTTTTTTTTCGTTCTCAGTTAATTTTATCATTGGTCTGGCAATTTAAGAATTTTATGCGGCCTACCCAAATGTCCTTTCTTTGGTATTGTTCGTCGAGTCGCTGAGCTCCTTAAGTTCTGAGTTGAGCTCCGCCATTACTGACAAATGCTTGCACTGACTGGACAGGTCCACTCAAATCTGTGTGGTTCTTTCCTCAAAAGACCATTTCAGACTCGAATTTACATGGTCCTCATATGGCTTGACCAAGATTATGTCTGGACTTTAAAAGAGACTGTGACCTCTGAGTTTGTTTCGGCCTTTCTTCTCAGAGTAGTCAGATAGGAAACGCCGACCTCATCTAGCTTATTTTTAATATTTTTTAATATGACGTGTAAAAGTGATTCCAATATCCTATTTACAGAATAAACAATTTCATTTCATTTCATTTCATTTCTACATTACGCACCTAATGAAAATTTATTCTTGAATACTTTAAACTCTTATATCTTTTGATATTTTGAAGCGATTCCGATGAAACAAAGAGTAAATGAAACATCGAGTTACACACAATATTTGAGTGTATAAGTTAACCATATTGATATCGTACTTTTTACGTGATACTGGAACAATCAAACAAGCGAACAGAAAAACAGACTAACAGACAAACAGACAAAAATTCCAAAAATGGTAGAAATGGCATCTGTTGGTTATTCTTTGTTGGACACTCAACCTAGGTTTTTTTATTTTTTTCATTGTACAGAAACGCCTCGTCTACAGATTTATTATATGTATAGATAGATATATAGATATAGATATAGATTAGGGACAAAAACAGTTACATGCTACAAAATACAGAGAAATTATAATTAAACTAGGATTTAACAAACATGTAACCACACCATTGTCCACGTTTTAACTAGAGATTAAAAGAAGTGCTGAAGACAAGTGATAAAAAAAGACTAAGTAGTCGCTGCTAATATTGATAAGTTACTTAGCAAAAATTATCAAAAATACAAAATTTAAAGTATTGTTACCAACCGACATAGGAGTTTTTAAACAAAACTCCGGATAGTGAGTACCTGGCAGCAAAGGTCAGTTAAACTTTATAAATTATAAATCTATCATCTCTCTATTTACGTTATTTTAGCATAAGTTCTTACAACAAGTCTGTTTTTTTCCTGCAAGTGTGTTGAAAAACGTCGTATGAAACGCGTGTGCATTGATTATTATATTCTCGGCTACCTTATCGCGCTCGCCTGCGGCACGCGCAGATAATACCCCTCGGCTGTAATATCCAATAGAGGACACTCGTATCACAACTTACTATTATATTATGTGAACATGAAATGCGCGATGAACAATAATGAAATATTACAGTTACAGACATACATCAAAATCAAAAAGAAATAATTATAACATAAATGAAATTAGCACTGGGTTCTGTGGAGGGTGAGAGTGAAAGTTAGTGTGTGTTCGGCGAATATTTATGGTTTAGTTGCTAGACTATTTTATGAATGTTTAGGAAACTCTCATCGGACTTTTGTTTCTCTTTCGGTGTCGCATTTCTTGTAATTTTGTTTTCACAAAAATATGTAGAGTATCGTTGTAAAGCAAGAATGTGCTCTGCAACTCTGACGACGTTTAGCAATTAACAGAACGGTTACCATGACACAGGAGCGTGCGGAGGAGCTTCAGCCGCGCGACTAGCTCCTCGTTACAGCAATACCCAAATAACCTCGTTAAAAAAATACAATAAACTTAGTTTTAACTATCAACGTTTATGTTTTATTTTATTTGTGGGATATATTTGTAATTTAATTATGTTTTGCACACTAAGTAGGTACTCATGCCTTATTTTTTAAGGCGTGGCATAGACTCTATCTTAAGATATGAATCTTGTGTCACATAATTATACACTATTGTACTTACAATTTTATTATAGTTCCTGATATTAAACTTACAATGGTAGGCAGCAGGTATTAGAGCACTAACACACTGGGCCACCATGGCGACGTCTCTGGCTACGTAGCCATGGCTATCTTTGGCTACCTACCATAGCCAAATGAGGTTGCCAGTAACACGCGGGCGTCTGTCCTGGCGATCAGTAATTGGCCACTGAGGGAGGCGTAACTTACTTGTATACAAAATACTGGCGACTTGGTTACGCGTCGCCAGGTCGCCGGAGTATCCAGTCTCCACTTAGGGGCCGGTCGGTGGTGGCTACGCTTCCAAATTGGCGATGTCGCTATCCTTAGCCAAGTGTGTTAACTGTCATACATTTTAATAGGAATAGAATAGCAAACAAACAGATTGCAGACGAACTCTTTTAATTATTTTAAAGTGTAAGTAACTCTATTTGTACATTTCCGTTAAATTTTTATGAATCCCATATTTTAAAATGTTGAGTAATATACAGGGTTGACAATGAAAAGAAGTCCAAAAAAAAATTGGATAAGAAACCTCTTTTCACAAGAGCTTCCCGAAACATCCCCATGTATGTTAAAACTGATAATAAGCGGTACTTCTTCATGGTTCGTATTATTAGGAGGTTCCTATCTCTGGCGCCCTGGCCTGTAGCTTGGACCACGTTTCCAATACCGTTGGGCTACAATTATTAATATTTTTTACTGTATAATTATGTTTTTTTTTTTTAATCTTCTATCTTCTAAATAACAGACGTGCATCAAATCTTAACGACGTAAATAACGCCCTTCAGCAGGTACATAATTGGTTCACTGCTAATAATTTAGTATTAAATGGTAAAAAAACTAAATGCATAAGATTTGCCTTACCGAATGTCAAAAGTACCTAGTTGATTGTGACATAGTATTGAATAGCGAGAAACTAGAATTCGTCGATAAAACAGTTTTCCTGGGGATCACACTCGACTCAAGGCTGCAATGGGGTCCTCATTTAACATCTCTTGCAGGACGGCTAAGTTCAGCAGCATATGCTGTGAGAAAAATCCGTCAATTCACTGATGTAGATACCGCGAGGCTAGTCTATTTCAGTTACTTTCATAGTATCATGTCTTACGGTATTTTACTATGGGGACGGGCTGCAGACATCGAGTCTATTTTTATTCTGCAGAAAAGAGCGATCAGAGCAATATATGGCCTCCGTAGGCGCGATTCTCTAAGGGAACTGTTTAAAGATATTAACATCATGACGGTACCTTGTCAATATATCTATGAAAACATCATGTACGTAAGGAAAAATTTAAGTCTTTTCAGTAAACGAGGTGAAAGACACAATTATAGGACTAGAAATAGGGACCAATTAGTTAAACCAGGCTTCAGACTGGCTAAAGTAGACTCATCCTTCATGGGGTACTGTTTAAAATGCTACAATAAAATACCTCCCCACATACTCCAATTGAATGAAACAAAATTTAAATCTTGTATAAAACGCACACTATGCCTATTATAAATTGGGGATTACATCGCTGACAAAAATGCTTAGCTCAGCGCTGGTCCAGCTCCACAGGTCGCTTAACTAATTGATTAGCATTCGAAAATTTTGTTGGAGCTGCTGAAGATTGTAAAAACTATCTTTACATTGTATAAATTCAATCTCCTAGTATTGTATAACTGCATATCACATGTGTGTGAGCACTATGTATTTACCTAAGTACTTTAAAGCTACCATTTACTATGTGCGTCTTTCATTGACTTGAATGTGCCCTGGCGGCTGAGAGTATGTCATGCTCCCTTTAATGTCTCGCTGATGGTGGCGTGTCTGTTGGATCATTAGGTTCCCTTCAAAATGGTTGAGCTGAATGGTGCTGATCCATGCGTCATGTTCGTGAACGGGCGCCATCAGTAGGGACTGGTCATCTCTTAGCTGCCACGGCCTATTGTAATTTTTGAATTGTTTTGTTTAATTTTTATCGTTTAATTACGGACTCTTTTAACGTGCACGTTTCTCTACATTGTACCTACTCACATGTATAATTTTAACATAAATGATGTAACCAATATATTGTAACAATATTCTGATTTAAAAGAGTGTCCGTGGAGTTTCTTGCCCGTTCTTCTCAATAGGAACCTACTACGCTTTGGAATGGGCAACTAGCTTCATCTTTCTGACTGACCGACCCCTTGACAATTCAAAAGTACCTGTAATTGGTTGATTTGAAATAAATGTTTTGAGTTTGAGTTTGAGTTTGAACAATAATTTCTTTATTTACACTTTATTATTTATTTATTTATTTAATACTCAAATGTACAGAGGCGGTCTTAATGCAATAGGCATTTTCTACCAGCCAACCTTTGGGTGATGCAGAGACAAACAGTGATAGGTGCAATAGCGAAAATTGTGGAATAAATATGTGTACTATGTAAACCTATTAAAACTACATATAATATAACATGCCTAAACATATATTATAAATATAAGAACAATCAATACACATAACTACACGCACATATCAACTGTTTTTTAACAATTGAACAACCAGACTCAAATTATTTAAAGAACCAATGTGAATTAAAAATAAAATTACTAAATTACTTCCGTTCGTCCTACTAACAAAATCAGTGGGACGAACGGGAATAAACTTAATATTATTTATTAAATTCTCATTCGTCGTTTTTTTTTTTTTTGTTGGTGGGAAATCATCAAATTACTTCTCTGGGCGGAGCGGAAGGGCGTGTCAGACTTTTACTGACTAAAACCCACCCGTGTTCCTTCAGTTGCCCGTTGCCAGGCTCCCGGTATCCCTTTCGGACTATTCCGCAATCGTAAACGACCCTAAATTAGTTTTAAAATCTTCCACTGACCCTCAGCTTTCCAAAGCAATAAAATTCACAGATACTTTTCGGGACATTATTTGTTACCATCGGAGTTCCAACATGGTAAGAACGTAAAGCAAAGAAGGGTTGATTGCCGAGATGACGACTAATAGAGAAGTATGGAAGAAAAGCCATGTTGCGCCGATTCCCAAATAAATTGGGTTAAGGGGGAGAAAAATGATGATGAATGGTATGGTGAACCAGACACAAACATAATATTTTCATACTTGCAAGTACTAAAGAATCGTATTTACGGTTGGATTAATCCAATTTTTATGCACTTCCTGTGCGGATTTTGGGAACCCCTGGGAGAGACAGGCATCCAATATTTTTCTTGGACTTCTCTTCATGGCCCCGTGTATGGTATTGGTTACAGGTTGGTACAGTTGATTTTAAGGGCGTCAGTATTGTCGCTGATAGCGATAGGTATCTACAACAAAACCTCTGGATGGACAAGAAAGACAAAATAAATCACGTGAATAACTTGTTTCTTGCACCACACTAAAAAAAAGGAGGCAGGAACACACAGGAAATGAAGGCAGGAAAACAGAATACAGGAACAGGCACAGGAATTTCTGAGTAGCACAGTTCGGGGTGTGAATTTGCTCACTATTAACATAACTGGCGAAAATAATGTGGGTGTACTATAGGTACACCTCTGCCTAACCCTTTGGGGATTACAGGCGTGATGTTATGTGTGGCATTAAAAGAAAAGGAAAGTTTATTTGTCTTGTAAGTAGGTAGGTACTTACGTTTGTTTATCTGTAAAGGATTTACCTCTCATTCTGGAGCATAGACCAACAGAATCGAAATCATTTCGCTCGTTATGTCATTTCGAATACCTATCAGCTGCTCTTTTACCTACATACTCTCTATGATAATCCAAAAATGTATACACAGGTATATGTTTTTTTTTTTGGATTATCATAAAAATCTACAGGGGTAGACTATTAATGAGATAATATACCCATTAATTGTTTTTTTTGTCAGAACATAACGTATTTTAATTTCCATTTTCTACCCATAATTATTAAAACAGGCGCGACTAAAGGTTAGTGTCAACTTAAAAATAAATGTCACGCACGTGTGTGCCTATGAAAGACCGAATCCGGATTAGCGACATCGGAGATCAGACGTTACGTTAGAAGACGGAGAAATGTATAAAAGCTCATTTCACGATCGATCTAGCATCAGTCGCCCAGCAGCCGCCGAACAAAACCTATCAAACATGAAATCCGTACGTTTATTCATATCTTATTTTAATAACAATTATGACTTTTACTTTACAAAAAAAAAATATACTGTGTACATTATCCGATTGTACTAATTGGATGGATTATGTGTGTTTGATTATTTTATACGGATTAAGTTTTATTTATGTTTAATTTGCTTAAATTGTTAATTAAAAAATTTAAAAAATACATTACAGGTATTTATTGTCTCAGTAACTGTGCCTCACTTTAACTTGCGTATTGTTTGGTTTTTAGATGATCCTTGTCGCACTCGCCCTCGTGGCCGTCGCCGCCGCTGCCCCTGCTGAAAAGACCCCGCAGACCACCGAGTACCGATTGGTACAGCAACCCGACGGTGGATACCAACTAATGTAATATATTTTTTTATCTTTTCCAATTATGTGATCTACCTTTTCAAGCGAGTCCACATACCTTCCCTTTAATAGAAAATGTTATTAATCGCTTTAATTTCAACAGCTTCAAGTCCGAAGATGGCATCGAACGCCAAGAAACGGGTGTACTGACGGAAGTTTTGGATGAGGACAACAAGCCCAAGAACGTCGTGACTGTCCGCGGCTCCTACAACTACAACGGTCCGGACGGCACACCCGTGCGTGTCGAATACTATGCTGACGGTACCGGCTTCCACGCGGAGGGAGACTCCATTCCCAAGCCCGCCAGGAGATAAGCTAACAACAAAGACAAGCAGATGAATTGTAGATTGATTCAAAGCATTGTCATTAATCAATTATTCATCAGCGAATGTGCTCTGCAACTCTGACGACGTTTAGCAATTAACAGGACGGTTCCCATGACACAGGAGCATCAGCCGCTTGACTAGCTCCTCGTTACTTGATGTTCACTGCCATACTATGTTGTATTAGCTGTTGTGTTTTAGTAGCGTAATTCGTACCGTAAATAAAATTAGTTTTAACAATCAACGTTTATGTTTTATTTTATTTGTGGGAAATACTTGTAATTTGATTGTGTTTTGCACTCTAAGGAATCATGCCTTATTTTTTAAGGCGTCCTCACTGAATCTTGTCAATATTATTAACCTAACAAATAAATACTGTGAAATATCATTTGTAAAAACTCACAATATATTCATCAATACTGATGAGGCATATAATAAAAATAAAAATAAGTGCATGTCGAACCATGCACAATGAAGGGTTCCGTAGTTGGGATGAATTTATAAAACAAACTTAACATTGTAGTTGAAAAACTTGTTCTCCCATACAGAATATATGGGCGAACATGTTTTTACAACTGCAAATTTAAGTTGGTCGATTATTACTCGGTAACTTGTGGAGCCTACGTAGCGGTGATAGTTTTCCTTTTAATTTCGTTATATATACTACTGCCGTGAACTTTTTCACGTATCCAAACCCAACCATTTAGCTGGAAAAATTAGTATTTAAAAGCTTAATATTCCGCAAACGGATCCCTGAATCAAAACTCACATTATTTTTAAACGACCTTTCCAACGATACCCCACACGACAATACCCCATCCTGGATTGACGGGAAAAAAAAAACCATACCCACATTGCGTGTAGAGGAGGTACCGTAAAAAAAAAAATACGATTTTTTTTTACCACTTTGTCGGCGTCGTTTATATGTATATCAATACCAAATTACAGCTTTCTAGTACCAACGGTCTCTGAGCTAAGCCGCGGACAGACGGACATGGCGAAACTATAAGGGTTCCTTGTTGACTACGGAACCCTAAAAATGGTGACGTCAACATTTACAAAACCCTTTTAAGTAATTCGATTATTTCGAAAGAGGCACTCTTTCGAAATAATCGAATTACCTTCTTAAACAGTGAAATTACAACACGTAATATATTATTTAGCAGGAGTAGAAATAAACAAATTAGTATGAGTTAGCGCATCATACCAAAATACTGAGATAGAGAGGTACGCGCTTTCATATTTGGTAAAGGTCATCTAAAGATGGTTTTTGCGACATTGTTGCTATTGCCTTCTCTATTATAATAATTTCATGTTAATCATTTATACAAAACATAACATTTCATTATTTTTATTTCTGTGTAGATATTAATACAGAAGTAAAACAAAATACAAAGGATAATGCAAATAATGCCTTATAAGTTGGGTTCAAACAAAAAAAGTCATTGTGCAGGGATAAGACGGGAGTCAAATTATAGTTTGGACTTAAGTCATTCATATTTGTTAAGACGCCAAAAAAAATCGTTTTGGGAAAAAAAAGATAGGACCAAAAATACATTTTGCTTTTAATATTTTTTTTTTGTTTTAGTTTAGTATATCTAAGGCATGTTGTGACAGAAACCCTGCATGATGTATGACACAGAAATTAAAAGAGAGTGGAGTGCAGTACTCGCAGTAGGCCTACAATGCTTTCAGAGTAAAATATTACATCGCCTTTAGGATTCTAGTACGACTGCTTTGATTTTGCAGTGCAGAGATATTGCCCTAAATAAGGCACAAATTCAGACTCCGGGCTGCTGTTCACAAAATCTATACCCCATTTGAAATAAGATTAGACATTAAAACAAACCCTTTTACAGTCTGGTCAACCGATTTTGACTTCTATACCGTAGGTATAAGGATAGCATTAAAAGCAAAAAAAGTTACACAATACCAACTATCTACTGCGGCTGCCATTTGTCATGCCACCAACGCAATAGAATTCAAAATCGGTTGAACGGAATGTAAAAAAGGCTTATCTATACGTCTCATCTTATTTCAAATGGAGTATAGGTGGAAAACACAAAAAAACTTTGACCGACTCAGAAACCGAACTCAAGACCTCATGCTCAGCAGTAGCGCTTGATCCCTAGATCAACGAGGCAGTCGTCGAGGCATATTGAAATCTAATTGTTTTATAGTAAACGGGTGAGCGTCCCAGAGTGTGCAAATTTTTACTCTGTCTAACCATCGAATTTACATTAGGTGACTAGGCACGGTTCTATAAAATATCGATTAGAGATGTACTTGTACCCATGCAGCATGGTAGAACAGGCCTGGCTTGAAGTTCGAGAATACATATAGGGAGCATATTGAATTCTTTGTGAAAATTAGGGACATGATGGTCCTTTTTACCCGACTACGGCAAAGAAAAAAGGAGGGTTATGATTTTGACCGGTATGTATGTATGTATGTTCATCTATCTTCTTAACGACTCATCACAATTTGACAAATGCGTATCGTTGGAAGCGTCTTGATCGTCCACTGGTTATAGGCTATGTGACGTCACATTAAATTAAAAATGGCGCTCTCTAGAGGACATAAAGTCAGGAACTAAAAAAAATAGTGTTTAAAAAACTAAATTAACTTATTTGGGTGTGCTTCAAACAGAAAACTAATTATACTATGAAATTCTATATTTATTTTCCTTTTTTATGAAATATAGTTCATCTTTGTCGGTTCTGGTCGAGTATTGTGGGAGACCCTGGCATTCTCCTTTATTTATTTTAATTTGTTAGTTATGTAGCCATTTATTAATGAATTAGAATTTTACACTAAATACAGTGCAGAGGCAGACAGATAGTGATTGCATCACTTGTTAACGCAACCGACACAGTACATCAAAATTTTTATGTACTGTGTCGGTTGCGTTAACAAGTAAGTTAATTTAGTTTTTTTAAATTGACCACTTGATACTTCTGATTTGAACGTTATCATGAAATGAACTTTATATGATTAATTAAAATAATTACTTTAAGCACATTATCCTCAGTTTCAACAGCCGGGGTAGTCGTAAATGGTAGAAAAATCGGGATCCAGAAGCACACAATACTCACAAAAATACGAAAATACTTCGTTGCTCGAGATATCACGCGGGAGAAGTCAAACTTTTTGACATTTTTACATCAAGTCTTGCCAGCACTATAATTACATTATTAGGAATAGCTAAACGATATCGATAATTGAATTAAACATTATTTAGAATTATTACATTACTATAAAATATAACATACTTATTAAAAATATAACTAAACTCATTTCATTAATATAATTACGAGTTATGATTTATGTAACTAAAAAATTCACTAACGTATCTTCATATTGATATAATTGTAATCGATTTGCAAGTGCAATTTCGTATCGATATTATTATATTTTGGAATTTGTAACATTTCTAATTGAAAATGTAGCTATGAAATGTGTTGTTAAATTGAATAACTATTTGAAATTACTTTCCAACGGTGTGCTTCCACAGATTTTATTTATATTGTATAATTCTTCCTATTTTTTAATATGAATAATCATTATTATAGAAAGTCTGTCGGACAATACACACAATTCGAGCCGATTCTTGGCATTGTCTTTTATATTTCTCATTAATTTAACATTTTAATGAACAGTGAGATTAATGAATTAAACTTAAAATAGAATTTAAAAAAAAAAAACAAGGAAATTAAAGGTTTAGTATTAGCTGCATTGGTTTCAGCTAACATTTAAAAGAACACTGAGATCAAATAATCCAATTGCAACTAAAGTTAAACCTTTAATTCTCTATTTATAACTATCATCTGCATCAGTGTCAGGTAACACAACAGGAACTGCTCCATCATGCCTCAAATTTACATGCTCTTCATTGTACATTTATTTAATGTACCATTCTAAATGTTTGGAAGGCTACTTTAAAATTTCCCTGGCAATAAAGCTTGAGAGAAAGACTTCCAGTCCATGAAATCAGTGTAATTTAGACCACAATAACCTGTTGGATCGGAATTAGAATTGGTGAACATATTGGCCACTCAGAAGGAGCCCACACTGTTTCATTACAGGTAAAACGTCCAATTGTACTGTGAATGGAGTCAACAGGCATCATAGTGGTGTCTAGGTAGGAGATAAGTTACTTTTACTGTAGTAATCGTAGTTATTTTGTACATGCTCTAAATTACACTGATTTCATGGACTGGAAGTCTTTCTCTCAAGCTTTATTGGAAATAGCCTTCCAAACATTTAGAATGGTACATTAAAAAAAGAATCCAGTAATTACGCTCCAATACGTTTATTTCGAAGACAACATTAAACAAGAGTTGAGGACCTAATTATTAAATCAAGAGGCAATACGGCAATTATAATAATGGACCAGCACAATTATAACATGCAGAACTAAACATTCAACTACTAAGTACAACGATCTTGTGGATCTATGTAATCAAAATATTAGTCCATGCAGGTACCATGAAGAGATTGTAAATATGAGGCATGATGGAGCAGTTCCTGATGTGTTACCTAAGGGCCTAGACAAGTGACAATCGCTTCGAATTCTTAATTCGTTTCGTATTTCTACTACTACTACAATAGCTTATGTCAGTCTCATACATTTTTGCCTTTTCCATCATCGTTATCGCTGAAGAATGACACTTTGTCTAGGGCCTCTGAAACTGATGCAGATGATAACTCAAAAAAACTCAAAGCATTTATTTCAATTAAACCATTTACAGGCACTTTTGAATTGTCAAGGAGTCAGTCAGTCAGAAATATGAAGCTAGTTGCCCATTCCAAAGCGTAGTAGGTACCTATGGAGAAGAACGGGCAAGAAACTCCATGGACACTCTTTTAAATCAAAATATTGTTACAATATAATGGTTACATCATTCATGTTGAAATTATACATGTGAGAACAATGTAGAAAGCACGTTAAAAGCGTCCGCAATTATAAAATAAGAACAATTCAAAAATTAAAATAAGCCATGGCAGCTAAGAGATGACCAGTCACAACTGACGGCGCCCGTTCACGAACATGACGCATGGATCAGCACCATTCAGCTCAACCATTTTGAAGGGAGCTAAATGATCCAACACACGTGCCACCACCAGCGAAACATTTGAGTGAGCATGACATATTCCCAGCCGCCAATAAGGCACATTCAAGTCAATGAAATACATAGTACTTACACCTGTGTAACTGTGTAATTTTATTGTTTAATTCTGAAATAATAGTTTAACTAATTTTTTATATAATATAACCAAAATTTTCCGAAAACCCGTTTTAGTTTTTTTTTTACCTTGATACGGAAAATGCTTATTTTTTTTGAAGAGCTACGTTAAAAAACACGATAAAAAAAGTTTAAAGGGTAAGGCTGTTAGGATTTAGTGCAGGGTTCAAACTCATTTCCCCGGCCTAATAGAAAAAAAGTGAGCCCACAGTCATTGACTTCTAAACACCTCTCAATAAAGACAACCTCTGTCAGATAAAACGACGATGAATAAATTATTTGCTGACGGAGTTCATTGGATGTTTTGTGTCAAACTAATAAGTCCTAAAATAATGTTGTTGATGTCTCAATATAACCCCAATCGACAATATGACATCGAGTAACGAGACCATGACCGTAAGTAGGTAAACAAAGCTGCGTAATTCTGAACTTACAATAGCACGGAATCACCGACTTGAGTAATACCAGTTAATTAAGAGCACCCTGATCGTGAGAAATAAACACGGATATAATTAAAATATAGTTGAGATGTTGTCTAAATATAATGCATGTGTACCATTGGCTTAAATTATGTTGGGTACGCTATTTCATAGCAACGATGTTGTCTTTAAACACAGCTTGTTAGAGATAAGTACGTGCACTTAATGAAATTTAAAGCTATGACCCAATATCTCCAGACTGTTTATGGATTACTTGGTAATCGTGTATTATTGCCTCTGGTATTGGTCTCTACTCTGCTTTCCTACGGTAATTCAATGCGGGTGGATACCCAATTTCAGCGACCTGCAGCTATCTACGACGCATCTTCATTATTGCTATAACAGATTTAGAGCTGCTAAGAGACACAAAAGAGCGCTAATAATACCGCCTCGACTGTAATGATCAATGCACACGCGTTACATACGATGTTTTTCAACACACTTAAGAGGAAAAAACAGACTTGTTGTAAGAACTTATGCTACAATAACGTAACTATAGAGTTGCCATCCGGAGTTTATTTTAAAAACTTCTATGTCGGTTGGTGACAATACTTTAAATTCTGTATTTTGATAATAATTAACCACTCAACGAAAACGATAATAAACATTTTTATGGAAAATGGCGCGCTGGTTTTATTTTTCCATAAGTGTAAATAAAGACACCGGCAAAACCGTTAGACAGCCTATACAAAAAAATATGATTTGAACAAGACAAAAAAATTACAAAAAAAAAAAAAACTGTTACTAAATGTACCATGGCGGAGTCAAATCTATTTATTATTATTTACGCTCTTCTTCCCTACGAGAAATCGACATTTTAACCACACAAAAAAAAAGTTCACAAATATTTATGGAAAATGGCGGCTGGTGTTGTTTTCCCGCTAGCGATGCGCGCGCGGGTGTAAATAAAGGCACTGGTAATACCGCTGAACAGCCTATATAAAAATATATTAATGTTAATCCTAACTAATATTATAAATGCGAAAGTGAGTTTGTTACGTTTCACGCTAAAATGGCTGAACGGATTTGGCTGAAATTTGGAACATGGATAGACCATGATCTGGAATAGGACATAGGATACTTTTTATCCAGAAATTCTCACGGGATCGAGACTTACGCGGGTGAAACCGCGCGGCGCAGCTATTACAAGATAAAATTCACAACTGTATGTCTAATAATACTTTAAGAGTTATTGTTGTTAGCGTAGCGAATGCACAAGCTTTGTGCTTTTTGCAAGGCAATTGTCGTAACGCTAATCAGAAAATCATTAAAAAAAAAAACATTATTAATTGTATACTCAATAGTTTATATTTAGAATATCGCTAGTCCATGTCCGGACACACTGTATGAGGCTGTTTAACAATAAATTTTTACTATTCCGATACATAGGAGAATGTTACGGTTACATTCATCCATTTAAAATAGTATGTACTTATATCCCTCATATTGGCTCACGCTAACAGACGATTAGCTCCAATAATAATGTCATCATAACAGGGAAAACCGCTATATCAGGTAATGCATACTTTTCAATCACGAAGTCATCCGGTACTTGGCAATTTCATAGGCTGTGCATACAAGTTTACATTGGGTTTCCTTAATTAAAGTGTGTATTTAGGTATTGAACCGAAACCAGAACAAGACGGCACGTCGGCGTCGGTCGTGCCGTCTTGTCCATGTATTGCCAAAATGTGTACGACATAGATTTCTATTCTATCACATTTTTAACCTTTATTCAATTTAGTGAAATTGGTAAACTTTTCAAATCATAATATTATAAAATAGAATTTATTTTAAATACGTTTTTATCAAAATTCGGTTCTTCCTTCTCTCGATCTCAGCTCAGAATATCAACATATAGTCTTATCTCCGGAATTTTCTTGTTGAAATATATCTAGACATCATAATTATCCTACTTACGCACAAGACGATTTAGAAACTGAACATGAACTATGGTGTTTACGGGCGCAATAGTTATTTTAAATAAGTTAGAGGCTTTAAGCATTTCATGCACATTATTTTACTCTTTTACACCATATAATTTAAACGAATATATTAGGAGTAATCGCAAAAAAATTACGGACGCGAGAATAAAATTCAAGCGCCTCGCTTCGCTTGATGCAATCGCCGTCCCTCCCCTTGCAACGTCTTGCATACTGTTTAGCTAATATGTGTGAAAGTTTGTGAAGATGTTTGGATATTTGGATGTTTGTTATTCAATAAGGCTCTAACGGATGAACGGATCTGGCTGGAATAGGTTCTCATGCGTTGCGGGAACGGGATCAAAATTTCATGATTACTTTTGGTCGCGATAGACCACATCCACGCGGGCGAAGCCGCGGGCATCAGCTAGTAATACATAATACGCAAATGGGGTTAGGGTAGTAAACAATATAGACTGAAATTGCCACAGACGATACAAACCCTTATTTAATAACAGATATTTAAACAGATAGAGTTTTACTCTGCGCGAACGCGGTGGCACACGGGCAGGCCAGCGCGGTTCGTCGAGGCGGGTCAAGTGCACTGCGCGCGTGCCACCCGCGGTCTTACCGGAAAAAAGTGCAAGTCTCTGCTCGGGTGTAAATAGAGAATGCTCATTTATGAGAAGATGTATAGTATCCCTCTGACGTTTAGTTATGGTGAAAAAAATCCCATGGGTATGCATGGGTTTTTTTTTTTTACCATAACTAAACTTCACTGGTTCACGTTCTTTTTTTATTTTTTAATAAAAACTTGCTTTTGAGCGCTTGTCTTCGGTATAAAGCTTCACCAAAAACAATTTCTATTGGATACAAACTACATGCTGCCATGATAGTACTTACTAATTCCATACTGCCATGTCATTACTCCGACTAGTAAATACTGTGGCGAACATTACTGCACTAGTACGGTAATATAAAGTAAAAAGCACGCTTCCATAATACACTGCATTATGAACCTAAAAGCGGTTCAATAAGAGCCACTTTAAGAGCAAGTCTGTTTATTTATTTATTTATTTATTAGGGACAAAAAACAGTTACATGTTAAAAAATACAGAAAATTACTTAAGCTAGGAATTGTCAAACATGCAACCCACACCATTGTCCACGAATTAACTAAAAGTTAAAAGAAGTGATAATATAAAACGAAAAACAAAACTGTTGAAAAATAACATTTAGATAATTCTGACAATTTGTGAGTAAGTTCTTCGCAATTTAAATTTGAAATATCTCTTTGTAAGAACTGATTGATACGGTTTCAATAATGCTATAGGATCCAAATACCTAGATTAGTAATTTCAAAAAATCAAAAAAATCAAAAGTCATTTATTCAAACTAGGCTGAGAATCAGCACTTTTCGAACGTCAAAATTACATAAGACAGTCCCCCAAAACGCCCTTCACCACTTCCTAGTACTTTAGCTGGGAAGAAGAAGTGGAGCAACAAACTCCCCAGCAGCACAGCTGTCTGTTCAGTTAGGGAAAAATTGATTCTATAGAAAAGTATACAAAATCATTTACATTACATACATAAAACTTAAATCTAATTATTAGCCATATGTCAACTAGCACACGCCGATATACAACCACAAAAAAAAAAGATAAAATAAAAAATAAAACGAGAACTACTCAAGCAGAAATAAAAGTTAAACATAAATTACCTAAATAAAAGCCTCCAGGCACAAAGGGCGTGCCCGCTTACATATAGGTGTAACTGGAAGTTATAAATGATAAACTAGGACCATCGAAGTAAAATAAATAAAAAGTTAATTACTAATAACATTAAGAAAACCGAGATCAGCAAGACGACCAGTCACCACAAGCAGCACCCGTTCACGAGCATAACGCAAAGATCAGCCATTACCCCCCTCGCCATATTTGAGGGAAAGAGACAACCCGATCCCCGACGCTACCGCAAGCAGTGACATCTAAGGGAGCATGTCCAACCTGCTGCCGGTTGCTCAGGCAAAAATAATAATTATCAATTGTCGATGTCGCTAGCTAACCACATATTGCAATACAACTCATACAGAATACATTGTTATGAGTAGATTATGTCAACAATAAATTAAATTTAAAATAATATTAAAATAAATTGACTATACAGTCCAAATAAAATAAAATAAAAAAATTATATGAACTCATATAACCTGTCAGTGGGTAAACTAATTCTGGAGAAAGAACATAAACATTGTCTTGAGTTAATCACAGCGACCAACTACTCTTATCATTTAAGTAGTCGTTAATAGAATAGTACGCCTTTGAACAAAGGTTGCATTTTACTTTAGCTTTAAACGCATTATAATGCAAATCTAGCAAAGAAGAGGGTAGCTTGTTATAAAAGGTTATACCAAGCCCAACAAATGAGTTATGAACCTTATGAAGCCGGTGAAAGGGAACTCGTAGTTTGTCCTTATTCCTAGTGTTAACACTGTGAATATCACTGTTTTTAGTATATAAGTGAATATTTTACCTAATATATAAGATGTTGGCGAAGATGAATTGTGATGCCACCGTGAGAATACCAATATCTTTAAAAAAATCTCTCAGAGAAACTCTGGCACCTAGCTGGTAAATTGCTCGAACAGCTCGTTTTTGCAAGACAAATATATTTTGAATGTCAGCAGCTTTGCCCCACAGCAGAATACCGTAGGACATAACGCTATGAAAATAACTAAAATAGACAAACCGAGCAGTATCAACGTCAGTGTATTGTCTTACTTTTCTGACGGCGTAAGCGGCCGAACTGATTTAATTCTTGATTTTGAATATAATTATTTTTTCTTTCAACTACTTAGTAAAGTTAGCATTAATCACTACAAAACCGATCACAAAAGACGTATTTTTTGCTTAGAACCAAAACAGTGCAGTAATGTTGACAGTGCAGTAAACTTGACCTGACTTGACCTGATTTGACCTGACTTGACCTGACTTGACCTGACTTGACCTGACTTGACCTGACTTGACCTGACTTGACCTGACTTGACCTGACTTGACCTGACTTGACCTGACTTGACCTGACTTGACCTGACTTGACCTGACTTGACCTGACTTGACCTGACTTGACCTGACTTGACCTGACTTGACCTGACTTGACCTGACTTGACCTGACTTGACCTGACTTGACCTGACTTGACCTGACTTGACCTGACTTGACCTGACTTGACCTGACTTGACCTGACTTGACCTGACTTGACCTGACTTGACCTGACTTGACCTGACTTGACCTGACTTGACCGGAATAATAATTTTGACAAAAGACGCGAAATTTTTTTTTCGTTTTGGGACCTATTGGTTGGTTTCATAGTCAAATCATCAAACCCTTATAACTTTGCATCCCGGTGACGCATTTTGAAGCTGTTTTCAGCTAATTTGATTTTAAATAGGCTACCCCCTATTATCTGACAAATAATTTTGACAAAAAACGCGAAAAAATTTTTTCATTTTGGGACTTAGAAAAATCTTCGAAATTTTCAACCCTTAATTAATTTTTATCTCGATATTCCTTCCAAAAATAATTTTTCTAGTAGTTACAATAGTTACTTACCTGCCTTACCTGTATTCCTGTACGCGTTCCGCGAACTCGAGTCCTGTCTGGTAGTCGTAATTTCAGGTTTTTCAGTCGAAAAACACAATTTTCGGCAAAAACACAAAATTTTTCTTCCACAATAATTTCAATAACCCTACAGATCGCTAGACCGCGCCGAGACGCGTCTTTTGACACTTCGCACGTGCGTCTGGCGAACATAGAAATTCCAAAAATGACACCTCGCCCGTGCGTCTGGCGAACATAGAAATTCCAAAAATTGGAATTCGGCAAAAAATTATTTCTCGATTTTTAGCTCCCCAAGCCACTTCTACGTCCCTCATATTAATTAATTGACTTACAAAACATTAGTATATTGACCCGACGGTCCTTCGGCCGCAGACAACATTATTTTATTAAAAATTTAAGCTTCTTCTGTGCTTATCCCCTACTTACAGGGACGCAGAAGTAGTGTTAGTGTCCTCTGACGTATATCTTTTACTGAACATCACCTTCACACGAATCGCAATTATGTTCCGCACACCGGCCAAGACGAACGCGAGCTCACCAGGCGCCAGGGGCCCGCCGCGTTCGGCAGAAAAGACTGGGCCTTCACTGCTCTGTGTGAGGCGTAGCATCGGGGAATGGGAGGCCGGGAAAGCCGAACCTCAGACCAAGTCACCGGCCCACACAGGGCGCGACGCCACACCACCCGCTCCCAGCACTTTTGCGACGCGCCGAGTACTCACGGATGCCGCAAAACCGATGAAGAAATCTGAGTCTGGTCACCCTAATCTCGTTGCGGAGGCGAGAGCTTGCCTAAATAAAGCGAAGCTTCATTTGGGCAACTCTCGCAACCTCAAGACAGAGATTAAGGAGGAGGTTGTCAAGGCCATTAACAGGCTCTATGAGCTGGTGAAGGAGTCGGAGCGGAACAGAGTCCCAGTCGCACCAGCGCCTGCGGTCATAGCCGCAGCCACACCGATAGCCGTGCCACTGAGGCTGGCTACAGAGGAACCGACAGAGCTGATGCAGAGCCTTGTGGCAGGCTTATGGAAGGCCTTAGACAGCACAAACAGGCATTGCAGGAGTGCCAACACCAAACCCAGGCTCTGCCGGAGCATCTCCAGCAGGCCCCTCGTTATGTCGCAGGCCAAGGTCCAACCTTCGCGGAGATGGCCGCCGTCGTACCGAAGCAGAACATCCAACAGCCTCTTCACTCGGTGGTCGTATCATCTGTGAATGATCAGGACACCGGTGAAGAGGTTGTTGAGAATCCAGGACGGCGGTGGACGCCAGGAACGAGGGGACCCGAGTTGAACGGCTGCGCAAAGTGAGGGACCAGAAAGTGGTGGTCGGCTTCAGGACCAGAGCTGACCAGGGTTACAGAGCGGATAAGGAAGTCGGGCGGTCTGTTGGTAGAAGAGGTCAAGAACAAAGATTCGCTGGTTATCATCAAGGATGTCCTCTCCTGCCACACCGATGTGGAAGTTACCCAGGTCCTGCAGCGGGAAAACACCCACCTGATCGGGGACATACCTGCGGAAGACGTAAGGATGGGGGTGAAGTACCGTCGCAAGACAAGAAACCCCCACATGTGTCACGTCATCCTGCAGGTGTCTCCCTCAGTGTGGCAGAGGTTGACGACGGCGGGTCGTGTGCACATTGAACTGCAGCGGGTGCGAGTGCAGGATCAGTCCCCACTGGTGCAGTGCACTCGCTGTCTGCGCTACGGCCACAGCCGTAAACTGTGTACGCAGCCTGCCGACCTCTGCACCCACTGTGGTGAGCCCCACATGCGAGCGGACTGCCCGTCACGGCTGGCGGCCGAGGCGCCGAAGTGCCATAATTGCCTGTTGGCCAAATTAGAGAAGACTGACGACAACGCCTTCGATAATGAGTGCCCCACGCGCCAGAAATGGGATGCTTTGGCACGCCTGTCAGTGGCGTATTGCTGAAGTGCAGTCAGTTTTTCCCGGAACTAACAACCGATTGGACCACAGCGGTACTTTTTTCATAAGAAGATTATACAAAGTTAAAATGAAATTACTTAAAACCGTAAATTTCAACATAAATCACGCGAATTGGAGCCAACTTCATGAGAAATTGGCCCAATTAAAAGCCGACTCCAAATTACTTTCAATACATAAAATAAATTTAAAAGCCGAATCAAAATTAATTTCAATACATAAAATAATTTTAAAAATCAGTTTATACGTTAAAAACAACACAGATATACAGGTCAATATTACATAAAATATGCTTTACCGTTTTGGCCAAACGTGCTCGAAATAACAATTATTACAATAATAGAAGAAACAACTGTGAGTCTGTCAAAATTGAAAACAAGTTACTCTAATGAAAGCTATATTAAGCTAGGAATAAACAACTATAGGAAAAGCAATACATATAAAAGTAGAATAAGAAATTATGTCTATGATATATTGAATATATATTAGGATAGCCATATTATTAATATAGTATGATAATAAAGACACATATTACAATAGGAATTAACATAGGTAGACTCATAAATAAAAATCAACAAAGAAAAAACACAAATATAAAAGTCTAGACTCTAGAGAAATAAGTAATTAGTTATTTAGGATATAAGTTTAAAGACCAAGGAAGAAACTGAAGGAAATAAATTTAAAAAATCAAGCCAAACAAGGGCTCTGATTATGTCAGAGGGACACTGAGCAAGGCAGGGCAGGAGTGGTATTTAGCCGGTAAAAGTCCGGCACTGCCCAGACTGGCTCATCAGTGAGACAGTCTGGCTCATCAGTGAGACAGTCTGGGCGTCCATGAGGATTTCCCACTCCTGCCAAACAAAAAAAAAACGAAAAAAAAAAGACTTGACTGACTTGACCTGACTTGACCTGACTTGACCTGACTTGACCTGACTTGACCTGACTTGACCTGACTTGACCTGACTTGACCTGACTTGACCTGACTTGACCTGACTTGACCTGACTTGACCTGACTTGACCTGACTTGACCTGACTTGACCTGACTTGACCTGACTTGACCTGACTTGACCTGACTTGACCTGACTTGACCTGACTTGACCTGACTTGACCTGACTTGACCTGACTTGACCTGACTTGACCTGACTTGACCTGACTTGACCTGACTTGACCTGACTTGACCTGACTTGACTTTGACTTTGACTTTGACTTGGCACTCGTGTTAATTTAGTGCCCTCGCTTGCGCTCAGGCACCAACATAACCCTTGTGCATTAATAACTCACTTTTCGCTCGATGCAACAATCTACTATTATTTATTAATTTCTGGTTTTGGTAAGCTTTTCGTTGATTGACACTTGCATAAACACATACAAGGGTTAATAATATGTAAACAAGGTAGCCAGACTAGAAAAATAGACTCAAATAATGATATTGTGGGTATTTTATGCAAAACTTTACAGGCACCATACACAATAGGTATTTTATTCAAAAAGTTAATTTAGAGATCCGTAATAATGTACCAAAAAAACTTGTGTGTAATTAGTTAGTTAACGTTGATGTGATCATGTAAATTAATTGACACTAAGATCTGTATCTTATTTAATTGTAAAGCATAATGAAAACCAGACTTTTGGCCTTCCTAATGAAGGTTACCACTAAAAGGACCATCCGATGCAACCACGACTTGAATCATTTTCATCAGGATTTCAGATTTTTCAAAGGATTTTGTTTTTCATTGAATACCATACAGTAGAAACAAAGCTAGCACAACTCACTAAGGGTAGCGAATTGGACTGCCAATATTAATTTCGAAACCTAGTGTCAAAGTTATTATTCCATTTTATAGGCGTATATTTCTACAGAAGATTGAGATCTTAGATGTTGCTAACAATGAATGGATGATCCTTTTTACAGTAAAAAACGAACAGTTAGTTTATCCAGGATCTAAAGTTACTGTAATTTTTACACGACAGCCGCTGTGTCTAATTTACCACCCAACCATTATTCTGCAACATCCTAATTGATGTCTAAAAGTAACTGTGCCCTGTAACATTTACCATAACTTTGACTTAAAATTGCTAAATGATTACAACCATCGTGTTCGTGTTGAGCTTTGGGTACTGGCAACTATAACGCGGCTAATAACAGCTGATGGGCTAAATAGACGTGTGTAACACTCACGTTTGAGCGATGGCACAACAAAAAATATCACTCAGAGCAACCCTGCCGCCTATAAATGGAATATTCGGATCCCACGCTGACAGTAACACTTTGAGTACAACGAGCGCAGTCCATTTGAGCAATGTTGAGGTAAATGAACGAGTTGTAAATTAAATTGCGTTAAAATCATGCTTCATTCTTAGAAACCAGTATTGTATATCAGGGATAGGATACATCGAACTAGTACTTACTTGAGATTAAAAAGGTGTAGGTTTAATTTTTCAAAGTGCAGGGTTTTTGGTTACATCTGGATGCTTGAAACGCAAAGAACGCGTACGGCAAGCAACTTCCGAATACTTCCAATTGATTCGAGTCCACGGTAATCGAATATCGACGATTTTTTGTTGCAATGGATTACTTTCCTTATATGGAAAACTTCAGTTGTAATAATATGAGTATTTAGAATAGTTACATTACAAAATCTGTATAAAACTTAATTGCAATCTTTTTAATATTATAAATTCATGAAAACAGGCGTTTTACTAACTGACTTTACCGCTTTAATTTATACATGTTCCAGAATGTTTCACCTCATTAGCTGTGTCTTGCTGTACAGCACTCTGACCGCGGGATATCCGTTTCCATTCCCCGCAGCGCCGGTAGTCGCACCAACATCTGTGATACCGACATCGTTCCCATATGTCCCGGGGTCCACGCCAATAGTCCCGACTACAATTCCCTACACTCCGGGGGTCAGTCCGCTTGTACCGACTGCGATTCCATACACCCCAGGGGTCAGGCCGATAGTGCCGACTGCGCTTCCCTTCGCTCCCGGGGCCACGCCGATTGTCCCAGGTGTCAATAACCCTTACTACAACTACCCAGGAGCTCCAGTTATTCCTATCGTGTCGTACTCTAGCGAGCACGGCTTAGATGGGACTTATGCTTTTAGGTTTGTGGAATGATATTAATTTAAACTGTAAACTTGTGTAAATTAAATCGCAAGAATGGTGTTACATTAATATTATTTAATTGTCTCCCCACGTGGAGCTTTTCATTATCAAGTTCCTTTATAATTCCAATGAATATTTTCAGTTTTTCAACTGCTGACGGCAAGCAAGCTCAAGAAAGTGGTTATTTGAAAGATGCCTACATTGACAATACTGGAAATCCACAAGGGACTCAGGTACCTATTGCTTTTATTAAGACTTGAAAGCTTTTTTTTAATTTGACATAGTCATAATATTTCCTGTATGTCCTGCTTTCCATTTGCAATAGTCGGCAGTCTGTTTATTATTACGGTGTGGTCCGAGACTGATTTGGTTACTAAGTGGATTAATTCATAATTGTTTTTTTTTTCAGGTTGTACAGGGAAGTTACGCTTACATATCACCTGACGGGACACCCATTCAAGTTAGCTACGTCGCCGATGAAAATGGTAACTTAATTATTTAGTACCTACCATTAGGTATACAGGCTATGTAGAATTAAGGGTAGGTACAGCTAAAAGCGCTTTAGCTGACAATAACAAAAATATCGATGGCCTATTCCTAGGAGTATTTTTACTGGATTGTGTAAAGATACTCCTTGGTTGTTTCTTTCTTCATTCATATTTCTAATCAATATTACAGGTTTCAGACCATCAGGCGTACATATTCCTGCAGCCGGAAAATCTATTGCCCCCATCGTGCCCGTAGTGAACAGAGTCAACCAGCAAATCTTCGACCCAGCATTCAACCGTTACGATCCTTACTCAAACCGAAACAGATATAATACCTTTGGCCAGTACAATAACCTACCTTATGACCCAAGATACCCCGACCCTACAAAGGTCAATACCTACTATAACAATAACAATTATAACCCCTTCCAAATCGGGGGCCAAAACAGACATTCTAACCAAGAGGCTAATAAGAATTCCGTTTAGGCTTATTGACAATCTTCAATGAAAACCATTACGGAAATTGAAAATTATTATTTTATGATATGGAAATGTATATTTTTTAAGGCATATGAATAAAACCTGTGATATAAAGTGTTGGGTTTTTACTAGAGACCGATTTAGTTTTTTACTAAACTGCAGTATGCATTCAATTTACTATGATTATAATTAAAATGAAAATTGAAAGAGTTTATCAATACCTACCTCATAGTATCCTTGTTATCGCAGCTCAATATTACATCTGTCTCTTAGTGTTCTTTGTATCCTTTGCAAGTGTTTATTCCGGCGAATACCTACATTAAGCAGCTTTTATAGATGTTGCATATCGTGTGTTGCCCAACGGTCATTTCAATGCCCCGCACTTTATATTAATCAGTAAGGCGCTGGAGATAAATAGCCGAAAAGTTTAATACAAGACGACATACATACATTATGTACTGCATCGTTAAAATAACTTAGGCACACACACAGCTCTTAAATGTTATTTATTTATTTAAGAGAGAGTTATGGCAGAGCACGTTAACATTTGCTTTTCTCGTTTCAGTTAGAGTTTTGATGGTTAGGAAAAGAAGTATCTTACAAGCAAAGGCTGAAAATTGAAGCGGAAAATTTCTTTGATATCCCAGACTAAACTGCATTTAATATGCTGTGTATAATGATATACTTATGTAGATAGTTCCCCGCAAGTCCGTCCAGCCAACAGCTGAACCTATATTGTCATTTCTAGTCAAATGATATTATGGCAAGTTTGGTGATTGTGAATCTATGAGTGTAGACACCGTAGTCTGTCTTGATGCAGCCTTACATGCAGGCTATGATATTCTGGGCGGGGCCAGGACACGGCTTTAGCGTAATATTGAACTGATCTTACACTCGTTAGAAAGTATAACATAAGGTATTAACAGACCGTACCAGCTCGTCCCTCCGCCTAGATTCCTAGAATGATTTATTTATTTGTGTAACAAATACGAAACTACATGACTGATGACTAGAGATAACTTCCACAAGTTAATTCCAGAACAGGAGTTGCTACCAGAGAATAGGTACCTACATAATTTAATTAATGTACAAAACCACAATGATCTACCTGCCGCAGCTGATTAAATTACTCGGTGCAAGAAACATCAAGATTTCATCAGAATACTTACACGTATTTTTTCATGTACACGTTCATGCATAAGAATTTTTATAGTCGTGTTACCAGTCATAACTTTGACAGAAGTATGAATGTAGCAAGGCGTGGGGTAGTGATCAATTTAGTGTTTTATGTACTGGTTACTTAAATCATTCACTTTGTGTTAATCTCGTGTAAAAGATTAAAACTACATGAAATTAAGCTGTGCCTACTGACATGTGTGCTACGTCACATGTTTTAATTTTTTCGAAAATAACTGATGTCCTGATCTTTAAAAAATATCGTAGCTTTTGAACGTCTCATGTCACCGTCAACAATTCACCCGTTAAACTGGTTTCTTTCTCACAGCCATTATGATAATGTCCTATTGTTGCATCTTGACTTAACACTGAACTGAATGAACATAACTTTACAAGATACGATACGGCGCTGACGTCTGAATTTAGTATTATTATCACTGAATGCGCTGGAGATTTGAACTACATCCATTCAAATATCGCCATTGCTGCAACCAAGGCGAATATGGAGGAACGAAGAATGGGATGAGAACATTGCCAGTGAAACAATTCAAGCTAAAAAAAAGAATAAAATTATAAACATACATCCCTCATCCATCATCGTCAAAACTATATAAATGTAGGTAATTAGCGAGGAATCTTTTTACACACGTAACGATATAAGCTTCTTTCAAAATTGCATTCGGAGCTGTTATAAGCAATTCATTAGGGTTTATTAGGGTGTATTCATTAGGGTTTCTTACAAATGTTAAGTTTGTGTGGAACAGTGAAATGTAGAACGGAATGGAACATGATTATTAAGTATATAAATCATGGTAAAAATATGACTCTTATGTATTAATAATAAGAGATGAAACTTGGATATTTGGAGATTCGATGCTACACCTGCCTTACAAGAGTTGTTATTTTCAAGCATATTATCCTCATGTATGATTTATATCTAGTAGTGAACAGTGATTCCCCAAGTGGTGGCACTTGGCCGGTTTCTTTTCTTTGAACCTTGTTGAAGTGTGTCACAAGCGTGAGATGCGACTGGTTTCTGAGATCCGCCTCCACTGATGTGCCTAAGATTTAAGGTTAATTTTACTGAGACAAGTTACATAATGATGCTATAATCTTTAAATTGTTTTGTATATTTTGCGTTTTGTAAGAATTCTGGAAATTCATTGTAGCCGCTCTTCGGTTTTATCATGACAATTTCGGAAAAGCATTTAGTGCCTAATGTTTTACAAGAACGGATTGCTACAAGTCATTTAGTAGGTAAAATTTATAGGTGGAAACTTATATAATTCTGGAGATCCTACCAAACACTCCCGACTGCTATTAGGTTTGCTATTGGCTCTCCTTTGCTTAACTTCATTTATTTATTACATCACAATACGTTTGGTCTGTTAGCAAAATATCTTGTGTAGACATGAGATATGAGGATCCTGGAGGAATAGTAGTGTCAGGTAGAAAAAGTTACCATATTATGTGAATTTACAACACTATAGGTACCTCGTTATTCTTTTCTGAGTGGTGAACATCATTTTATAATGAAGACCAAAAATTCCAGCGTGTATTAATTAGCACGTTCATTACCGGTCAACTTGAACGTTACAAAAAACTATAGCAATAAAATTAAAATTAATGCATTATTTCACGCAAAAGCTATAATTTCCAATTTCGACTGCAGCTTACGGTGTAGGTATCATTTAAGTCTTATCGTCAAGAGAATTAAGTTCTTATTCAGTCGTTTCTTGCGATGTTTCGGTACCATAAGGGACGTCCCAACTGTCCTTCGTTGTACAGATGATCATAAAATATATACTGAATCCGCTGCGATGTGTAATTGCGACAAAAGTTTTCGGTATAAATACTTGGGGTGAATCCAAGATGCATCATTACATTGCGTTTGTATCACACGCATCCATCTTGCAACTGTTTTGTACTTCGCTCAACATGAAGTGTGTTGTAAGTTTATCAAAGTTTCTTAGTTTAACTTTCTTTCATAAAGTTCTCATTTTACCACGCATACTTAGTTTTGTGTTCGTTTAATAAATGCTTAAATCTTCTTTTCCTATTCATGCAATGTACAGTTAAGTGATTCTAATTCCAATTAGGTACATTTCAACTGAATGTTCCGGAAGTTCTCAGTTTTTGTTTGTACCTATCAGCTTTTGCCTACTTAGTTGTAATTGATTTTGATTAATTATATCGGACAAATTGTGGAGGAGCTCGTGGCTAAGCAATAACAGCCGCACGGGTCGATCCATAAGGTTAAGCTACGCTTGTCGGGGTTGATCCGTGGATGGGTGACCATCGTTACATATCGAGACTCCTCCGTGCCTCGGAAAGCACGTTAAGCCGTTGGTCCCGGCTGTCATTTGTGGATCTTTGATAGTCGTTACGGGTAGTCAGAAGCCCGAAAGTCTGACAACCAGTCTTGTCAAGGGGTATCCTATTACCCAGTTACTGGGTTGTGGAGGTCAGATAGGCAGTCGTTCCATGTAAAATACTGTTATTCAGATGCATCCGATTAGGCTGGAAGCCGACCCCAACTTGGTTGAGAAAAGGCTAGGCAGATGATGATATCGGACAAATTGTGATAAATGGCATTCTAAACGTGTATAAGCGTTCAAAAAAATCGTATTGTTCAACAACGCAGCATGGTAAATAATCTGTAATATTATGATTTATAATATTATTATCTATCACAATATTACAGACAAGAAGTCGTCTTTGAGAGAACCTGCTATGTAAGAAAAATATTTCAAGACTATTGTGTACTGGATCTAATAATACTTATTTTATTTTCAGATATTACTAGCGTTCCTGGTTGGCGCAGCTTGCGCTGACGTCAGCAGCTTCCAGCAGTTCCAACAGCAGCCTTTATATCAACAGCAGCAACAACAGCAACCACAATACACCACGGAACCCATCCCCATCATAAGACAAGAACAAGTGCAAAACCCAGATGGGTCATATAAATGGAGGTTAGTTTATACTCTACTAACTGCACCCCGTGGTCTGCTTCTTGCGAGTGATTGTGCAAGAAGATTCCTACAGTAACCATTTAAAAAAAATTAAAATGAAAAAGAAAATGGCATAATAATTATCCTACTTTACTCAGGAACAGTGTGGTTTTCTATAAATGAAACAATTTTGATATTTAGCTAAGGATTTCCTGAGATTACCTTTTACAAACATACGAACTTACACACAACTTGTCGTGATAGTGTTAGTTAAGATTTAGAACAGTTCAAGTTTAAGTGGATGGGTCAAATAAATTAGTGTCATACACTGCTTTATTTGATAAGCTGATCATTATACAATCAATTGATGCTTATTATCGTTGCTTTCAAGATTAACAAGTATTAATTATTTGTGGCATTCTTAAATTTGTTTATGTTTAGTATTTGAGAGGATCTGTATATCTGGATGGTCGGTCATATTTGGCGATTTTCACAATATTTGGCTCAGATTGTTTAATGCGGTACAATTTTGTTATGATTAGGTAAAGGGATACTATAGTACCCAACCTAATCAATCTCTTGCTTTACCTACTACGATACTTACAGGTAGAATATGACAAAACCCCTAAGTCTCCTCATTAGTGTATTTCCCCGTTAATTACCAATTTAAATTTTTTGGGTAGGTATTTTAACTTACCTATTTTAATTGTGTCGAAAATTTGAATTTCATTATTAACTATTTCTGTTTTTTGAAAAACAATGGAAATGATAAAATAAATATTTATGAACTTTGTAAGTTTATTTTTACATCCTATTTTTACCTATAGCGTTTACTTGATACAATGTTCATGATTTCAGCTACGAGACTGGAAACGGCATTTCAGCTGAAGAGCAGGGGTATGTGAAGAACCAAGGCATCCCGGAGCAAGAAGCTCAGGTCGCCCAGGGACAGTACCAGTACACCGCGCCCGATGGACAGGTATCTACACACACTATGTACTATTCTGCTTCATAGACGAAACACAAAATGCTACTGGCTTAATACAGGTATGAGAAATCATATTTTCCTGTTCTTGCAAGAAAATCATAAATAGCTGTTGGAAGTTGTTTTTTTCTAAACCAATGCTATGCCGATTAAGTATAATTTAATGTCAATTATTCACAAGTAGGAACTTCCAATATAAATGTATCATGCAAAATACCCAAACATGCATTCACGAATCTCTTTAAAATAATCAAATTATGTGCATTTATCCAGCAATTTGTCATCATTTTCATAAATATGATGATACTTGCTGAAATTCTTAATGGATCTTTGATTTAATCGTTCATTAATCAAAATGTTTACTTGTTGTAGCTTAGATTTTTGTAATATTAGAATTGTACTAGGATTTATGTAAAGTTGCGCCTGCGCAAACAAATATAGCAGCGTTTACTTTGATAAGCTATGCAGCTGAATCGAAAACTTTCACAGGCGTTTAACTCCGTGTCGGCTCTAATCCACGACAGATGACAATCTAGAGAACCTCTAGGATGAGTTTAAAACAAAGTTTAGACATCGTTAAAAAAGCCCACGTATATTAATTAAGTTCACATTACTTCAACGGTATTAAAATTATGACAGACGTCTAAAAATAATGTTTGAATACCGAATCATACTAATCTTTAATTTTGGAATGATGTCGTCATGTATATATTATGTCTTCCGCCTGTTTCACTATTAATCAAATGATAAATATCTATTTATTTGACTGATTGCTAAACATAATTTGTTGGTCTACCAACATTGAGCTTCAAATATCTTCTCCAAAAAGCTATTTTTTTTAAACTATTAGTATGCGTATTATATTTTTGTATTCTATATTTCTTGGAATTAAAAATTCTTAACTTTCCTGAATTCTTAAAGAGATGATATTTATGTCCTTGTCAAATATAAGAAACTACACGAACTGATAAAATTTGACTAAGCTAGTAGACAATAAAGTCTTTGAGAAACTGTTGTATTTTTACAATAAGTAATTCGATTTTATACTCCGATGACGGAATACTTAAGAACATAAAAATAGAAAAATATATATATGGAGGCATTTATAACGTTCGCAGTAGGTAATGGGTATCTACTTTGTCTTACTAGGATGCCGTAGTGATGACACATAATTACCTTCATACATAATATTATTACTTTTCAAGGTAATCATAATTAAAAAAAAGATACCTTCCATAAAATGTTGACCGTGGTACGGTAATGATGGAATACGTTTTCGTCAAAGTCATCAAGACTACAAAAACAATAATTATTTATTTAATTACAGAATTGGGAACTACTTTTCTGTTAATTTATGGAGTTAGATTAATTTTCAGGAGAATAGAAGAAAGTGTACTCTCTTACTTTATTCTAATTTCGAACAAGATATGATTACCTAGTTGTTTTACTAGTCATTCATTAGAATGGCTAACGTGTGCTTTAACAACCAATTGACTGAATTCGGGATGTTTATTAAATTTCAGTATTCTTACGTATCAAGAAAATCACTCTGAAGAAAAGCCATTTCAGTATCTGTGCTATTTCCCGGGTTCATCACATAGCCTCGTCCCATTCGGAGATGTTTTTATCATTGTTTTATTTCCTATTTGACCAAATTGTATTTGTTTTTTCAGGTGATTCAGTTGCAGTACTTGGCTGACGAGAATGGGTTCCAGCCCCAGGGCTCTCACCTCCCGACTTCTCCCCCAATTCCCCAAGAAATCCAGAGCGCCCTGGAGTACCTCGCAACGCTACCCCCACAGAACCCAGATAATAGAGAATATGCCAGGAACTAAACTACAGTTAATAAACTGCACTTATAATAATCAAACACGAAATTTAGTTACACCTGAACATGTGAACATGTCAGTTTATTTAACATTTTCCTATTTTGACGTAACTTTACTCCGGGTTTGTGAATAAGGGATTAGGATTTCATCAATTGAAGCTCAGTCATAGGTTTACTTATTCACTTTTGTGATACCAAGGTCTTAAAAGAAAAATACAAAAAAAATTGATGTTATGTAATGTATAATATCTGTTGATAAGTACTTAGTTAAGATAGTTATATTTTTTGTAAATTTTGCATAATATATGATGGTTTTATGTTAAGTTTATCTCGTTTCATTGGAATTTCTATCAAAGCAAGTTATCGTTTTATAAAATGAATAATTTGGTACTACAGAATCCATTAATAAAAATGCTATCCGGTGATAAAAAAAATAAAACATGCTTAAAGGTGAATATGAAACTGTTTAAGAATTGCGCAAATAAGTGTAGAATGAGCAAGTCTCAATTATAAACCGTTTATTTTGATCTAATAATTTTATTTCGCAACTCGAAGATTAAACATTTATTTGTTCATTCACAAGGTTAGAGTTTATAATAACAGTTTGAGGTGATTATCAGCTCACTCAACTGGCTGTCAATGGTAATTACACCCTGCGCTTGCGCTGCGATAGACCTATATGTTTAGCGTTCGAGAACCGTCAAGTATTTTAAATGTTGAGAGAGTGGAGTTGGATGGAGTTAAGCGTAAACTATTTTAGTTTAACCTTAGAAGTTCAATGACACGCAGAAATGCAATTCTCAGCAAACACACATAATAAGTTGGTTTCCCATGATGATAAATTGTAATGGTTTCTTAATAGCTAAATCTTTTGTAGGGCTTTCTAATTCCAAACAATTTCTAAGATCAAAGTGAAACTATAAAAGTTCAATATGGAAAAATCGCAAATCGTAGCATCTGATAATGGTCTGGCTCTTGAAGGCTCCACAATTTAGCTGTAAAAGTTCAAAACTAAATAGTTTCATTAACTAAGCTATGAAGATTTGATTGAACCGATAGTGGCCGATAAATCTAAGGCATTGAACACAAAATACAGGTCTTGTACGTAATGCACTGGCATTTCCAATCTACTGTGACCTTCGAGTATGATGTAAAACGAGTCATCCACAGGTCACCAATAACATATTTTTATCTGAAACTATCATCAATCCAATACCCACTAAACTGCCATATTAAAAGCATCACATGTGTTCGAATCCTAACCGGCTGAAGTTCGTTCGGCGCGACCCCTTGCTCAACAACCGGTCTGTTCACTTTCCCTGCACCTCCATGTCAAGGTCGCTCGCCCATCGTCGCCATGCCACGAACAGGTAGAAAAACATCGGAGAGTACCCAAAATATGCCTGATCTATGTGCGTCGTGCCTAATTGTGAAGGTTAAACTTTGTACTTGCGTAACCCATTGAACTAACTCGTGTTTTAAATGCATATTGTTTCTTGTTTTTTCATTAACTAGTGAGCTGCTCCTGCTTCGCACGGTTTTTACGGACTTGACAAAACATCGAGATTTCTTAGTTATACTATGTAACTTTAATATAATCGTGTTTACACATAAACCTTCCAGAATAAATTCTCTAAACGATGGTGAAAACCTCATCAAAATCGTGTTAAGAAGAACCACGCGGACATACAGACAAACACGAAAAGCGACTTTATTTATAATAATGTATAGATTTTGTATCCGGGTTGGACATTTTTATTATTTTTTACCCGACTACGGCGAAGCAAAAAGGAGGGTTATGATTTTGACCGGTATGTATGTATGTATTTATGTAAGTATGTATGTTCATCTGTTCCCTCATATCTTCTAAACCACTCATCACAATTTGACAAGTGAGGTATCGTTGGAAGCCTCTTGATCGTCCGCTGGTTATAGGCCATGTGACGTCACATTAAATTAAAAATGGCGCCCTCTAGAGGACATAAAGTCAGGAACTTGAAAAAAAAAATTGTTTAATCGTACCATGTTAGGTATCAAATGAAAGGGTTTAATGAGCTCATTTCAAAAATATATATATTATAACCCCAAAAGAATTTAAAAAAAAATTAAGTGATAAAAACTAAAACGCAACTACGACTAAAAAGGTATAAACAAGACACCACAGAAAGACAATTTTTTTTAAAATTCTTTTTAATTTTATATTTAATAATTTTATGTGACGTAACATAGCCTATAACCAGCAGACGATCAAGACGCTTCCAACGATACCTCATTGGTCAAATTGTGATGAGTGGTTTTGATGATAGGAGGGAACAGATGAACATACATACATACATATATACATACATACCGGTCAAAATCATAACCCTCATTTTTTCTTTGCCGTAGTCGGGTAAAAAGACACTTCATCACGATGCTTATGCACTATTACAAGAGTAAACACTTCTTGGTGTCTAGCGTAGAACTGAAGTATTTAATAGGTTTACTCGCGGAGTAAGTTGGTAATAATACCTCCACATGGTAGTGAATATATTTATTTATGTAATCTCCCTTAGAACTATCTTTACAGGTGTATCTACCCAATGCGACAGTGCGGTCGGTAGATATGTAAAACGTTTCTATACTTTATTCCAAGATGATTCTCATGGGAAATTGTTTCAAAAGCGATAATTAATATAGTTATGACCTTTAAATTAATCTTTGGATAATAATAGCTACCTTCAACTATGTATCAGTTATTTTTGAGGCTAATTTGATCGATGATACAAAACAAGTAGTTGCATATTGTGTATCTATGTACGTTTATAATTACTTGAATTAGTTGCAATCCTACCGAGATTTTGTTTATCATCTTTCTTTAAATTAAACTGAAATAATTAGAAAAGAAAAGCCGGCCAAGTGCGTGTAGAACCACGCACAGTGAAGGGTTCCGTAGTTGGGATGAATTTATCCCAAGAACAAACTTACCATTGTAGTTGAAAAATTATTCTTGCAACTGCAAATGTAAGTTGGTCGATTATTACTCGGTAACTTGTAGAGCCTACTTAGCTGTGACAGTTTTTCTTTTAATTTCGTTATAATTTATACTACTGCTGTGAATTTTTTCACATATCCAAAGCCAACCATTTCATTGGCAGGGGGGGGGAGACTTAACAACGGGGACGACTCTAACAAATATTAGCACTTTAAAGATGAATATACTCACAATATTTATTAAACGGCTTTATATGTATACCATACCAAATTACAACTTTCTAGTACTAAGAGTCTCTGAGCTAAGCCGCGGACAGACAGACGGACAGACAGATGAACATGGCGAAACTATAACAGTTCCTTGTTGACTACGGAACCCTAAAAAGGAATACTGTGCTATATAAACTTCTTTATGCAACTACCTATGGCATTTTATTTTGTAAATCTACATAAGATGCTAATCACGCTGCACGAGTTGTAGAGCTTACTGCTTCCACGAAACGGAATGAGACGTATAAATCTGCAAAAAAAAAACATTAAATCATTCTCAAGAAAAAAATCGTTAGTCGAACAAATATGTACCTACTGGAGCTTTAAATGTCAAATGACGTCATCAAATTATCATAGCCATACATAAGTCACCCGTAGGCCACTCCCAACAAATAGATGATAATGCAGCAATATCAGAATTTGCCTGAAGACATTCTATTCACTAAAGTGTCTACAATACGATTTACATAAGAGATAGGAGTGAAATCTTTTGTTGTCTGAATACCTATTCATAAAGACTACCATGGATGGTATCACTTGCATAATAACGTAGGCTGTATTGATCCGATACCGACAATTTCAAATGATTGAGTTTTTTATAAGTCATATAAGCACTTATTGTTGAAGTTTAAGTACTTAATTACAACATCTGGCATGAAAACAATACATATGGTCAATTGTATGCTATTTACAAAGACTATCTGAAACTAGTTCAGATAGGTATTGTAAAAAACGTAAACCTGCTTGCTTGCTCAAATTTAAAATTGTGATAATCGAGTATGACACGAAAATATTAACTTGAAAATTATGAATATCTTCGTAGACAAAATAGCGTACTCACCGAAACGACCGTCGTCGGTGAAGGCAGATGGTCAAATCAATTCCTCAGTGTCAAAAAAGAAAACATTGAAAATACTTAGTGAAATTAGAATGTACCATCTCAGCTTCTGCAAATTGATAAAATAAAGACAGCACTTACGATACCGATATGTTTATTTTATCAATTTACAATTTTAGTTTTATGGATTGGTAACCTTATAGTTTTATTGTCTTTGTTCTATTTTTACTAATGTTTTATTATGATTGTATTTTATTGACGAACTTGAACTAAGCAAGTCTTTTAAATTAATTCTGGAACACACATTAATTTTGTACATCATTCGATAAAGCTCACAGATTGACGTAGCCGCTAATTAATGCTAAGCTTATATTATATCCAATTCATCTATCTACAATTCTACAGGTTACTTCGACAGAGTTGTAAGCACATGTTGTTACACTTAATCCTCATAAGTTATCTTCCATATTAAACTGCAGTGTACATCACTGTACAGAGCAGCCCTATCCGCCAGCCAAGGCTTGCTTGGATCATTATTCTTATTCATCTTGAGTTTAATAATGAACCAGATGGCGTATCCCTTTCAAATAATCATAGGTATTACAGTTACACATCTGTAGGTATAAATACGTAATGAATAGGTAGAGAGGTTAATAACCATGCTCATTATTTGCACACAAACGATGGCGAAACTATAGACTTGATTGGATCGATGTGTCATGGATCCCCTCGAGAGCTTTACGTAATGATGTTGTACGTTCGTACGCTTGGTACTTGAAGCTCGCCACGAGCCATTGAAGAAATTCTGATATCACGCACCCACCTCGTGAACTTCACCTCGAAAACAGTCGGATCGCGTGTACGTATGATAATTATACTAGTTTATTGCCTATTCAACATGATACGTCTACATAATAAAAATACATAATATTATTCAGTTATTATGGAAATGTCAGTTATTGAAACGAATTCCAAGAAAAGTAATAATGGATGCGTAAGTATCACTTGATACCTACTTTTGAGAATTTGAGTAACTGGCAAATTCGGTCGTGGGTAATTGCCAATTTTTATGAATGTAAATCTTTTGTGCAAACAGCACGAAGCTTGCGCTACTAAGGCCACACAAATGGAAGATCCGTTATGTTTGTTGTTTACCATTACGTCGCAGGCCAAGTTGACATACTCGAGGCGAGGTAATGCATCCAGTGTTTACTTATCACATAGATTTTGCGACACCGCAACGAATTGTGAAACTAGAATGCAGGGAGGTGGGCAAATGTGATAACTATAAAAACTCAAATTTTCAGGACTGAAAGCATCAGTCGACAACAGTTATCATCACTGCTTGTTCCACCATCACCAAACACTACAAAATGAAATCTATTGTAAGTGATAACAATTCTGTGCTTTAAAAGTTTTCTTTACGTTCCGACAAAACATAGTGTTTTCCAAAATAAGTTCGATGACGTTGGCATAAAACCACGTATAGCGTTGTGCTTCATCATATTTTTTTAAATATTTATTACATTTTTGGACTAAACGATTTATAAATTCAATGGGTTTTGATCTATAAATTATTTAAACAAGACATCAATTAACGCAGCACATTATATCTTATCTGTTGGTAATGTTGCCTATGTTTCTTTATTTGCAACTTCTAACTATAATTTTTATGACAGGTGTTGGCTTGCATGCTGTTCGCGGTGGCGTTTGCTGCCCCACAAGGAGCCCCGCAAGGAGCCCCGGCCGAGCCCATACCCATCGTGAAGGATGACAGCCAGATCAACGGCGACGGATCTTACCAATATGCCTACGAAACTGGTAATGGTATTTCTGCTGATCAGAAGGGAGAGCTGAAGAAGGTCGGAGAAGTCGATGCTTTGGAGGTGCAGGGAGAGTTCTCTTACCCCAGCGAGAATGGCGACGCCATCCACCTCACTTACACCGCTGATGAGAACGGCTTCCACCCGTCAGGCGCGCACCTGCCTACCGCGCCCCCGGTGCCCGAGGCCATCCAGCGCGCCCTCGCTTACCTCGCCACCGCCGCACCCCCACAGGCAGCTGCTGCCCCACAATAGATTTCATGTTGGCTGATGCAACAATACTCAAAATCACATATTGTGATGTGTATTTTATAATTTTCTACTATCAATAAAGCTAATGAAACACTTTAGTCCAAAGTTTTATTATTTAATCCCAACTGTATCGAATTTTAATAATACTCTGAGACTTGATAATGATATTTTAATTAATGGAACTCGTCTAGCCACTAAATAGCTGATTCTCATTTAAAATACATTTTACTCTCTTTTCTTATTTTAACTAAGTGGAAATGTGAAGGTCAGCTGATCATTTGAATAAGAACAATTTGATCGAGGAACCGGCCGAACCGGCGCGGCGGCTGCTATCTAATTAATTTTAAGAAGGTATCACTAGAATAAACATATTTGCAAAAATATTCACTAGAGAGAATATAAAGTAGGAGAATTCCTTAATCATATTACCTACTAGATTAAAAAGACATTTGATAGCAAAAGTCTTAAAATTGTATAACTACTTAATCAATTTGTCTTTGCAAATATTAATAGCATATTGCAGTGTGACCGATTACCCCTGACATTATCTCTGCAATAACAGATAATTGGTATAATCACCACACCCAGTGTTTGCATACATTTTGGTAATGATGTTAACAATCTATCTTGGTTAATCCAATCAACAAGCATTTAATGAGAAGCGTAAGATTATACCACGGTATTGGCAACTCAAGGTATAATGTCATGAGTAGGTATCTAAAGGATTTGATTACACTAAAACAAGTATGTTATATGCAAGAAAGTTACTACTCAGCTGTATTTCACTTTTAGCTAAATACGATTTTTAATTAAACTAGGTAACTAATCAATATATGTGGGATACTTTATTTTTTATTGATGTATCTACCAAATTAAACATTAAAACTCAAGGATTGAAGTTATCAAACTAACTTCTGTTGTCAACCTTATTATGGGATAGGAATATGTAATTAATGGTAAAACATTAATGAGTACCGACGCGGGCGCACATCTGAAGTTTTGAAAGGTCATGGTCAGGTGAATAAGGCTTTGAATGAAATTGGGACATAGTTAAGACAAACAGATTTAGGCCACTTAGTTTAACTTTAAAATGAGAAATTAAATACCTACATTTCGTGTAGGTAATAAATTGCTTTTTAAATATGTGCCCTTCAAAGTATAATTATTTATTCATTCATTATTTTGCTAAGTAAGGCAATGTAGATTCAATTGTCTGAAAAAGAACCAGCATTCCCATTTTATTATAACTTTACTTAATAATCACCATCACCACCACATTATTTAGCCGATTTTTTTACAAAATTGAAACATAAAACCATAAATTTGGTTATGGACCAGTGAAACGAATTGAATGGTCGTTCAAAACAATGTTGTTATAGCTTTTAAAATGGACGTTATAGCCTAAAATAAAAACTAATAATCGTTTTACAGTCGGAATAAAAGTGTAAATATTGATATTGCTTTATGACCCGACTGCGCGACGTAAAGGAGGGTAATGTGTTTATCAGCCTGTATTTGTATGTATATATGATAAGGAGCTCGTGGCTAAGTAATAAATGGCTAAGTAATAATAGCCACACGGGTGGATTCTTCAGTTTAAGCCACGCTTGTTTGGTCCGTGGATGGCTGACCATCTTTACATACCGAGACTCATCCGTGCCTCGAAAAGCACGTTAAGCCGCTGGTCCCGGCTGTCATTCGTGGATCTTTGTCAGTCGCTACGGATCATCAGAACCCCGGAAGTCTTACCAAGGGGTATCGTTTTACACAGTTAATGGGTTGTGGAGGTCATGTAAAATACTGGTATTTAGCTGCATCCAGCTAGACTGGAAGACGACGGACTATGTTGGAGTTGCGAAAAGACTGGGCTGGCTGATTGTACACGTATCTATGCATGTATGTTTCTTCCTTTGTGGCGCTCCATAGACTCAACGCGTGGCTCGACTGGATTTTGATCATTCTTACGTCAATCGATATGTCTTAATCTAGTGAACGGTCACTAAAGACATGACAGTAATCAAAATTCAATATGGCGTCAACCAGACGCCATGAAAAAAAAAAGAAAACCGACGAGCTGTGTCTTATTGGGAATCATTGAATGAATAGGTCTCTGAAAATCCAGACCATTCATCCATACTTAACGATTGAAAAAAAAAAACTGTGACAATGTTCTTCTATGTGAACATAGATAAAACTGAAATGGAGATTGATTCAAATATAAAGATGAGAAGGAGTCCCTTTCTTCAACAGTAAGGGAGCGACTCAAAAAATAAATCTGCCTAGCCTTTTCGCAACTATGTTGGGGTCGGCTTCCAGTCTAACCGGATGCAGCTAAATACCAGTATTTTACATGGAGCGACTGCCTATCTGACCTCCACAACCCAGTAACTAGGTAATACGATACCCAGTAAGGGACCGACTAAGGAGGATATTATCAAGTAGATTACGTATTGATTCCTTTATATGATATTTATTATTATTTTAGAAATATAGCTATAAAAAAATAAAATTCAATGGAATGAAGTGCATCTTAGATAGCTAATGCACTGTAAATCGGCTTTCAAACTTTAGCAATAACATTGACGCAGTGTCTCTCACGAATATGCAGAATCGTTCTGCTGACCTTTTTGCAGATTTGAAGTCATTTCAATTTTAATCCTTTAAACCGTGCAAGGTCTTAAATGTTTTGTTTAGTTTTTTTGAATGGGTGAAGCTATGTATTTGAGTATGGAAAAACATACATAGACTAGACTACAGTTCAATCTCGATAGAAAATACCACATGGCTAATATTTGCCATGCGGTATTCTTAGTTTTCCTCGTGCACTATCAATGTACATAAAAGTATATTAAATAAATATTAGTATATCAACTCTGCCACGTATGAATAGTAGTAGACGTGATTATTGTTTTACCCAAAAGTGGATAGAAAGAAAAAAAAGATTAGGAAAGCCTGTTTAAATAATAATGAAAACGTAGTCTAGTTTATGTATGTTTTTTCCATACTCAAATACCTACATATCTTGTTTTATTCGTAGTCGTTAATAATAACAATTGTGCTTGTTATTTTTGTAGGTATTGTGATCAACAAAGCATTTCGGCATAAAGTAATAAGTAACTAAATCCTGCTCTTACAAAGTAAAGCTCATCTTAGTTCCTTACATTAGTACAGACGTGCTAATTTATCGTGATTACCTTTATCGCAAGTGAGCATAGATATTCTTCCAAATATGGTAACTACTTGTAATACATTCATACCGAAAATCTGATATTGACCTTCTTACTATCTATGTGACATCTTAATTAAAATTTCTATCAGGATAACCTGAAGTTGAATACTTAATAAATTTAAATACTTACCAGTATTCAAATTCATTTAGGAATATGCTCAATATTATCGCTTAAAATTTAAGCATCAACTTGATTTTTCCTATAAAAAGTATTTTATCTTCTCCCAAAATCTTTGCAATAATGTTGTAGAAATATAGTTGATTAGTTATTTATACTTGCGTACCTACTGTCTTATAATGAGGCGACCTTGTATTACTGGTTTCGCAAAACGGGTAAAAAACTATTGTGTTTTAATGTTTCAAGACATCTTTTTATTGGAATTATTGCATAAAATTATCGTTTTACAAACATGTTATAGAGTTTACCTAATCACCTAGAAATAGATAAACGAGATTCGTTGTAGGAACAGAAACTTTTTTGTGGTTTTATAAGAAAGTTTAGGGGTATGAGGAACAGGGTGTAAAGTTCACTCATCCACCATAGAAAAGGATCCTCCGACCAGGCGGGTGTTGTGTCTGGCAGGCAACTACCCAACGATTGATGTTGGGTTCTTGTATATATGTCCACTGCACGGTAAACTTTAATTGCGCGATGCAGGATTTATGTGACGTCAGGATGACGTCAGGTCTTTGATGCGTAGTTCGTATGTGGCGATGTAGATACCGCCACAAAAGTGATGTGTTACGAGTAGACATCGAAAGTTCTTTAACAGGAAATTTTACATAAACGGTTAATGAATCAGTGTGCTACTTGGTTATAAGGATGACTTATAAACAACTGTTTCAATTGAAATAACTTAGTTGTAACTATTGATTACATAAACTGTCTTCTTAAAATACATGATAATTTTTCAAATAAAATATGCACATGTTTTTTGTGAAAGGTACGTATCTTCATGAAACATTTTCCTGTTTGAAAGTATTCAGTACACCTTTACGTAAAGAATGTGCAAATTTATCGTGCAGAGAAAGCACAATACAATTGATCGTTCAAACTATTTACGGCAAAATAATTTTCATTTTTTTGAGGACCTACGCAGTACATTACATACATTAATTATAGTATCCGGGATATTATAATTAATTAAGGTATCGACTAGAAGTTCAAGATTTTAATAAGTTAGCTGCAAAACGTCCTATCGCATCCAATGGCAAAAACATAACTGAGGGCCGATGATGCTGCAAATATCACGCCAGCGCATTGACTACAGTAGGCACGCACATATTTTGTCGAATTTATTCTGACGTGCCAAATGGTGCAATACCTTCCAGAGGTGGTAGGCGGCATAGTGACCCGTCCGTATATATACCGTTAACACTGTTAGATCAACATTGTCTAGTACCTTCACCGACAAACAAACACAAACATGAAAACCATTGTAAGTGTTGTGATAGTGCATTCATCCATTGGATACCTAAAATAAAGTGCCTTGTGATCGCAGTGTTGTGTGGAATACCTAACTTGGATTTCCAGAAAACAAACTAAAACTTTCAATAAAAAACACCCCTCATGTTAAAAGTTAAGTGGTAATATAAGATGTTCATAACCATTCGTTTATTTCAGGTCTTCCTCGGTTTTTTGGCTGTCGCCGTCGCCGCGCCTCAAGGCTCAACTGAACCCATACCGATCCTGAAGCAAGTCAACGAGATCAACCCCGATGGCTCCTACTTGTGGGCTTACGAAACCGGCAACGGTATTAAAGCCGACGAGACGGGAGCCCTGAAGGACGTCGGCGCCGAAGAACCAGCCCTGCAGGTTCAAGGACAGTTCTCATACCCCAGCGAGGACGGTAGCAATATCCAGCTGACATACATCGCCAACGAAAATGGATTCCAGCCCCAGGGTGCTCACATCCCCACTCCTCCCCCGATCCCGGAGGCCATCCAGCGCGCCTTGGCATACCTCGCCACCGCACCTCCCCAGCCTGAAAACTAAATTCATGTTTGAACTATAGGTTAAGCACTATTCAATGTATTATAATTTAAATTATAAAGTATTCCTTAATATTTCAATAGACAAGGTCCATTGCTTTATTATGGAATACTTAAAAGGCCTATTAGAAATTCACTATTTTATACCTATCTTTTTATTTTGTACATAAACTGTTTTGTATGATGTAAATATAAAATCCTAAAATTAATATTTGCATTTTCCCTTAACCCTTACCTTCTATGAGTTCTGGACTACAGTTGGAGGCAGCAGTCTGGTCCCAGCAGTGGGGTGACTATGGTCTGATTATGCACCGCAACCTTCTAAGCACCAAAGCAGTAGCATAACTATGCCGATACTGCATGGTTGTAATTAGATACACTGTATCCAAGTCCCAGTTATTAATAACTAATAATTGAAAGGAAAAGTCATAATTATCATTAACCATTATCGTACCTCTACTACATATGCCTCCCTAGTTACAAGCCACGAAAGAATTCAGCAGAAAATGGACAAAAAGCCAGGACAATTATTCTCCAGGCCCATTTATTTACCCTTTACCACAATCATTATTTTTATTATAAGCCTATGTTGTCCCAATGCAGGGCAAAGGCCTTCCTTCGCTCTTTCCACTTTGCCCGGTCTTCGGAGATTGCAGGCCAATCCTTTAATTAAAAAAAGGAGTCCAGCTCATCCCGCCATCTGTCTTTCTGCGCCTGCCGCGTAGTCGTTACCTGCTATTTGGGATTATGAAAAACAAAATACCTAATTACCAATCATCCTTTAGTGTGCAATGATTGTTGTTGGCATTGTTGACATTAAATTGGAAGTGTCAGTTATGTTAATTAAAATGAATATTTTACCACGTAACATCCAAATGTTACGCGGTAAAATCCTTTTAATTAACCTATAGAAAGGTAACGGATATGAAACATTGATAATGTTTGTTAACAGTCATGTTATGACGCCCTAACTACCATGCACCGGTAAGTAACCCTGAGAGTTTTGACATCATGTTGTATCAATAAACCTATAATTAAGTTTTAAAAGCAGCTAACGCATTTTGAAACGTTATTAGGCAATGTTGCAGGGGATAATACATACTAATTACAATATTAAACATGCTTCTGTGATCATCATCACCATCATTTCAGCCGAAAATAGTCCACGGCTGGACATAGGCCTTCCCCAAGCACCGCTACGTCGACCGGTTCTGTGCATCTGTGATATGCGTACTTAATTCGTGAAATAAGTGCCAACAAATGCGCCGGCGCCGCGCCGCCGTTATCAAATAAATATGATGTGCAATAAAAATCTATGTTTAGTAATACAGATGTTCACGCCTGATTATGTACAAATTACTGAAACACCCTAACGAAAGAAGACTGCACGTTTTTATTTATTTTTATTGGGAGGATGATGAAATTCTACAGGTAGGTATGCAAAGCTTTCATAATCGGAAATGCTTGATAACAAATGTAAATATGCGTTGAGGAATGGTCAAGGATGCGGCCTTTATTTATGTTTACAGAAAGTTATGGATGACCTTTAATGGGTGAGTTGAAGCAACAAAGAAGATTCCATTATATTTAAAGATTCCTTAATCGTTAATTATGATTTAGTAACAGAAGTTCTGGGGGCTTAAAACAGTCACTTTGGCAGAATCATAAATAGGAAAATATTATGAATAATCTGATTGGCAGTTTTCTATGGAGATTCGTAAAATGGTCTACACATTGTGAATTGCTTTTTTGTCAAATCAGACGAATTGCTAATGACAGCTGGAAATTCAGAAAATTAAATGCTTTTAGAGGAATTGCTAATGTGACCGTTTTAGGCCCGCTGTTGTCAATGTGCCTGATTTCATTCTCTTTCTTTGGCTCATGACAAACACATCCTAGCCAAGGCTCAAGCAAATGAAGAAAATGTAGTTACTGATGGATCACACATGGCATAACATCACGTTTGTATTCCCCAAAGGGTTAGGTAGGGTAGTAAGTCCAATAGCAATGTGTATGGATTCTAGAGGTACTTTTTCAAGTGATTTGATAAGCGCGCTATTGTGACTGCGTCCACGACTCTGTGATCTGCTGAAAAATTCACTGTTAGCCTTTCTCAAGTTGCCTTCAGCGTCCAATCTTGGAGGAACCTGCATGTAACAATAAGGAAATAACATAACATCACGCCGGGGATCCTCGAAGGGTTAGGCAGAAGTGTACCTATAGTATACCCACATTTGGGCAGATAAGTATAGAGTCCCATGTAATAGGAGGCGAGCCTATTGCCATGAACCGGGAACAAATACTCTTCAACTATCCATATTTGACATCAACCAGTAAAATTTATAGAGATACAAAAATAATGAATATCAAACAGCTATATATTTACAATACATGTATAATCATCAGAAAAATTCTAACCAAGAGTATTCACACGAACATAACGCTCACCCAATATAAGCAAGTCAGTCAACGCAGCACATGGCGAGCTAGCTTGCTAGTTTTACCCAAAACTAAAACTAACTATGGCAAAAAAATGCTTTCTTTTGAAGGAGCACAACTTTATAATAGCATACCCTCTTGCGAACGTGACACCAGTAGCAACAGGTTTTAATGATTATTTCTCGGCTCCATCTGGCGACAAATGCGTGAACTTTTTAGTGTCGGAATTAATTTGAATATAAAACATCAATTTGATCTCATCTTTGCCATTTTTGTCTAGAAGCTGTGTTTTCATTTAATTATTTCTAGTGGATACGTGAAGATGGCGTTGTTCTTTATATTGACTATCTTCACGCAAATGCTAATGTGGCGGTCATGGTTTCTAAATTACCAAAGGTTCGTTAGTAACACCATCTGGTTTCGGTTTCGTATTAACAACATTCTTTAGCTTAAAAGGATGACTCTCGCATTTCAATGACATCAATCATTTTAGTGATTGATGTACGAACAAGTGACAATCAACGATTTCTAGTAGATATTGCGCCATTGTTTTGTAACATAGCCTATCTTTTGTACTACGCGTGGCATCATTATTAATCATGTTACATAAAATCTTCTTTTAGGTATCCATTTATAGCTGCATAGTTACAAGACTAAATAATTATAATGTTACATAACAGTAATATTATTAGCAAATAAATTTTCAGTAACTAAAGTTAAGTAAAGTCTATGAAACCTCCTAATATCTTCCAATCGTATTGTCCCATCGGTGAGAGGTAACAGAGTCGCTAAAATGCTAGTACCCATTCCTCTTGTCCCCCCTACTATTAACATCATGACAATATTTGAGTAAATAGCTGCCTCTACCTACACACTTTTGACCAGCCAGCTGCCTACAACAAAAAATAGCCACATAAAACAAAACATAGGCTAACCAATTTAAGCACGTGTGCTTCTTTCGAAAGTAAAACTGCAAGGCTTCCAAACAACATAATAGCTTAATGATTCTTCTTTTAGCGATGGCAATAATTGGCAGCAGTAAGGCTACCACAATAATTGTAGTTTCTTTTTAACCAATCACACTCCCGGCTGTCGCTTGGAGCATTATTACATAGTACAGACGCTTGTAGTTCACCTAGAAAGGTAAAAAGGTTAGGTTAGGTAAGCGCCCCTCCTCCCTCCTCTCAAACCAGCGGAGGAGGGAGGGGGGGTGTGTTACCACGTCTGCTACCTCCCAGGTCAAGGTGCCGATTAAGTAGGTACTGCATTCTTGCATTTCCGTTGCGTTTCCAGGAAGTATGGTGAACATACTCGACGGTGACTAAGGTGGTGCGTCTAATAATTATGTAGTATTTTTGGTAAAATTAAATTGTGCTAAGGAGAATGAAATGGAATACATGGTCACGATTTTTAAGACTTTTTATTGGAAAAAATGCGCCTGAAAAAAAGCATTCAGGACATATTTACTCATGCACAGTTCTATTTATTTTGTTGAGATGACTGAAATTGCTGAAAATTTTGTTTGGAGTTAGAAAAACTTTGTTAAGGACTTATGTAATCTTCTAATCGTCGTCGTCACGTGGAGTTTTTATGGAAAAATATTATTTTTATTAAACTGGTTTAAGTTATTCAGATTAGGTACCTACCCATAAAAATTCGTTCTAACATGTTTTAAACATAGCACTTATACATTTTCACAGATTTTTTATAAACGTGGCTTGTTTAAATGAGTATATTAACCTCTGAAACATTTTGAATAGGTATTTAATAATCATTTATTCTTATTTTGTGTCAAATTCACATTGACCTTTGATATCGAATTTGATGTTTCATTTTATGAAACCTCCAAAATAATTAAATTAAGTACAGGAAACAAACCTGATATTATTCCCTGACATTTAAAATTATGTTAAAGTGGATGCGCAAAATTCAAATTTTCTTACGTTTTTTGCAATTTGCAGGTCAGTATCAGGTTGTATGTTGATTTAAATATTATTTGCGACCGTAAAGACCCCCATTAAAGACGTTGAACGGTGGCGTTCAATTTATATTCAGTCCGCTAGAACTTCAATCTCGAAGTCAGAAACGAAATTAATTATCTCAAAAAAAAAAAACACAAACTAAAGGAATGAATGTATACTCTGCAAACATATTTACATAATATGTCTATCATAAAAGTGTTGCGTGATTTGTGATCTGCAGATGGGATGGGTCAGCCCCTAATGACCTGTAAAGATGGTAATAATAGTCTTTGACATTTAGAAGATCGAAACTAGTTTTGTAGAGGCCTTCGTTGGATTTTTGGTGTGTTCGATGGATGTCACGTTTCCAGAGTGTGGCGCGTTATCACCAAGGTTAACTAGGATGTATTTAATTTATAGTTTATCTTAGATCACTATGAGTGGGCGTTGTATCCCACGCCACGTTAAAACAGTATTCCGTTGAGGCAAGAAATACATTTGCTTCACATCTGTTCAGTTTTTCCAAACGAAATTAAACGTGTTGGAAATCGTCCAATCAGTATTTTCTTCTAAGCTTACATATGAAGGAACTGAATGACTACAATTTTACAATTCAAGGCCATAGGTTACTGAATTTGAAAGACAATTGAATATGTAGGTAGACTTTGTTTGGATACGGACAAATCCGTAGGATGATCACATAGGTAGTTGACATATATAAACACAACGCTTTATTTTATTAGGGTTCCGTACCCAAAGCGTAAAACGGGGCTCCGCTGTCTGTCTGTCTGTCCGTCTATCACCAGGCTGTATCTCATGAACCGTGATAGCTAGACAGTTGAAATTTTCACAGATGATGTATTTCTGTTGCCGCTATAATAACAAATAAAATACATATTACTAAAAAACTGAATATAATACATATTTAAGGGGTCTCACATACAACAAACGTGATTTTTTTGGTCGATATTGAAAACGGCAACAGGTAGACGCTTGAAATATTCACAGAATATTTAGTTACATATTCACTTTAAAAAGAAATAATTAAATTAAAATATAACAAATATTTAAGGGGGCTCCCATACAACAAACGTGTTTTTTTTTGCCGTTTTTATAGATAATGGTACGGAACCCTTCGTGCGCGTGTCCGACTCGCACTTGGCCGTTTTTTTTGTTAGTCTAGAGATTACGTAAGTCCATCGGAATTTAAGATTAATGTTAAGGTATATTTTTGATGCAAATACACACACAGTCTTGTCCGCAGACTACTTCATTATATAATTTCACGTTTTTCGGTACAAAACCAATTGGGAAAATAAATCTATAGCTTGGTATTTGGTTTTGAACTTTGTGCTTGTTTTTATACTAGCGCTACCCGTGACTCTGTCCGTATAGAAGTCGGAAAACAACATTCAGTAGCAAATTAAGTATCTGTTCGTAATCCTTTGCTAATTTGAAAGATGACCTTTAGAGTTCTTGATTGCCAGAAAAAACTTATTTGTGAAACTGTGATGTGTATGTGAATTCTACTCTGACGGCACCAAAAAATCAGTGGTGTTTCCATTCAGCTGTGACCCGTTTCCGAAAAGAAGTCTTTGCTTAGGAATCACTACCAAGATATCCATTTATGCTATTCGAAAAGATGATACTTATTCTGAATCGCAGTTGGTTAGCCAGATTTGAACATTTTAAGTTCTTATTTCGTACAGACAGATTCCCATTTCAGTTTTATTATTATTTTTACCTTCTTAAGTTGCAATAGGTACTATGGAACAATAGTGACATCATGCAACTTGGTTTCATGTTACAGCACTAAGATATGGTTTTGATATCAGATGGTTATGACTGTATAAAAACCCCAGAACCCCAGAGGTCCTGAGACTATTGGACCATGTTATTAGAATGCAGTTATATTTATAACCAATCGATCACGAAACAATGAAAATGGCAGCCCTTAGACCTATTTGTTCGGTTTTTATTCTAAACAACAAATTCCAAAGGAACTCTAAATGTGTATTGAAATTTTTATACGTAAAACACGCAACGTTTGTCTGTATGTTTTGTACGTATGTCAATATGTTAAAGTATTGATTAAAAAGTGCTTTCAAAAACTGATCATATACTTCCATCAAACTTATCTAAAAGAAGGTTAAGAATACATAGTCAAAGTCAATGTCAAATAATTTATTTCAAATAGGCACATGTAAGGCACTTTTGAACGTCAAAAACAGAGAAAAAAAACCGATTCTAGTTGCCCCTTTCAAAAGGTAGTTTTCGTATGGAGAAGAATCGGCAAAAAACTCCACCGTTACTCTTTTGAAAATGTTTTTCAAAATGTTGTATATATGAATTATATAATTATATGTGAAGACGACATGACAAGTAAATTAATTATGTGATAGGTTTACTTTTACAATGTTTGTAAATATGTGAGCACCATGATCACATATTTACAAACATTGTAAAAGTAAACCAAATTACAATATTCCTAACATTGATACAAGTAATATTAGTATTACGAGTGAGTGAGGCTATTTCATATCCTAGCAAGGAGAGCAGCACGTCACCCACTTGATTGTCAAAGATTAGATACTACCCACTTTGTGAAAATTGTTACCTAAACTACAATCTGTTTTTATATAAATAAATATTATTATTATATATTATATTATAAGAGATTTTATATGAGGTCCCCATTGTAATTTCTCGTCTAGCGTGATTCTCAGGAAAACTGTTTGATTAATAAACTCCAGTTTTTCTCCATTCAATATGATGTCACATTCTAACATTAACAGCACACACAATTTTCGTTCTGGAAGAGCCAATTTTAAAAGTTAAATTCGTTATGTAAGCCATTCCCAGAAATACCTATGCTAAAATTGATAGAAAAGACAAAATAATACAAATTAAATTTTTACCGACTTCAAAAAGGAGGAAGGTGTTTTTTTGTATATTTGTTACGCAATTACTCCGCGAATTATGAATTCAATTTGACGATTGTTTTTTGTTTGGTTGGTCATGCTTCAGAGGTGGTCCCAAATAAATTTTGTTAACTTTGGTTGGATAGTTTTTGAGTTAGCATCAATAATACGTATTTTTCCCAATTAGCTTATATGGATGATGTTTTAAGTTCCAGTCACTGTTATTTATACAGGGTGATTGGAAGCTAGGCGCAAAGTCTTAAGGGGCTGATAGTTGACATCATTTTGCGACTTTCAATAAAATAAATACTACAAAGTGAAAAATAATTTTGAAAAAGTTGGTGGGAAAAACGAAAATAGTCCTTTTTGGTTGTCGGACGTTTTATAGCTAAAAAAATATTTTTTGGAAGTCGCTTTTTTTTTTGTTTGAATTTTTTGTATTGAAAAAAGGATCTGTACTTTATTTTATACTCATTCAAATGCACATATGGGTAAAATAGTTCCCATTTCAACCTTAAATTATTAAACAATGATACGGAATGATATGATAGTTCTAATGATAGTTCATAGTCAATACATAGAATTGTTTGAATGTTAAATTATGGATCCTATATTCAAACGATTTGATAATAGATCCAGTCCTAATGATATTCTGCTTGACATCGAGAAATTCATGTTTTATTCAAGGTCACTATTTCGTGTCAATACCCTTAGAATGCTAGGCGCTGTTTTTTGTAAACTTCTGTTTTAATATAAAAGGATAAAAAATCAATGGGAAGGTACCTGTTTGTTTCTGACATTCGTACAGATCTCAACTAAAATGAAATTCTTGGTGAGATTATTTGTATAATATAATAAACGATAACTTCAAACAATTATAACTAAATTAAGTAATATAAATTACTGCTGAAAACTTTCTCTTAATAGTTTCAAATGAGATTTAAAGTTATATAAGACGTTAATTTACTAATAATTTTAATCAATTCCGCAGGTTCTTGCTCTGTGCGTGTGCGCTGCCAGCGCTGCGAGCTTCGGCGCTGCGAGCTTCGGCTCAGCTCCCTTCGGAGCCGGTGGTTACAAGCCCTACACAGGTTTCCAGAACACCGTAGTCGCCCCCGCCGTCGTCGCCGCTAAGACCGTAGCTTCTGTCGCTGCCCCCGCCGTCGTCGCCGCTAAGACCGTAGCCTCTGTCGCCGCCCCCGTGGTGGTCGCCCCGGCCGCCGCTGTCGCTGCCGCCACCTACCAGGCTGCCAAGCAGGTCGCCAACAAGGCTTACGGCTCCGAAGGTGACGCCGCCGTCCTCCGCTCCGAATCTGAGGTCGGCGCAGACGGCTACAAGTACACGTAAGTGTTAACATTTACTGACTCTCGTTCAATTTTGTAAGATTCCAGAGAGTCTGAAGTTTACTCCAGAACCATTCTTTAAAAGCAGATTTTTAAAACTTTTAATTGGCTTTCCTGTTCACGTTTTTATTTTCGGCCCATGTTAGTAAATGTTCGGTTCGGTAGCTACTTCTTATTGCGACGGCTATTACAATAATTTCTTTTTTTCTCCAGCTACGAGACCGCCAACGGCATCAGCGGTGAGGCTTCCGGTGCCTACAAACAGGTCGGAGAATCCGGCGCTGTTGTGAGTACATTTCCTTATTATGAACAAATTTTTCATATGCCATTCATCATCATATTTATACTGCGTGATATCTATGCACGTATGCATATTATGAAGAGCTAGTCTGGTAACGCCCAGACCGGACCAGAAGGTCATGATTAAATTGATAATTTCTACATATATGATAAGTTATTGTTGAATCTTTGCGGCTGAGGCAGGAAATGAATGATGATATTAATATTTGGAGCTTAGGAATTTTGAGTGTACAGTCACGGACTTTAATTGATAAGCCACTTGGCACTCTTCGCATTTTAGCCGTGTAATGCAAATCGGGCTTAGTCCGTTATACTCGTACATCCAGACACGGAAAGTCATGTCTTCGTTTATAGAAGAAGAGCCAGAACTACAAACTTGACAGACTACAGAGTGACTACCCAAAGTCAACCAATTGCAGGTCTAGCAACCGTAACCTAGCGACGATTGTTTTAGCGTAGCCATAGTAACGTTAGTGTACAGAGAAATTTTAATTACAATTTCGACAAATTCGAAAATAACGTCTCTGACATCGACATTTATTTATTTATATATACTTTATTGTACACCAGAAAATACATAGCGAAAATAAATAAATTGAACACTACAAAACTTACAATGGGCGGCCTTATCGCTTTCTGCGATCTCTTCCAGGCAACCTTAACACATTAGACATTTCAACTGTCACTGTCTTCGGATAGGTTTTCAGAATTATCGAGTTAATGAGCTCAGATTCAAAGGAGGTCAGTATCAAAAAGATTCGATAAACATTGTATTTATTTTTATTGAGATATGGATAACACTATTTCCGATTACTAGTAATTTTTCATCTTGTTTAAGGGCATGTGATTTGAGTTCGTGTTTAATCGTGTAATCTCGTGAATGTATGAAACAGCAAAATTGAAAAGTTTGAAAGTGGCTCATCAATTAAAATCCGTGACTGTACATCATTACAGTGCTAACTGTATTTTGTTTTGTATGACAGGTGTCCCAGGGTGCCTACCGGTACACCTCCCCCGACGGTACCCCCGTGTTCTTCACCTACACCGCTGACGAGAACGGCTACCACCCCCAGGTAATACACCACAATATTTTACTCCTAACGGTGACTGGTCACGGTCGGAAAATAAGTTAAGCATACTTGTATGTGTATGAAACTGATATCCCCTTAGGTATTTCTACGTTTATAGTACCTACAAGGCTTCATTCCAAGAACATCCTTAATATTCTATCTGTTTGCAAATGGTGTAATAAACATACTATGCCGATAAAAATATAAGAAAGTAACACTGATTCATATTTGCTTAGTCGTAAGTAATATTAAATTAAATACCTTCAGGTGATTCAATTGTAGTTATGTTTATTAGCAAGGAGACGAGCCTCCTATTTAGTCAAGAAAGCCGAAGTATAATCTTTCAGGGAATGGCTTCTCTGCTGAAATAATCTAAGTTATCTTACAAAAATTTGTCATCATGATCAGCCTATAAACTTCCTGCTGGGTGTGAGGCCTCCTATCTGTGAGAACGGAAGTGTGTGATACAGATTAGTAATTGTACCTCTTTTGTTTCAGAGCGACTCACTCCCCGTTGGTCCCGCGATCCCCGAGGCCATCCTCCGCTCCATCGCATACAACGCTGCCCACGCCACGAAAGCCGTCCAGAACTACTAAGACTTGACTAGACCAACTTCAGAGATCGCTAAACATGCCAGCGATTGAACTACGGACACTACCTACATAAATATATGAAGATTTTCATGTTGAATTGCAGTAAATTTTGTGCTAATAAAGGAACCGTGCCATAATTCTAAGCTTTCATTGAATTCAGATTCATTAAGTCCTCTTTTTAGCCCAGAATAAGAATGCTCATAAATTGTCTAAAATAGCGATAATGAAAATGATTAGTGTGTAAAACGCTATATTATGTATTTGCAAGCAACAAGATGCAAGTAACATAATTTTGTAAAAGTACTCGAGCAACCTTCCTTAAATACTCGTTTTGCTTCTTCTTGATACATACACAAACTCACACATTCTTCTCATGGGGGTAGGCAGAAACTACAGAACGCCACCTGCTACGATCCTTAAATACTCCTTTTGCTTCGTTGCCATTCATACATCTGTTCATACACGCACGCCGCCGCTGGTTGCGACTACTACGCACTTGACCTACAATATAATTATATCTACTAATAAAAGCCTGATACACTTAGAAGCAAAATACTGTCCAACTGTTACTAGCATATCCGCCACGTGTAAATACAAAAACCGGCCAAGTGCGAGTCGGACTCGCGCACGAAGGGTTCCGTACCATTATCTATAATATTTAAAACCGGCCAAGTGCATGTCGTACCGTGCACAATGAAAGGTTCCGTAGTTGGGATGAATTTATAAAACAAACTTAACACTGTAGTTGACAAACATGTTTTCCCATACATTCTGTATCGGAGAACGCAAACGGATCCCTGAATCCAAAGATGGTTTTAACAAACTCACATTATTACAATACACTTTAACAACAATACCCCACACCATGGTATTGCGAAACTATAAGGGTTCCTAGTTGACTACGGAACCCTAAAAACGGCAAAAAAAAACACGTTTGTTGTATGGGAGCCCCCTTAAATATTGAACAACAAGCGGCAACAGAAATACATCATCTGTGAAAAAATTTCAACTGTCTAGCTATCACGGTTCATGAGATACAGCCGGTGACAGACGGACAGACAGACAGCGGAGTCTTAGAGATACATATATATTAATACATATTTTTCCTTAGTTTATATGGATAATGTTTTTAAGGGGCCGGCTGAGCGTCGATCTCAACTATGAATCGAGTGCTACAAATGTTGTGCTAGTGTGCCTGTCGGAGCGATACACACAGCCACCGTGAACTGTACGACCACGCACACATTTTCATAGACATGACATTTGCTTGACGCATTAGCACTACTAGCTATTGAAAATGTATGTTTTTGTAAAATGTATAAAAGTTAATGTTTTTCCATTTTTTTTTTCGATAATTTGTTACTTTATAAACTACTTTACTTTATAATATAGGCTATGTTTCTGCTTGTTTGTAATACAGAAAAAACAATATGAAAACATGTCATTTACGCTGTAAAAATGTGCGAAATTCAATTGGCTACAACTTCATTTTAGTTAGGTTTTTTGGAAAAAAAAAGATGGGAATAGGAACCTAGATAAATACTGTGTCAATCCCAATAACGACACATTATGGTGGAAATATGCTCAAATCGCAAATGATTTTGGTATTACGTTTGCATGGAGAATTCATCCGTCGCCGGGGTCTTAAGTTCCAGTCACAGTTTTTATACAGGGTATATAAAAAAAAACAGTGCGCACAAGAACTTGCACATGGTGTTCATTGATCTGGAGAAAGCGTATGATAGGGTACCTCGGGATGTGTTGTGGTGGGCCTTGAAAGAGAAACGTTTGCCCGAGAAGTATGTAGAGTTTATTCGTGCTATGTATAGTCAATCTCGTACCTACGTCCGGTCGGCTTTAAGGGCTTGTACACAAAACTGCGTTGCGACGTCGCATCGCAAAAATCAGCGACGGTACCCTAAGATTTTCTTCTGCGCTTAGCTTCTGCGTTGCGAATTCGCACGAATTCGCAGTTTTGTGTACAAGCCCTAAGTCCTTACTCCTGTTGATTATGGACGCTCTGACGTCGGATATACAGGAAGAGGCACCCTGGTGCATGCTGTTTGCCGATGACATTGTTCTTGTCGGTGAAGATGAACCTGAGATCCAGAGCAGATTGGAGAAATGGCAACAGAATCTGGAGAATGTTGGCTTGAAAATCAGCAGAACCAAAACTGAGTATATGTTCTGCGATTTCGGCGGTCTCTCCAGTTCTGGAGCCATAACGCTTGATGGCGCACTTCTCCCAGTCTGCTCCGACTTTCGGTACCTCGGTTCACTCGTGCAAAGTGACGGCGAAGTAGATCGGGCGGTTAAGCACAGAATTAACACTGGATGGATAAAATGGCGGCAAGTCACGGGAACAATCTGCGACTCCCGTATTCCCCTTAAACTTAAGGGGAAGATATATAAAACAATGGTTAGACGTGCTGTCTTGTATGGATCAGAATGTTGGGCCACAAAAGGGATGAATGAAAGGCAATTGCATGCAGCTGAGATGAGAATGTTAAGAGGGATGAGTGGTGTTACACGAATGGATAGAATAAGAAATGAGTACATAAGAGGAAGTCCGAAAGTGGCACCGGTGACTGAAAAGTTGTGTGGAAATCGGTTGTCATGGTATGGGCACGTGATGCGAAGGAATGAGGAAAATGTTGTGAGGAAAGTTTTGGGTATGAATGTCGATGGCTATAAGAGTAGGGGAAGACCAAAGAAACGATGGATGGACTGTGTGAAAGATGATATGGCTAGAAAGGGGGTGACTACCGAGATGACGGCTAATAGAGAAGTATGGAAGAAAGGGACATGTTGCGCCGACCCCAAACAAATTGGGATAAGGGCAGGAGAATGATGACTTCTTAGTTGTGGTACATACGCCACACAAACTCGAATACCACTACCTGCTATTTAAATAACAGTGACGGAGTCAAACAATATATCGTCTACCTAAACTAAGTAAGAAAAATATGCAATATTGAAGCTAACTCAAAAACTACGCAAGCAAAGTTAATAAAATTTATATGGGACCACCTCCAAAGCATGACCTACCAAAAAAAAAAGCATAATCAAAATCGATTCATAATTGGCGGAGCAATCGAGTAACAAACATACAAAAAAAAAACATACAGACGAATTGAGAACCTCCTCCTTTTTGAAGAAGTCGGTTAAATAGAACGTGGAACCTGAATAGGCTGTTTACTTCGTTGACAATGTAACTAAATAAAATAGCCGTTCACATACATGTCAATATTTAGGTACTGCTAAGCTCCTTGTAGGTATAGCGTGATGATATTCATTTCAGAGTAAATCCGTATCTATCTGCATAAACATTTGGTCTCGTCTAAATCTCCTCCAATTTATGCATGCTTCCTAGATCTATCCAGGGCGTTCGATTGGTATCCTATGGAGTATTATGAAACAAATTGAAGGTGGAGGGAGTCTCTTCTGAAATCAAAGGCATCTTCTCATTCTGGTATAGCAATCAACAAAATATTGTAAAATGGGCAAATGTGTTTTCGGATGAGTATAAACTGAACTCGGGTGTGAGGCAAGGAGTGTTAACGTCTCCGAGGTTTTTTAACCTATATATGAATCAACTGATTGAGGGACTGAGCAGCATGCATGTCGGATGCCGCATTGATGGCGTCAGTGTGAACAACATAAGTTATGCGGACGACATGGTGCTGCCGAGTCAATCAAACGGTGGGTTGAGAAAACTTTTGCGTGTGTGTGAAGCTTATGCTGAGAAGCACGAGTTAAAATATAACAGTAAGAAAAGTGAGTATTTGGTTTTTGTTGGAAACAACAAAAAGCCAAATAGTGTGCCACCCCTTTCTTTGAATGGAGAACAATTGAACCGTGTTTCTCAGTTCAAGTACCTAGGGCACATTGTGACGAACACCTTGAAGGATGACCTCGATATAGAGAGGGAGCGGAGGGCACTGTCGGTACGGGGTAACATGCTGGCTCATTGATTAGCTCGTTGTACGGTAGACGTTAAGTTGACGCTATTTAAAGCGTACTGTCAAAGTTTATACACGAGTGGTCTATGGGTTAAGTACACACAAAGTGCCTACAGTGCCCTTAGAGTTCAATATAATAACATTTTTAGGGCGCTGTTGCGGCTCTCTCGTTCTTGTAGTGCTTCAGGCATGTTTGCTGACGCGCATATCGATGATTTCTATGCAATTATGCGCAAGAAAACCGCGTCAGTCATGAAAGCTGTGCGGGGGGAGCAGCAACGGCATCCTGAAAATGATAGCAGATAGGTTGGACGCGGCTGTGTTCAATCGATTCATCAATCTGCATGTGAGAAGTGCGGGTTGATGAATCGACATTGTTTTTCCACTTTTATTTCTGTACCTACTAACATAGTTTTTTAAGCTGTTTGTAACTAACACTATGGGCCTTGGTTGTCTGAAAATAAAATATATTTATTTTTATTTATTTTATATTTAAATAAATCTCGTAGTAAATGGAATTATGGAAACCCTTCCAGTATTCAAAACCCCAACTAACTAACCCTAACTCAAGTATTTTTTTCTATTCTAGTCGTTTTTGGACTTAGGGGGTCACAGTTCTAACCGAACCTAACCTTTTTTTGATAGTAAAAATATTTAACCTAGTCTATCTATGTAGTTTGGTACCTACCGGGTATTGCGCCTAGTAACATTATACAAATTAAGATAATTGTTGACCGAGCGAGCGTAGCGAGCTAAGCGTCTCTGCATCAAGTCTGGCAAAATTGGCGAGTTTGTCAGTTTGTACGTACTCGTCTACAGGTCGTATTTACAACCGATCTGGACGAAATTTGGTGTACAGGTATAATGAATTTTTTGTAATTTTAAGTCGTCAGGGATTTTTGATTGGAGAGCTACTTTCTCCAAAATGGGGCAAAAAGGGGGCTACTGGATATATTTAGTTTTCACACACCCACACGATACCTGTTATTGCATGATTGATTCAGGGATCCGTTTGCGTAACATTAAGCTTTAGAGAGCTAATTTTGGTTAGAGTCAAGTGCCCCTGGCATCTAAATGGTTGTTTTTGGATATGTGAAAAATATCACGGCAGTATAACGAAGTTAAAAGGAAAACTATCACAGCTAAGTATGCTTTACAAGTTAACGAGTAGTAATCGACCAACTTACATTTGCAGTTGGAATGTATGGGTGAGCATGTTTTTCAACTACAACGTTAAAAGTTTGTGCTTGGGATACATTTATCACAACTACGGAACCCTTCATTGTGCGAGATCCACGCACTTGGCCAGTTTTTTAATTTGAATTTGACGTATTGATATCGATGTCATGTTCTTTGACAGGAAAATATGTAAGTCAAATCCAGTCAAATCATGAAGAGCGTTGCTACAATAAAATATTTTCGCGCTTAGACACGAATTTGTACGATACGTAAACGAACATCCGTGGTATAACGAATTGAGTGCGCACACTGAATACGTTTTTCTCCGTTAAATAGTGTAGGTAGTGTTCCGCATTGAACGCACGAAAAATCCCAACAAGTTCGGATTGTTTGTTTACTAACACCGAAATCCCACGATCCGCGATTTTTCGGACGGACACCGATGAGCCCGGACGACGGACCGTGGGAAGGTGTACGTGCGGGGTATCGCAGACGGGAACACCCAAATACTCCGAAATATTTTATTCCGAATTTCGATGTTCCGATGTTCAAAAGTCCGAATTTCATAATACCTAAGAATTATAATGTCTATTATTAAAAATCACGAAATTTATTTTACCGAAAGTCATAAATGCGACTTTTTTGATTTCCGATTTTCTTACGGCCGAAGAATCAAATGCTCGACATTCCGATTTTCAATATTTAGAATAAACTGCTAAAATTAGGATTCTGATTCAATAAGTATAAGGCACCGATCACGTTATGCTACAAAATTTAATGACAGAAACGAATCGCTGCAAAACTGACTTCATGCAGTCTTGTCTGCCCTACCCCTAGAGTGTAATTTAAACCCGCGTAGGCGCGGAGGGGTGGGGCGGCCCGCGAGCTGAGGAGCAGGTTCGGCTTGCTGGCCGGCTTCAAACCATCTGCGACGATAAGCTCGCGTGGGGCCGCCCAAAGCCCACAGCGCCGGAGCCGTGACAGAAAAAATGCTTGCTGCATGTTGCATGCCTGCTGTCATGTTGTATGTTTGTTTGCACGCTGCTTGCTTGAATGCTGCATGGCTGCTTGCAGGCTGCATGCCTGCTTGCACGCTGCATGCCTGCTTGCACGCTGCATGCTTGAAGCAAGCATCCTTGTTTGCATGCCGCCTCTATTGTTGCAGATCCCCCTATTGTTGATGAATCCTTTGTGTTAGGTAAGGTTAGAACTGTGATCATTATCGCCAGATCTCCTCTATTGTTGTAGAATCATGGGTTAGAACTGACCAGCAGAAGAAAATATTTTATTCGAAAGAAAATATTTTAATTCAAAAGTAAACAATCATAGTTTTAAATGAGAACCGATACACTGCATTTTTATTTCGGAATTTTGATTAATCGGTACTTTAATATTCGGAATTTGTATTTTTGATGTTTCGAATTATCATTGTTAATCGGTCTATTGAAACTCGGTATTTTAAGAATAGTAATTATAAACGTGAGGAATATTGAAATTTTGGAATTATAAAAATAGGATGAATGATAAATCGGACTTGTTATAATAGGATTTTTGAACCATTCGGAATTATGAAAATCGGTATTTTAAAATTCGTATTTGTGACTGACGGAATAAAGTTTTTCGTATTTATGTAGTGTACCCATCGCAGACATCGGAAGCTCCTCGGTGCGCGGTGCGTGGCGGTCTGTGGTCGTCTGCCATGCGTGTCCGTCTGCAATATTGCCGATCGTTGGATTCCACCATTAGACGTACGACTAAACCACACCTACGCGCTCCCTTTGTACGTGGAAGGTCGGGATAATATTTGTGCGTTTTCGTACGAGTGAAATTTGTATGAAAACGCGTGCAAAGTGCGCGCGACCTAAAACTACAAGCTATCGTTCATGGTTTCTTCCTGCAGGTCTACTCCCTAAACACGAAATCCAAAGATTTGGCTGAAGTTACGGGCGATTCCTAGTCCCTATTAAAATTTGAGCTCGCGAGGTCTAGGTACTGTTCGCAGAACTACTAGGTACTTAGTAGCTTTGCTTGAGAAGTTTTTGAATTAGCTTCAATGATACGTATTGTGTGTAACACTACAAAGTGAAAAATAATTTTGAAAAATTCGGTGGCAAAAACAAAAACTCAAAGCCAAAAAAAAAATTGTATTTTTTGTATTGAAAAGAAGAACTGTACCTACTTTATTTTATACGCACTCAAATGCACATATGGGTATAAAAGTACCCATTTCAACCTTAAATTATTAAACAATGATACGGAACCACTCCATAGTAAAAAGAATTGTTTGAATGTTAAATTATGGATCCTATATTCAAACGATTTGATAATAGATCCAGTCCTAATGATATTCTGCTTGACATCGAGAAATTCATGTTTTATTCAAGGTCACTATTTCGTGTCAATACCCTTAGAATGCTAGGCGCTGTTTTTTGTAAACTTCTGTTTTAATATAAAAGGATAAAAAATCAATGGGAAGGTACCTGTTTGTTTCTGACATTCGTACAGATCTCAACTAAAATGAAATTCTTGGTGAGATTATTTGTATAATATAATAAACGATAACTTCAAAAAATTATAACTAAATTAAGTAATATAAATTACTGCTGAAAACTTTCTCTTAATAGTTTCAAATGAGATTTAAAGTTATATAAGACGTTAATTTACTAATAATTTTAATCAATTCCGCAGGTTCTTGCTCTGTGCGTGTGCGCTGCCAGCGCTGCGAGCTTCGGCGCTGCGAGCTTCGGCTCAGCTCCCTTCGGAGCCGGTGGTTACAAGCCCTACACAGGTTTCCAGAACACCGTAGTCGCCCCCGCCGTCTTCGCCGCTAAGACCGTAGCTTCTGTCGCTGCCCCCGCCGTCGTCGCCGCTAAGACCGTAGCCTCTGTCGCCGCCCCCGTGGTGGTCGCCCCGGCCGCCGCTGTCGCTGCCGCCACCTACCAGGCTGCCAAGCAGGTCGCCAACAAGGCTTACGGCTCCGAAGGTGACGCCGCCGTCCTCCGCTCCGAATCTGAGGTCGGCGCAGACGGCTACAAGTACACGTAAGTGTTAACATTTACTGACTCTCGTTCAATTTTGTAAGATTCCAGAGAGTCTGAAGTTTACTCCAGACCCATTCTTTAAAAGCAGATTTTTAAAACTTTTAATTGGCTTTCCTGTTCACGTTTTTATTTTCGGCCCATGTTTGTAAATGTTCGGTTCGGTAGCTACTTCTTATTGCGACGGCTATTACAATAATTTCTTTTTTTCTCCAGCTACGAGACCGCCAACGGCATCAGCGGTGAGGCTTCCGGTGCCTACAAACAGGTCGGAGAATCCGGCGCTGTTGTGAGTACATTTCCTTATTATGAACAAATTTTTCATATGCCATTCATCATCATATTCATACTGCGTGATATCTATGCACGTATGCATATTATGAAGAGCTAGTCTGGTAACGCCCAGACCGGACCAGAAGGTCATGATTAAATTGATAATTTCTACATATATGATAAGTTATTGTTGAATCTTTGCGGCTGAGGCAGGAAATGAATGATGATATTAATATTTGGAGCTTAGGAATTTTGAGTGTACAGTCACGGACTTTAATTGATAAGCCACTTGGCACTCTTCGCATTTTAGCCGTGTAATGCAAATCGGGCTTAGTCCGTTATACTCGTACATCCAGACACGGAAAGTCATGTCTTCGTTTATAGAAGAAGAGCCAGAACTACAAACTTGACAGACTACAGAGTGACTACCCAAAGTCAACCAATTGCAGGTCTAGCAACCGTAACCTAGCGACGATTGTTTTAGCGTAGCCATAGTAACGTTAGTGTACAGAGAAATTTTAATTACAATTTCGACAAATTCGAAAATAACGTCTCTGACATCGACATTTATTTATTTATATATACTTTATTGTACACCAGAAAATACATAGCGAAAATAAATAAATTGAACACTACAAAACTTACAATGGGCGGCCTTATCGCTTTCTGCGATCTCTTCCAGGCAACCTTAACACATTAGACATTTCAACTGTCACTGTCTTCGGATAGGTTTTCAGAATTATCGAGTTAATGAGCTCAGATTCAAAGGAGGTCAGTATCAAAAAGATTCGATAAACATTGTATTTATTTTTATTGAGATATGGATAACACTATTTCCGATTACTAGTAATTTTTCATCTTGTTTAAGGGCATGTGATTTGAGTTCGTGTTTAATCGTGTAATCTCGTGAATGTATGAAACAGCAAAATTGAAAAGTTTGAAAGTGGCTCATCAATTAAAATCCGTGACTGTACATCATTACAGTGCTAACTGTATTTTGTTTTGTATGACAGGTGTCCCAGGGTGCCTACCGGTACACCTCCCCCGACGGTACCCCCGTGTTCTTCACCTACACCGCTGACGAGAACGGCTACCACCCCCAGGTAATACACCACAATATTTTACTCCTAACGGTGACTGGTCACGGTCGGAAAATAAGTTAAGCATACTTGTATGTGTATGAAACTGATATCCCCTTAGGTATTTCTACGTTTATAGTACCTACAAGGCTTCATTCCAAGAACATCCTTAATATTCTATCTGTTTGCAAATGGTGTAATAAACATACTATGCCGATAAAAATATAAGAAAGTAACACTGATTCATATTTGCTTAGTCGTAAGTAATATTAAATTAAATACCTTCAGGTGATTCAATTGTAGTTATGTTTATTAGCAAGGAGACGAGCCTCCTATTTAGTCAAGAAAGCCGAAGTATAATCTTTCAGGGAATGGCTTCTCTGCTGAAATAATCTAAGTTATCTTACAAAAATTTGTCATCATGATCAGCCTATAAACTTCCTGCTGGGTGTGAGGCCTCCTATCTGTGAGAACGGAAGTGTGTGATACAGATTAGTAATTGTACCTCTTTTGTTTCAGAGCGACTCACTCCCCGTTGGTCCCGCGATCCCCGAGGCCATCCTCCGCTCCATCGCATACAACGCTGCCCACGCCACGAAAGCCGTCCAGAACTACTAAGACTTGACTAGACCAACTTCAGAGATCGCTAAACATGCCAGCGATTGAACTACGGACACTACCTACATAAATATATGAAGATTTTCATGTTGAATTGCAGTAAATTTTGTGCTAATAAAGGAACCGTGCCATAATTCTAAGCTTTCATTGAATTCAGATTCATTAAGTCCTCTTTTTAGCCCAGAATAAGAATGCTCATAAATTGTCTAAAATAGCGATAATGAAAATGATTAGTGTGTAAAACGCTATATTATGTATTTGCAAGCAACAAGATGCAAGTAACATAATTTTGTAAAAGTACTCGAGCAACCTTCCTTAAATACTCGTTTTGCTTCTTCTTGATACATACACAAACTCACACATTCTTCTCATGGGGGTAGGCAGAAACTACAGAACGCCACCTGCTACGATCCTTAAATACTCCTTTTGCTTCGTTGCCATTCATACATCTGTTCATACACGCACGCCGCCGCTGGTTGCGACTACTACGCACTTGACCTACAATATAATTATATCTACTAATAAAAGCCTGATACACTTAGAAGCAAAATACTGTCCAACTGTTACTAGCATATCCGCCACGTGTAAATACAAAAACCGGCCAAGTGCGAGTCGGACTCGCGCACGAAGGGTTCCGTACCATTATCTATAATATTTAAAACCGGCCAAGTGCATGTCGTACCGTGCACAATGAAAGGTTCCGTAGTTGGGATGAATTTATAAAACAAACTTAACACTGTAGTTGACAAACATGTTTTCCCATACATTCTGTATCGGAGAACATGTTTTTACAATTGAAAATTTTAGCTGGTCGATTATTACTCGGTAACTTGTGGAGCCTACGTAGCGGTGATAGTTTTCCTTTTAATTTCGTTATATATACTACTGCCGTGAATTTTTTCACATACCCAAACCCAACCATTTAGCTGGCAGGGGACACTTGGCTCGAACAAAAATTAGCACTTTAAAGCTTAATATTTCGCAAACGGATCCCTGAATCCAAAGATGGTTTTAACAAACTCACATTATTACAATACACTTTTACAACAATACCCCACACCATGGTATTGCGAAACTATAAGGGTTCCTAGTTGACTACGGAACCCTAAAAACGGCAAAAAAAACACGTTTGTTGTATGGGAGCCCCCTTAAATATTGAACAACAAGCGGCAACAGAAATACATCATCTGTGAAAAAATTTCAACTGTCTAGCTATCACGGTTCATGAGATACAGCCGGTGACAGACGGACAGACAGACAGACAGACAGACAGCGGAGTCTTAGAGATACATATATATTAATACATATTTTTCCCACTTAGTTTATATGGATAATGTTTTTAAGGGGCCGGCTGAGCGTCGATCTCAACTATGAATCGAGTGCTACAAATGTTGTGCTAGTGTGCCTGTCGGAGCGATACACACAGCCACCGTGAACTGTACGACCACGCACACATTTTCATAGACATGACATTTGCTTGACGCAATAGCACTACTAGCTATTGAAAATGTATGTTTTTGTAAAATGTATAAAAGTTAATGTTTTTCCAATTTTTTTTTCGATAATTTGTTACTTTATAAACTACTTTACTTTATAATATAGGCTATGTTTCTGCTTGTTTGTAATACAGAAAAAACAATATGAAAACATGTCATTTACGCTGTAAAAATGTGCGAAATTCAATTGGCTACAACTTCATTTTAGTTAGGTTTTTTGGAAAAAAAAAGATGGGAATAGGAACCTAGATAAATACTGTGTCAATCCCAATAACGACACATTATGGTGGAAATATGCTCAAATCGCAAATGATTTTGGTATTACGTTTGCATGGAGAATTCATCCGTCGCCGGGGTCTTAAGTTCCAGTCACAGTTTTTATACAGGGTATATAAAAAAAAAACAGTGCGCACAAGAACTTGCACATGGTGTTCATTGATCTGGAGAAAGCGTATGATAGGGTACCTCGGGATGTGTTGTGGTGGGCCTTGAAAGAGAAACGTTTGCCCGAGAAGTATGTAGAGTTTATTCGTGCTATGTATAGTCAATCTCGTACCTACGTCCGGTCGGCTTTAAGGGCTTGTACACAAAACTGCGTTGCGACGTCGCATCGCAAAAATCAGCGACGGTACCCTAAGATTTTCTTCTGCGCTTAGCTTCTGCGTTGCGAATTCGCACGAATTCGCAGTTTTGTGTACAAGCCCTAAGTCCTTACCTCTTCCTGTTGATTATGGACGCTCTGACGTCGGATATACAGGAAGATCCTGGTGCATGCTGTTTGCCGATGACATTGTTCTTGTCGGTGAAGATGAACCTGAGATCCAGAGCAGATTGGAGAAATGGCAACAGAATCTGGAGAATGTTGGCTTGAAAATCAGCAGAACCAAAACTGAGTATATGTTCTGCGATTTCGGCGGTCTCTCCAGTTCTGGAGCCATAACGCTTGATGGCGCACTTCTCCCAGTCTGCTTCGACTTTCGGTACCTCGGTTCACTCGTGCAAAGTGACGGCGAAGTAGATCGGGCGGTTAAGCACAGAATTAACACTGGATGGATAAAATGGCGGCAAGTCACGGGAACAATCTGCGACTCCCGTATTCCCCTTAAACTTAAGGGGAAGATATATAAAACAATGGTTAGACCTGCTGTCTTGTATGGATCAGAATGTTGGGCCACAAAAGGGATGAATGAAAGGCAATTGCATGCAGCTGAGATGAGAATGTTAAGAGGGATGTGTGGTGTTACACGAATGGATAGAATAAGAAATGAGTACATAAGAGGAAGTCTGAAAGTGGCACCGGTGACTGAAAAGTTGTGTGGAAATCGGTTGTCATGGTATGGGCACGTGATGCGAAGGAATGAGGAAAATGTTGTGAGGAAAGTTTTGGGTATGAATGTCGATGGCTATAAGAGTAGGGGAAGACCAAAGAAACGATGGATGGACTGTGTGAAAGATGATATGGCTAGAAAGGGGGTGACTACCGAGATGACGGCTAATAGAGAAGTATGGAAGAAAGGGACATGTTGCGCCGACCCCAAACAAATTGGGATAAGGGCAGGAGAATGATGACTTCTTAGTTGTGGTACATACGCCACACAAACTCGAATACCACTACCTGCTATTTAAATAACAGTGACGGAGTCAAACAATATATCGTCTACCTAAACTAAGTAAGAAAAATATGCAATATTGAAGCTAACTCAAAAACTACGCAAGCAAAGTTAATAAAATTTATATGGGACCACCTCCACAGCATGACCTACCAAAAAAAAAAAGCATAATCAAAATCGATTCATAATTGGCGGAGCAATCGAGTAACAAACATACAAAAAAAAAAACATACAGACGAATTGAGAACCTCCTCCTTTTTGAAGAAGTCGGTTAAATAGAACGTGGAACCTGAATAGGCTGTTTACTTCGTTGACAATGTAACTAAATAAAATAGCCGTTCACATACATGTCAATATTTAGGTACTGCTAAGCTCCTTGTAGGTATAGCGTGATGATATTCATTTCAGAGTAAATCCGTATCTATCTGCATAAACATTTGGTCTCGTCTAAATCTCCTCCAATTTATGCATGCTTCCTAGATCTATCCAGGGCGTTCGATTGGTATCCTATGGAGTATTATGGAACAAATTGAAGGAGGAGGGAGTCTCTTCTGAAATCAAAGGCATCTTCTCATTCTGGTATAGCAATCAACAAAATATTGTAAAATGGGCAAATGTGTTTTCGGATGAGTATAAACTGAACTCGGGTGTGAGGCAAGGAGTGTTAACGTCTCCGAGGTTTTTTAACCTATATATGAATCAACTGATTGAGGGACTGAGCAGCATGCATGTCGGATGCCGCATTGATGGCGTCAGTGTGAACAACATAAGTTATGCGGACGACATGGTGCTGCCGAGTCAATCAAACGGTGGGTTGAGAAAACTTTTGCGTGTGTGTGAAGCTTATGCTGAGAAGCACGAATTAAAATATAACAGTAAGAAAAGTGAGTATTTGGTTTTTGTTGGAAACAACAAAAAGCCAAATAGTGTGCCACCCCTTTCTTTGAATGGAGAACAATTGAACCGTGTTTCTCAGTTCAAGTACCTAGGGCACATTGTGACGGACACCTTGAAGGATGACCTCGATATAGAGAGGGAGCGGAGGGCACTGTCGGTACGGGGTAACATGCTGGCTCATTGATTAGCTCGTTGTACGGTAGACGTTAAGTTGACGCTATTTAAAGCGTACTGTCAAAGTTTATACACGAGTGGTCTATGGGTTAAGTACACACAAAGTGCCTACAGTGCCCTTAGAGTTCAATATAATAACATTTTTAGGGCGCTGTTGCGGCTCTCTCGTTCTTGTAGTGCTTCAGGCATGTTTGCTGACGCGCATATCGATGATTTCTATGCAATTATGCGCAAGAAAACCGCGTCAGTCATGAAAGCTGTGCGGGGGGAGCAGCAACGGCATCCTGAAAATGATAGCAGATAGGTTGGACGCGGCTGTGTTCAATCGATTCATCAATCTGCATGTGAGAAGTGCGGGTTGATGAATCGACATTGTTTTTCCACTTTTATTTCTGTACCTACTAACATAGTTTTTTAAGCTGTTTGTAACTAACACTATGGGCCTTGGTTGTCTGAAAATAAAATATATTTATTTTTATTTATTTTATATTTAAATAAATCTCGTAGTAAATGGAATTATGGAAACCCTTCCAGTATTCAAAACCCCAACTAACTAACCCTAACTCAAGTATTTTTTTCTATTCTAGTCGTTTTTGGACTTAGGGGGTCACAGTTCTAACCGAACCTAACCTTTTTTTGATAGTAAAAATATTTAACCTAGTCTATCTATGTAGTTTGGTACCTACCGGGTATTGCGCCTAGTAACATTATACAAATTAAGATAATTGTTGACCGAGCGAGCGTAGCGAGCTAAGCGTCTCTGCATCAAGTCTGGCAAAATTGGCGAGTTTGTCAGTTTGTACGTACTCGTCTACAGGTCGTATTTACAACCGATCTGGACGAAATTTGGTGTACAGGTATAATGAATTTTTTGTAATTTTAAGTCGTCAGGGATTTTTGATTGGAGAGCTACTTCCTCCAAAATGGGGCAAAAAGGGGGCTACTGGATATATTTAGTTTTCACACACCCACACGATACCTGTTATTGCATGATTGATTCAGGGATCCGTTTGCGTAACATTAAGCTTTAGAGAGCTAATTTTGGTTAGAGTCAAGTGCCCCTGGCATCTAAATGGTTGTTTTTGGATATGTGAAAAATATCACGGCAGTATAACGAAGTTAAAAGGAAAACTATCACAGCTAAGTATGCTTTACAAGTTAACGAGTAGTAATCGACCAACTTACATTTGCAGTTGGAATGTATGGGTGAGCATGTTTTTCAACTACAACGTTAAAAGTTTGTGCTTGGGATACATTTATCACAACTACGGAACCCTTCATTGTGCGAGATCCACGCACTTGGCCAGTTTTTTAATTTGAATTTGACGTATTGATATCGATGTCATGTTCTTTGACAGGAAAATATGTAAGTCAAATCCAGTCAAATCATGAAGAGCGTTGCTACAATAAAATATTTTCGCGCTTAGACACGAATTTGTACGATACGTAAACGAACATCCGTGGTATAACGAATTGAGTGCGCACACTGAATACGTTTTTCTCCGTTAAATAGTGTAGGTAGTGTTCCGCATTGAACGCACGAAAAATCCCAACAAGTTCGGATTGTTTGTTTACTAACACCGAAATCCCACGATCCGCGATTTTTCGGACGGACACCGATGAGCCCGGACGACGGACCGTGGGAAGGTGTACGTGCGGGGTATCGCAGACGGGAACACCCAAATACTCCGAAATATTTTATTCCGAATTTCGATGTTCCGATGTTCAAAAGTCCGAATTTCATAATACCTAAGAATTATAATGTCTATTATTAAAAATCACGAAATTTATTTTACCGAAAGTCATAAATGCGACTTTTTTGATTTCCGATTTTCTTACGGCCGAAGAATCAAATGCTCGACATTCCGATTTTCAATATTTAGAATAAACTGCTAAAATTAGGATTCTGATTCAATAAGTATAAGGCACCGATCACGTTATGCTACAAAATTTAATGACAGAAACGAATCGCTGCAAAACTGACTTCATGCAGTCTTGTCTGCCCTACCCCTAGAGTGTAATTTAAACCCGCGTAGGCGCGGAGGGGTGGGGCGGCCCGCGAGCTGAGGAGCAGGTTCGGCTTGCTGGCCGGCTTCAAACCATCTGCGACGATAAGCTCGCGTGGGGCCGCCCAAAGCCCACAGCGCCGGAGCCGTGACAGAAAAAATGCTTGCTGCATGTTGCATGCCTGCTGTCATGTTGTATGTTTGTTTGCACGCTGCTTGCTTGAATGCTGCATGGCTGCTTGCAGGCTGCATGCCTGCTTGCACGCTGCATGCCTGCTTGCACGCTGCATGCTTGAAGCAAGCATCCTTGTTTGCATGCCGCCTCTATTGTTGCAGATCCCCCTATTGTTGATGAATCCTTTGTGTTAGGTAAGGTTAGAACTGTGATCATTATCGCCAGATCTCCTCTATTGTTGTAGAATCATGGGTTAGAACTGACCAGCAGAAGAAAATATTTTATTCGAAAGAAAATATTTTAATTCAAAAGTAAACAATCATAGTTTTAAATGAGAACCGATACACTGCATTTTTATTTCGGAATTTTGATTAATCGGTACTTTAATATTCGGAATTTGTATTTTTGATGTTTCGAATTATCATTGTTAATCGGTCTATTGAAACTCGGTATTTTAAGAATAGTAATTATAAACGTGAGGAATATTGAAATTTTGGAATTATAAAAATAGGATGAATGATAAATCGGACTTGTTATAATAGGATTTTTGAACCATTCGGAATTATGAAAATCGGTATTTTAAAATTCGTATTTGTGACTGACGGAATAAAGTTTTTCGTATTTATGTAGTGTACCCATCGCAGACATCGGAAGCTCCTCGGTGCGCGGTGCGTGGCGGTCTGTGGTCGTCTGCCATGCGTGTCCGTCTGCAATATTGCCGATCGTTGGATTCCACCATTAGACGTACGACTAAACCACACCTACGCGCTCCCTTTGTACGTGGAAGGTCGGGATAATATTTGTGCGTTTTCGTACGAGTGAACTTTGTATGAAAACGCGTGCAAAGTGCGCGCGACCTAAAACTACAAGCTATCGTTCATGGTTTCTTCCTGCAGGTCTACTCCCTAAACACGAAATCCAAAGATTTGGCTGAAGTTACGGGCGATTCCTAGTCCCTATTAAAATTTGAGCTCGCGAGGTCTAGGTACTGTTCGCAGAACTACTAGGTACTTAGTAGCTTTGCTTGAGAAGTTTTTGAATTAGCTTCAATGATACGTATTGTGTGTAACACTACAAAGTGAAAAATAATTTTGAAAAATTCGGTGGCAAAAACAAAAACTCAAAGCCAAAAAAAAAATTGTATTTTTTGTATTGAAAAGAAGAACTGTACCTACTTTATTTTATACGCACTCAAATGCACATATGGGTATAAAAGTACCCATTTCAACCTTAAATTATTAAACAATGATACGGAACCACTCCATAGTAAAAAGAATTGTTTGAATGTTAAATTATGGATCCTATATTCAAACGATTTGATAATAGATCCAGTCCTAATGATATTCTGCTTGACATCGAGAAATTCATGTTTTATTCAAGGTCACTATTTCGTGTCAATACCCTTAGAATGCTAGGCGCTGTTTTTTGTAAACTTCTGTTTTAATATAAAAGGATAAAAAATCAATGGGAAGGTACCTGTTTGTTTCTGACATTCGTACAGATCTCAACTAAAATGAAATTCTTGGTGAGATTATTTGTATAATATAATAAACGATAACTTCAAAAAATTATAACTAAATTAAGTAATATAAATTACTGCTGAAAACTTTCTCTTAATAGTTTCAAATGAGATTTAAAGTTATATAAGACGTTAATTTACTAATAATTTTAATCAATTCCGCAGGTTCTTGCTCTGTGCGTGTGCGCTGCCAGCGCTGCGAGCTTCGGCGCTGCGAGCTTCGGCTCAGCTCCCTTCGGAGCCGGTGGTTACAAGCCCTACACAGGTTTCCAGAACACCGTAGTCGCCCCCGCCGTCTTCGCCGCTAAGACCGTAGCTTCTGTCGCTGCCCCCGCCGTCGTCGCCGCTAAGACCGTAGCCTCTGTCGCCGCCCCCGTGGTGGTCGCCCCGGCCGCCGCTGTCGCTGCCGCCACCTACCAGGCTGCCAAGCAGGTCGCCAACAAGGCTTACGGCTCCGAAGGTGACGCCGCCGTCCTCCGCTCCGAATCTGAGGTCGGCGCAGACGGCTACAAGTACACGTAAGTGTTAACATTTACTGACTCTCGTTCAATTTTGTAAGATTCCAGAGAGTCTGAAGTTTACTCCAGACCCATTCTTTAAAAGCAGATTTTTAAAACTTTTAATTGGCTTTCCTGTTCACGTTTTTATTTTCGGCCCATGTTTGTAAATGTTCGGTTCGGTAGCTACTTCTTATTGCGACGGCTATTACAATAATTTCTTTTTTTCTCCAGCTACGAGACCGCCAACGGCATCAGCGGTGAGGCTTCCGGTGCCTACAAACAGGTCGGAGAATCCGGCGCTGTTGTGAGTACATTTCCTTATTATGAACAAATTTTTCATATGCCATTCATCATCATATTCATACTGCGTGATATCTATGCACGTATGCATATTATGAAGAGCTAGTCTGGTAACGCCCAGACCGGACCAGAAGGTCATGATTAAATTGATAATTTCTACATATATGATAAGTTATTGTTGAATCTTTGCGGCTGAGGCAGGAAATTAATGATGATATTAATATTTGGAGCTTAGGAATTTTGAGTGTACAGTCACGGACTTTAATTGATAAGCCACTTGGCACTCTTCGCATTTTAGCCGTGTAATGCAAATCGGGCTTAGTCGGTTATACTCGTACATCCAGACACGGAAAGTCATGTTTTCGTTTATAGAAGAAGAGCCAGAACTACAAACTTGACAGCAGAGTGACTACCCAAAGTCAACCAATTGCAGGTCTAGCAACCGTAACCTAGCGATGATTGTTTTAGCGTAGCTATAGTAACGTTAGTGTATAGAGAAATTTTAATTACAATTTCGACAAATTCGAAAATAACGTCTCTGACATCGACATTTCAACTGTCACTGTCTTCGGATAGGTTTTCAGAATTATCAAGTTAATGAGCTCAGATTCAAAGGAGGTCAGTATCAAATAGATTCGATAAACATTGTATTTATTTTTATTGAGATATGGATAACACTATTTCCGATTACTAGTAATTTTTCATCTTGTTTACGAGCATGTGATTTGAGTTCGTGTAATCTCGTGAATGTATGAAACTGCAAACTTGAAAAGTTTGAAAGTGGCTCATCAATTAAAGTCCGTGACTGTACATCATTATAGTGCTAACTGTATTTTGTTTTGTATGACAGGTGTCCCAGGGTGCCTACCGGTACACCTCCCCCGACGGTACCCCCGTGTTCTTCACCTACACCGCTGACGAGAACGGCTACCACCCCCAGGTAATACACCACAATATTTTACTCCTAACACCAGTCACGATCGGAAAATAAGTTAAGCATACTTGTATGTGTATGAAACTGATATCCCTTTAGGTATTTCTACGTGTATAGTACCTACAAGGCTTTATTCCAAGAACATCCTTAATATTCTATCTGTTTGCAAATGGTGTAATAAACATAATATGCCGATAAAAATATAAGAAATTAACACTGATTCATATTTGCTTAGTCGTAAGTAATATTAAATTAAATACCTTCAGGTGATTCAATTGTAGTTATGTTTATTAGCAAGGAGACGAGCCTCCTATTTAGTCAAGAAAGCCGAAGTATAATCTTTCAGGGCTTCTCTGCTGAAATAATCTAAGTTATCTTACAAAAATTTGTCATCATGATCAGCCTATAAACTTCCTGCTGGGTGTGAGGCCTCCTATCTGTGAGAACGGAAGTGTGTGATACAGATTAGTAATTGTACCTCTTTTGTTTCAGAGCGACTTACTCCCCGTTGGTCCCGCGATCCCCGAGGCCATCCTCCGCTCCATCGAATACAACGCTGCCCACGCCAAGAATTCCGTCCAGAACTACTAAGACTTGACTAGACCAACTTCAGAGATCGCCTACATAAATATATGAAGATTTTCATGTTGTCTTGCAGTAAATTTTGTGTTAATAAAGGAACTGTGCCATAATTCTAAGCTTTCATTGAATTCCGATTTATGGAGTCCTCTTATAGCCCAGACAATTCCAAACCTACCTACCCTACCAACCTACCCTACCTACCCTACCAACCTACCCTACCTACCCTACCAACCTACCCTACCAATCTACCTACCTACCAACCTATCCTACCTACCTACATGCCTACCTACCTTACGTACACCTACTTAACGTACAAACCTTCTCCTGAGAATAACGGACACAACAAAAAAAGAATTATCCAAATCCGTCCAGCTGCTCTCGAGATTTGCGCTTAGCAACGATTCATTTTTATATTATACATAGATGGATAGAAGATAGAAGAGAAGAAGGTAGATATGACAGTAAAAGCCTGATACACTTAGAAGCAACATACTGTCCAACTGTTACTAGCATATCCGCCACGTGTAAAAACAATGTCGCAGTTATGAATCTTAATTGATAATTATTAGGTAATCCCGTGCGTGAAACCCGTGTAAGACTAAATTGATTGAAATCCTTAGTAGGTATACTCTTTTTGTGCAAAGTTTCTGCATACAGAGGAACTGAGTAATCCGATCAACGTGAGGTGTTATCATATTTTAGGTTGCCAATAGATGCATGAGACGTCCACTTACCAATTGAAATATGTTTTAGGTTTAAGATATTCCACCACGTAGTCATTATACTCATTACATTTTTTACATTACATATTTTTTACCATGAATTTGGTATTGGACGGGCACTTTAAAAATTAAGAGGGCAGGGAACTGATTAATTAGATTTGATGTGATTTCGTGACTCAGTTAGCAAAATTATAAACATGTTAATAAAACAAACAAAAAAAAAAAGTGGAAAGTGCAAGAGGTGAACGATCTATGGTAATTATATCCATAATGAAGTAGACTATTCATATTCACCTAATAGATACCTATTTATTAATATCTACTAATTAATAATTATCTACTAATGGTATTCTGCTCCCGTCTTTTAGATATTTTTTATTAAAGTAACCATCTTACCATCAAGGTAATTTGTTGGTGTAAATGTATCAATCATTACGGGTTGATTAATAAAACCTTTTCACACTATAAAATCAATTAAAAATAATTCTTGTTAAATGTTTTCATATAAATCAAAAACATTTCAAAGGAGGTACAAACGGAGTTAACAACCTGAGGTAGTTTTGTTTCACGTTGAATTGCCAAACTTAATGTTACTGGAGTTCTACTCGTAGAGTTCTCTTACTAGGAGTGTTCTGCTACTGGCCTGGGCTGGGTTAAATTCCCTTAAGGAATTAACAAAGTTGACTTTAGTTTATCTACTACGATTTGAGATCTCCGGCTTGAGATCAGCGGTTGAAATCACTACTACAATTTATATTGAAAAAACAGTAGGAGACGTTAGGGTTAATAGATTAGATTGTTTCTTATTCAAAAAGTCTCTACTAGGGTTAAAACAAAACGTACGAATTCGACCAAACTTTTATATCTAGTGTAAGTCTAATGCAGCGAATAAATATTAAATTATTGACAGATTTTCTATATAAAAACTGTCAGACGTCTTTTTTATTCCCCGAATAAAAGATATCTGGCTTTGGTTAAATCAGCCATTCATTAATATTATAAATACAAAAGTTAGTATTTTCTGTCTAACCACTGAACCGATGATTATGATTTATTTGACAGGAACTGGAGAAGGAAATGGGCTATATTTTTTCATCCCGGATTATTTTTTAAAATCAAATACAAAATTCACGCCGGCCAAGTTACGGGCAACAACTAGTAAGGTTCTAACTAACTAAATTAATTAATTAATAATCACACAATTACGAGCAGGTAAGTTGCCAATTTAATGGAATCATTTTTTTAACAGATATACTTGCAAGAGTTTTTAAATTTATATTAGGTCAATAAAACATAATTATAATATCAGAGTCCAAAAACATCAACCCAGCAAGCTCTATTCAAATAACCTGATTTATTTCGGAAGCCATAATTCGTATTTATAGTAATAGAATGACGTAAACATACGAAACGCGTTATCTACTAATTAGACGGGTTAAAATATGGATTACAAATTACCTAGTTATAATTTTAATTTTGTTCTTTTGAACTTTAAATTTAATAAAGAGAAAAGTGTCTACAGCAGACTAAAAATAGTTTTTTTGTTACTTAGCCTTACCTACTATTTGTATAGCATATCTCATCACGTCAGTTTTCCCTGAAGGGTCAGGCAGAGGTGTTCCTACCTATTGTAGCATAATCAGCCTATAATGTTCCTACTGCTGGGACACAGGCCTCCTCTCTGTGAGAGGGAGCGGGCCGTAATCCACCACGCGGGCCCAGTGCGGGTTGGTAGATGTCCCATGTCTTCGAATTTTTTTGGTTTTAGGACATGCCGGTTTCTTCACGATGTTTTCCTTCGCCGTTTTGAGAGCAGTGGCGATGAAAAAATTTATACAAAGTAAAGCGCCTGTCAGGGTTCGAACCTACCACGTAAGTCGTGGCCGTTACCACTGGGCCACCACCTATTATAGGAACACCCACACTTCGCCAGTAATGTTTAAATGGCGAGCCTAGGTATTATCGGGTACAAACCCAGACTCCGAACTAAAAACTACTACTACGATTTAATATTTTGACAATAAAAATTTAATCATTCGTAGCTAAATAATTAGCAGTCATTATTTAGGTCTTCTTCTTCTTTGTCGGTACACTCTTGACAGAACGGTCGTGGTCACCAAGTTGCAGTGAGATTTCGGACAGCCGTGATTTGCCTGACGATGCGACACCATCTTTCTCTGTCGGCTGTTACATTGTGTGCATTCGTGTTCTTCTCAATTTCTCTAAGGGTCCACGTTTCAGCAAAGTACAGGCACATGGAAAATACTGATGCCCGAACAAGCCGGGTTTTGGTCGCTTTGGTGATGTTGCGATTCTTCCAGACTTTTCTCAGCCTGTCCATAGCAGACCTAGTTATGGCCATGCGTTGCTTGATTTCGTCTGCGCAGCCACCGTGACCCGAGATCAGAGCTCCTAGGTAGATATATGACTGTACGACATCGCAGTTCGCAATCTGTGTTCGTCATCATCTTCGTCTTACTTCTGTTTATTCTCAAGCCAAATGCTAAGCTGGCATGTTCCATCTTGGGAAGCAACTGCTCCATGTGGCCAATACTAGTCGCGAATAGCGTAGTATCATCCGCATAGCGTAAATTCGAGATTTTCATTCCACCAATTGGTCTGTCCAATCATCGAGGTCCAATCATCAATTATTTAGGTACGTTAATGTAATTAAGAAGTTGTTAGTGCACCTTAAAATCTCTACTAAAACCTATTTTAATTGACGTCGTTTATTTACAGTGTCGCCCTACCTATTATTTCCGAAAGCCTGCCATTTTTTTGCTCTGATTCACCTATAATAGCATTGCTGATATGACTGTATCAGGCGTCCGTTATTTGGTTCTTACTCTTTCACTTATTCGAATGCCCGTCAATGACATTATAACTATTACTGCTAGCAAAAATAATAGGCATTTATAAACTGGACCGTATCAGTAGATGTAAATACATTACTGATGTGGGGGTGTTTCACCGCCTACAACGTCTTTTTAGCAATCATTCTGTTGATCGCGCAGTGCTCAACTCAAAAACTTTTTACAGGAAACCCTCTAAAACGAGCAAACATTAGAAGATGTAATTTATTACCTAAAGGGTAAAGGGCGGCTCATGAAGAGGCCATCGATGAATTTTCGAAGCCTGCGAAATTATTTAAAACAAGATACCATTACCTATAGGGGTGTAGGTAGGTAAAATAGATCCATAGTTTTAAATCTACATTATTGTAGATTTTGCTGCTTATCTTTAGGTGTGTTTTATTTGAAATAAAATAAATACAAGACGTATTGATTTTAATACTTAACTACAAGTCCAAAAATTGCTTATAGATAATGTTATGCAACTATTAAACCTACGTAAATCCTAGAAGCTAGGTACTGCATTCAATGCTAAGCTGTTTATGAAGTAAATACCTAGGAATATGATTATGATTATGACTGTGCTCCGAGGATGGCCATACTATAAGCGATAAAAACAACATATTAATATGTTATCAACTGAAAATTAGCATGTTACAAATGGAGGCTGTGTCAATTAAATCGATAACTTATGTTCAATTAATAATTTAGTCATAATGAAGATGACAGGATTTTCAATTACGCATCAGTGAACTTAGAAATGTGTTCGTACTTCGCAATGTTACACAGTACTTCTGAATAATATGTGCTAATCATATACAAAACGGTGCACGTGGAAAAATTAATATTTATCAAAAATAAGTGACATTTTAGACGTTATTGGTTTTGCAAGGATAAATAGCCGATTTATTAAAAAGAGCAAAAGTTTGACCTATGACAAAATCCTATTACTGTTAGGCATAGCAGGCAAAATAACCCTGTCTGTGCGTTAGCTTGTTATTTGGGGTCCATTCTTCCGAATAACTACTTGTTTATTTTTTATTTCATGGATGTTCATATGGCTAACTATATGAACATCCATGAAATAAAAAATAAACAAGTACTCTAAACCCTAAGGTTTAGAGTATAAGAGTAGCGAGCGCAATCAATGGTTTCAGTCAGTTGAACATAGGTAGGTACTATAAAGTAGTATGGGTATATTTTATAAAATACACTTCAGGTTACCGGAGCATCAGAGTTACTTTAGCACATTGAGTCCGTCGTTTAATTAATTACTATCATCGAAGAACGAAAAACAACAACAGAAACAGCCTATTATTTATAATAACCCAAACCATGAATTATTATACTAGCCTTTACGGGTTACGCAATAAAACCGGCGGCAATAAACTTTATAAAAATATGTCAATATCCAAGCGGATATCATTTACAAGGTATATGTTAATCTAAAAACTACTTTTATTTAAAGCAATGAAGTAATTCACTGGTTGCACAAATGCGCAAAATATTAATCATGCATCTATGTAATAAAATGAAATTTAAAAATAGGTACATATTATACACAATACACACGTACCTGCTTCAAATACATTCAAGTGACCGGTATCTAATAAAAAATGGTAGGCCTAAATAAAGTTTGAGAGGGCCAAACAATTAGGCTAACTGTCTAGATATGCTAATTGTTTTGCCCTCTCAAACTTTATTTACCTGCCTAGGTACACAATTAGGGTTGCCACCTTTTTTTGCAATTAAAGTACCTTGGTTATTATAGGTAAGAAAAAAAAAGTACATAGTATCAAAATAAAGTACCTACCTATAATTTAATTTTCTTTATTATTATGTTAAAAACATATTTTTTATTGCGTTTTGCAGTTTGTATTTCTACTAAACAATGGCACAGCATCTTTACAGTCTATATTTAAATTAAAGTAAATAAGTTTAAGTTAAGTTAAGTTAAGTTCATTTTAAGTCCGCCTTTGTACAGTATTTTTTTTACTTGTGCATAAGGTTTTAATACTTAAATAAATTAATTCATTTTTTATCAAATTCAGAGATGCTCTGTTTCTTTCGTCTCGTCATTTGCTATTCATCACAGAAACACTCTTTCTGTGAATGCTGATGTGGCGGGAATTGGCAATAAAAATGAATAATTTTATACAAGTTTAAAAAATTACGTCTAATCTTTTCAAAATCTCAAAGAAATCAAATCATGCGAAATAAAGTATTTTCGTGTATTTTATTATTCTCATAAAGTATAAGTAGAGTACGATTACCTGAAATAACGTACAAAACTTTATTATAAAGTACGGGTGGCAACCCTATACACAATTATATATGTCGGATTTTAAAACAAAAATGCTGCAAATAATGCTTTCTCAATAAAATCATAATTCAATAAAAAAAATTGTTGCTTCATTAAAAAACGATGCGAAGTTTCTTCAAACATGAATGAAACCTCATTCCAGTAAAAAAATACCTTAATATTAACATAACAGCCCAATTTAAAGCTCGTAATCGGTGATTACTAGGCGTACAGTATAATGAACGGTTGCTTAGAACTACTGTTTACGCACCAAACCATACATAAATTAGTGGGAGATAATACAAATATTGTACCTATCGATGATAATTATTTATTGTTATTAGTAGGTGTCGCTTTTTTTTAACTTTGCAAATAAAGTTTCCAGTTTTAAATATTGATGACTGTTTCGGGGAAAAAATACGCACTATAATATTCAGGAAGTATTTCTTGCAAGTGTTTTTATTGTTTTGTTATTTTATAAAAATACGGAAATGGTAAGGTTTTAACCACCAATACCCATATTATACTTATTAATCTTAATCGGGAAATTAGAAAAACTAGTTCATATTATAATTGGATCAATTTTTAATACCGGCATTGAATTTAATGGCCTCGGCGACAATGATGATGCAGTATATCAATGTATGCTCATCTATGTTACAATATTGTGATTTGGATCTTAGTAGAGCATATAATTAATTAGTATACAAAAAACGATTCTCAAACTGGAACTGTCCCGTTACCGATTTGTTTTTTTTTCTACTTATCTTATTAAAAAGTAAAGAATGTGAGTGAAAATTGGAAGGCTCACTTTTCTGTCCGTCGAAAATAGATTTCACAATTTTAATTTAACCACGAAAACAGTCGACAGTTGACTAAGGTGGCATCATGCATCTGTCAGCATCTAGATGCTGACTATTACCTACACCACCTTGCTTTATAGGATGTTGAGCCTCTATATGTTTGCTTTTTGAACTTTATCATTCATTTATTTTAGTTACCTGTCTGTATTATAACTTTTTATAACTGTTTAAACATGAAGGATTTGTGTATAATCACAAATCCTTCATGACTGTAACGAGAGATTCTTTCTTCATTGCGTGGTCTAAAACTTTTAAAACAGCTCTCGCATCCATCTCCTGTATCACACCCTGAAACTAAACGTGCAAACCTATCTGGTTGCATTCAGTTGATGGCGATCGACAACAATTAAGGACTGATCCGGGTTGGTAAAAAGTGTTCAGAACAATAGACATCAATCACCAGTGAGATACTGATCCACCATGCTTCATGTAGTCTGTCAATTGGCCATGTTCATCGATTGTTTTCAGGCAATCAATCAATCAACCACAATCTACTTATTTGCACGATTGCCTTAACCCAATAAGACAATATATTTATAACACGTTTGCTAGAAAATAAGAGGTCATACATTTTAAAATCATCACCATTACTTACTGCTGTTCTGCCGTAAAATACTGATATTCAAATGCATCTGGTTAGACTGGATGCCTACTGAGTAGTGTGACATACTTGGGAAATGGCATGGCCTCATGTCAGACGATGTTAGGGTTAGCTTCCAGTTTGATTAAAAGCGGACGAATTTGATATATAATAATATCTGCCTACGTAAATTGCTTTGAAGGGATCGTAGTCCTGAAGTTTAACTAAGGTTTTCAAAAATAATTACTACATTTTCTAACAAAAACAAAGGTAAGCCATTCATTTTCCAATTTAAGAAATACTAATTATTTCGGTTATTACAAAGCATTTAAAGCACCAATTACAATCCTAAAAGGCAAATCTCGCTTATAACAATTTGTTATAGTCTTTTATTCTAGAATTCTGTGTGAGACGTTTAGCACGTCAGGTTATCTAACCACTTCACATTTTTTTTTCAGTACTTATTAATACTCCTATCCTACCCCGTTACATGAAACGTTGCTAAAAGTTAAGAGACATTTAAACGTCAAAAACATTATTTTATAAGCAGAGAAGCCAGGAATAACTTAGGATCCAGATTTCCTCGGGAAAAGTTGGATTGTGATATATTAGTACCACATACATAGTTAAAGGTCCCAAACAGAAATATTAATAGCTTACTAAAAATAAACTGAAATATGTTTGTACTTCGTTTTGAGCTTTTTTCGTTTTATCACGCCGAAATCTAAAGCCGAACTCTCTAAGTATTGACATTGTCTTGAATTGTCCTTTTGAAAAAAACGTATTTGCAACTGGGTATCTTTAGTGTAGTTGTTTTGTACCAAGAAGTTTAGGCATACCTACTTGAAACATGAAATTGATTTGTACGAATATTTTCTTCATTATCTACCACCCGCTACTTTGTTTGGAGCAAATTATTACTGAATTTTTTTGAATTGTTGATACTCTCAAAAATCATTGCTCGCTAGTTTTTTCATGGAAAGCAATTATACCCAGCCAGCGTATACACAAATAATAACAAACTTATCAATAAGTAATTATTTTCCATAAAAATAAAACTTCAAACTTTGAAAGATCTCCAACTTATTGACATTATTATGAAATCAATTCCAAGCATTTTGCCTGAGGCATATTGATAGAAATATTTACCATTGAAACAGTATACTTATGTTGTTAAAATATTATGAACAAATTGAACTATGTAAGCTCTAAATGCCAAAAGAAGCTTCTTCGTTACGCACCACACCTAGAATTAACACTTGTGAAGTGGGTTTGTCCAGGTTCTGTGAAGTTATTAAGTTTATGACGTTTTTTTTTACATATTGGATTTTAATAATTGCCTTTTTACCTTTCCAAAACTGCATATTTTCGCTCCCACTAAATAAATATAAAAATAATTTATCCCAAAAAAAACAATCAGGCTATTTAGAATTATTATTAGATACTCTAATGACACTCTGTTGTGTGAAAAGCTTGTTTGAACGAAATATTTAAAATTTCGTATAATTGGCGATGAAAATTGAAGATAGCACGGGATCGGTATTAAGTCAAGGCTTGTCGAAGAGTACACAGATAGCCATAACGTAAAGTTAAAGTAACAACCATATTTCAAAGATTCGTATCACAAATTGTCGCAGCTACTAAATTAATCAATGAAGATGGTACCGAAAGATTGAGAAACGTTGGCTAATGAATTAGCGTCAGACAACACATTATAAATGAGACGAACTGGACAGAGGAACATTATTAAATTAGATAAAAAAGGTATAAATAGGCATTGATCTATAGAAGAGCACATTCAAGTAGTTAAGTTCGCTTGATAACAACGAAAATGCGCGGCTTTTTGGTAAGTGTCGAGTAATGTGTGATCCCATCGGTGCATGGGTTTGATTCGCCATTAGTAAGCAGCTTATGACGGCCACTCAGTGATAATAAAGTTTTACGGATATTATAAAGTATCGATTAATTTAATTTATGAGTTATTAGTGTCAGATATTTTATTTTTAGTATAAATAACTTAATTTGTTGCAAATGCTGTGTATTATGTTTTGTTTATTTGTTTCAGATGATTTGTCTGTCTGTGACAGTGGCCCTTGCGGCTGAAACTGGAAGGTACTTATTATTGCTGGATTTTTATACTATTATTTTGAAAACCTTCCCTTTTGATTTTTTGCCAGAAGTTTGAACTGTGATTATATTTAAAGATTATAAAGTGTCACAATACTAGAGTGAACTAAAAATACCACTGAAAAATATGGTATATTTGCGCAATTTTCAGAAAACTGTACCAATTCAATAGTAACTCGTTAGAGAATACATATTCTAAGAGAAGGAGCGAATAACATCATACACAAAAAAATTACGTACCTTGTTCATAGTTTTTGTATTGACCGAGTATGGGAATCCTCACTTTTTTTTTTTTTTGGTGAAACCGCCACCTTCGGGTCGGTTTATGTAGCAGAAATAATGCATTTATAGAGCAATTATTCCATTCTAATCATAACATTTGTAAACAAATGTCCACCTCTATGTGCAACGCGAACAATTTTTATATGCAATACGTGTTTAACATGAATCTGTTTTATTATCTAGGGCTACCTTCAAACCCTTCTCGTTCGGTGCGACTACCCGGCGGTACACAGGGTTCTACGGCACGACCCCGACACCCCTAGTGTTCAAGCCTACGCCTTCGAGGTACTACACTACCGCCCCCCGGTACGACGCCTCGGGTCGCGACAGCGCGGGACGCTATGACCCCAGCCGCTACGACAACTCTGGCAGATACGTACCCGACAACTCTGGGGCTTACAAGTAAGTGGATAGTCATTTGCATTTGGTTGCAATTGGGCTGTGTAGGCGAAATAACGTTTATATCGGCCCGTAAACTTCGGTTCGTAAACTACTTCAAGATTACTACAAGCAACAGTTCCTGGAGAATATTGCTGCTTAGCGTTGTCAGGTTCCCCAAAACGGGATTTTTTTTCCTTATTTTACCATTTTTACCTTGACATTGTGAATCTACACAACAATAAAAACAAAAATTAAATTCATTGATTGGCAACAATTTGCTGAAATTGATATAAAGGACTGTCAAACGTGCATTCATATAAATTAAGGTGTTTTTGAATCTGAGTTCAAAGAGTTACTTATCAATCTGGGACATTTTATAACCATGATGTTGTATTGTTTAGCGGTGACCGTGGTGACCGCGGTGGTTCCGGTGGTGCATACACCGGATCTGGTTCAGCAGGCGGTCCCGGCGGTGCTTACTCTGGATCCGGATCCGCGGGTGGTCCTGGTGGAGCTTATTCCGGATCGGGATCAGCTGGCGGTCCCGGTGGTTTCTACAAGGGATCTGGCAACGCTGGCGGTGCTGGTGGATTCTACAGCGGTGGTGACGATGCTGGCCGCTACAGGCCTGACGGCAGCGGTGCTTTCAAGTGAGTATATAACATTTTCATGGTATTTTTAAATACAGATTGTAACTACAAATCAGCAAGTTGTACTGTTTTAGACTAAAGAATTTCAAAATAGTCGGTTCAAGAACTGGAAAAACATTTTATTTTCTCGATTCATTTTAAATGCTCACTGTCGTGAAAAATCTTTTTAGAGATATGAACCTATTCTGTGTAGCACAAGCCCTATTATCCCTTATTGTAGTCCAGAAAAGATTGTATCATTTATCATACAGGTTAGCAGTATATTATAGTATCCGATGATCTATTTCATAAATTAACAGGTGTAAATTAGATTTCTTGAAATATTTAACAGTTAATGATGATACTTGATTAATTTTACGATGTTGGCCTTACTTAAAAAAATATTCTACAGCGGTGACCGTGGAGACCGTGGCTCAGCGGGAGGCTTCTACACCGGTGACAAGACCAGCGGTTCCGGCAGCGGATTTGGCAGTGGATTAGCCAGCGGTTCTGGCAAATTCGGTTCCGGCAGTGTCTCAAGCGGCCTTGCCTCCGGCACTGGCTCCTCAGGCTCTGGTGCATACGGCAAAGGATCTGGCTCCGCTTCTGGTTCAGGTTACGACTACAAATACGGCATTATCCGCCAGGAGACCGAAGTCAACCCCGACGGTTACCACTACCTCTATGAAACCGAGAACAAGATCCTCGCTGAGGAAGCCGGTAAACTGGAGCAGATCGACAGTGAAAGTGACGGAATGAGGGCTAAGGGATTCTATGAGTATGTCGGCCCCGACGGTGTCACCTACAGGGTGGACTACACCGCTGATGAGAACGGTTTCGTCCCCGTGGGCGCTCACATTCCCAAGTAAATCTAGTCCAATGGTTCCTCATACATTTTTGGGGTAATTGCTCTACATATGTACCTACGCAATATACTACGCTGTACCTGTTCGAAATAAGTTTATATAAAGATGCTACTTTTTATTGGGTTTGTTTTATTTATTTGACAAATTTGTGATTAAAACTTTATAGATGTTGCTTGACGTGTCTGAAAATACCGATTTAGAAATCGAAAGGATCGTGGGCAGGAATGTATGGGCGCCACACCCACTTCCGCCACAGATGAAATCACTGTAGTTTTGAAGACACTACTTCTCCCTTAACTCAGTCCAAGGCGCATTAAAATCTGTCCCGGGGTTATTTAGTTCTGACAATGTTAGGTTAGGTTAGATATGTTTTGGCGGCACAGCCACGTCCGCCAAAGATAAAACCACTATAGTCTTGAACACATTACTTCTCGCTTTACTCAGGCCAATGCGCATTGAAATCTGTCCCAGGGTTATTCAGTTCCGACAATGTTAGGTCAGATTAGGTTAGGTATGTATTGGCGGCACACCGACGACGTCCGCCACAGATAAAACCACTGTAGTTTTGAAAACATTAATTCTGCCTTTACTGAATCCAAGGCGCATTAAAATCTGTCCCGGGGTTATTCAGTTCTGACAATGTTAGGTTACCACTGTAGTTTTGAAGACATTACTTCTCCCTTTACTCAGGCATCAAAATCTGTCACAGGGTTATTCAGTTCCGATACTGTTAAGTTAGGTTAGGTTATGTTAATTAGGTCCAGGGATCGTGGAAGGCACACAAGATCTCATGGTCCAAGTGTGGGAAGGGAACACCGGGATAGTTTTTAGTTAGTAAGAGTCTGACAGACCCGGCGTGGAAAATCCATCAGGATGTCATAATAAAAAATGCTTATTTTTGTTATGTGTTTCGAGTCATAATTAATATATGGCTGGCGGAGCTGGGTGTATTTTGCCCACAGTGGTATTCAAGATGTCATTAATGATATAACTCTTTTACCAAACGAGGTGGCGCGCTACATCCAGTACCCACTCTTGTTGGTTGCCGGTGTAGCGCGTTAGCTTTTGGGTCAGTCTGTTACTAACTGCAAGCACGTGAAAGAATAAAAGTATTAAGTGTGCATAAAAGTGAGTTTTATTGGAGCAGACTCTACACTACTGAGTAATAATTAAACACAACTTTAAAAAAATGGTCAAAAAAAGTCGTGAGATATAAAACCTAACCTAACATAGCCTATCCAAACCTTTTTTTTTTCCGGGGTGGAAAATCCTTATGGATGTCCTCCGCCCTGGGGTGGGCGGAGGGGTCTGTCAGATTCTTACTGACTAAAAACCACCCCGGTGTTCCAACTCACACCTACGCCGGGGGGGGAGTGAGGTTTTTGACTCTCCCCGTGACGTCTAAGAGGGGCGCGCGTGGAACACTACGCGCCGCCACCTCGGGTCCTGATATGTGGGGTGCGTCGGACGTCCCCGAGTCCGTCACCCCTGGAACTATTTAGGGGGGCTGGAAGAGGGCGTTATCCGCCCTCCACCGACGCCCGGTGCGCCTGCTGCCGGGCGTCGGTGGAGGGCGGCCGGGTGAGTGGACGAGATCTCCCTCTCCCTTTCCGCAGCCTCCTTCTGCGAGACGACCGTCTCGCAGTAGGAAACCACCGCGTCCCAGGACTCCTCGCTGCCGACCATGGCATTGACTACGGCCGACAGCGACAAGTCGCTGCCTACTTCTGAGATGAGGGCACGGCGCGGCTCCTCCCAAGCGGCACACTCTGCCAGCGTATGCCGCGCCGTGTCCTCCCGGCAGTCGACGTAGTGGTGACACCGAGCGTCCGGCTCCCTGTTTATGCGACACAGGTACTTCCCGAAGCAACCATGCCCAGAGAGCACCTGCGTCACCCGAAACGACAGGGAGCCGTGCCTCCTCCCGAGCCAGCGCTCGAGCACCGGCCGGCCAGCCTATCCAAACCTAACCGAACCTAACATAAACTTAACATTATCGGAACTGAATATTACCGGGACAGATTTTGATGAGCCTTGGCCTGAGTAAAGGGAGAAGTGATGTCTTCAAAACTACAGTGGTTTCATCTGTGGCGGAGCTGGGTGTGTTTTGCCCACGATTCTTTTAATTCAGGGTAATTCATGCATAATTACAAGTTTGTGATTTCATTATCATCTCAATGAAATCATCATTACATTTTCAGTAACCGGATGCGTAAATATGTCAGTAGGTACGTCACTCAAGCGACTAGCTATAAATTATAGATGGAATGGTTTAGACCTTTAGTTAGTGGGTACAATCCATAAATGTGGTAAATATAACACTTTTGCATTGATTAAACATCATATACACGTAACACAGCACATATTTATTATAATTGTAATCTGCAATCTGCGTCAGAAAAATGTATGTTAAAACCTTTAAAAATGCTGACCTGGCCTCGAATATTTTATGCAGTCGCAGCATAATGACGTCAGATGCAGGCTTTAAAAAAGCAAATTTATAGTTGTTTTTTTCAGTAGCAAAAGTTTTAAATTCATACTGTTATTCACTGTCGTTTTCTAAGACAACACGCTGCTTTAATGACCATAAATTTTAAGTGTGTCGCTTTGGGTGTGACATCCACTTCTAATCAACACCAAGGTATCTGTTCACTAGAGTTACATTTGATTTTTTGGCGGATAGAAGATAGTTTCAGCGTGCTCTTAATAAAGCTACATAAACTTGATTTTGTACAGAGAACACCTATTATTAATTTAGGACATTATTATAAAAAACAAACTTAAAATATTAAATTCATGGATATTTTGGAAGGTAAAACATTTCTGATTTCTGTTATTACGGCGACAAATCTGGGTTTGGGTCGAGTGAATAATATCGAATTTCGTCAGGCTGAATCTTCAGTGATCTACTTGGGTTCGCACTTCCCTAATCGCCATTTACACTATGTACGATAAGAGCAAGTCCGGCAAAAAAATAATTACAAATTGTCTGTTATTTATTACTTGCCATCTTTGTGGTATTTTCCCATTACTTTTATTGGATAGGTCGCGGTTAAATGACGTCCATATCAATTTGATGTAACGTTGAAGTTCGGCTGGTAGGTATGTGTATTTTTTACACACATCTTAAGCTTTATGAACGCCCAAACTTTTAAGCAGGATGGAATTGAATGACCGTGAGGGCCAGTCTAAGACATCGAAGATTACCCGGTCATGTAATTTTTTGTATGTTTTTTAGTGTCTCACTACTGAGACACTAAAAAACATACACTACGGTACTTCGTCATGAATGGCCTTATACTTCTTCAAATACTTTGCAGCTTACGAGATATTTGAGTTTATTTAGATGCGAGCACAGGAACAATGCTAGTGGCGCGTGTGAGACTCGCGCATGTCCCGAGAAGTTCTTTTTCTAAAAACTTACTATACGAATGTCTTTTGTCACGATGTATTCTGGGTAATGAGTCCTCTACTTGCTACAATAATTTATTTTACGATGTAATAGTCGAAAATGAAAGAGTTGCCGGTCACGCTCTTGTCGTAGTCACACTGTATGAAGTGGGTGATGTGAAATATTTTGAATAAGTTGCAGATTGTCTCGATAGTAGAGTTGCATGCGTCTTGGGTTCGATCCCCTGGTCAGGAAAATTATAATTGGATTATTTCATTGGTTTTTTTAGTAGAAACTCGTAGATAGGATTAATAGATAAGCTGTTACATGATTCTTAAAAATTTATGGCGAAATGCTGGACTGCTATTTCCCTAAGGAGTAGGCGTGGGTGAACAACCCACGCGTATATTGGGGAAATAAACGTAGATGCTAACATTTTTTAATAGCATCTACTGCACTAGCACTGCGCTGTAACATACTCAACATGTTACTCAAGTAACATGTTGAGTATGTTACAGCGCAGTGAACTGAGAGCTTAAGAATGTCGGCTTTTAGGAGTGACCTTTTATAATGAACTAGCGAGCCGCTCCTGCTTCGCACGGTTTTAACGACTTGACAAAACATTGAGAGATTTCTTAGTTACCTATACGTAACTTTAATATTAACGTCATATACACCTTCCGGAATAAATTCTCTAAACGATGGTGAAACCCCATCAAAATCTGTTGCGTGGCTTAGAAGAACAACGCGGAGATACAGACAAACACAAAAAGCGACTTTAATTTATAATATGTATAAACATCAAGCAGCAAGTCATCAGTGAAATATTTTGATGTGCTCTAACTTCCCTTAGCGACCTATATTATGTAGAAGTGAATGGCATGTAGGTGGCATGATGATGATAAAATGACTCACAACTATAAACTGTATATTTTAATAACAACATGCTGACTTTTATGAATTGGAGAAACTAATATATAATTAATGCCCAGTTAATTATAGAACTCCACAGGATAATTGCCAATTTGCTGGTACATAAATAAATATTTTTTGTCGGTTAACCGTTTAGTTGATCGGTCATTGACGTATGATCTAATATGACTTCCTCTTTGTACACTCATTCTTTGACTATTATGAATAGTTTCTTAATTTTATAATTAAAGGTTATCGACCTAAACTAAACAGGTTTCTGCACCTTGCATGGACATGAATATATACTTTGCATATGTAAGCTGAGCTTTGAGGGATATAAGGCATCATGTTATTACTAGCCATTAAATTCTTATGGGGCAAGGTGAGTAAGAAAAACTACTTTATGGTAATATTATTGTCTAATAATTATAATTTTACGTTAATCAACTTATAATTAATGATGAATGCAAAATTAGATACTATTAGGTATAATAAGATTTTATGGGAATTAATAGTACAATGTAAAAAGTTGTTTTACTTTTAGAAAGGTTATGCGAACAGTTTTGTTTAAAAAAAAAAATATAACAAGGACATGTGGAATCATAGGTCCTACGGATATTTTTATCAAGATTAAATTCAATGAATCAAACATGGTTGGTAGGCTCTTAGTAGAATCAATACCATCAGAGTATTAGAATATCTAATACCTTGAATAAATGTGATTCATTTATTTGAGGAAAACAACATGAAATCGTTAAGATAGAATTTACATCCTGTTTAGGTTCAAGGAATTACTAAATATTTTATTTACTTTACTTCAAATAAAGGAATGACAGTGTGTTCATAATGTATTTTAACACTAATAAATACCAAAGCAACAGGTGTTTGTAGTCACATAAGAGTCTGTAAAACCAAGTCAACGTGCCTACATTCTTCTTGTAATTTGGAATTGGTAAGCAACTTTTCTCATTGTGTTTTCGAAAGATTCATGCAATATACATACATTCTTACCTACATAGCCTTTTTTATTTTGATATACGTACAAAACAATTAAAAAACCAGTAGCACTCAGAATACAGTCCGAAGTAGCACTATTAGGTGTGTGTATAGAATTTTATTTGCTTTTTTTTACAAGGTCGTTCGTAATATGTGAAGGTAGGTCATATTTTATTTAGAATTTTCTTTTTTGGGCAAACGTCTCGTTAATTTGCATTTCTCAATGATAATTTATTTAGTTCACACTAAAATGAGACAAAAGTTGTAACAGAATAATACATAGGTAGGTCTGTATTATTTACTGATATTATTTTTGCAGCTTCAGCATTATTATCGTTTTTAATTCGCTACTTTTTATGATCAACTGAAAAGTATCTTTACTTGAATTAAACATACGAACATAAGAGTTGTTCTATCACATAATTTCATCCCTATACAATTTTTATCCTTATAGTTTCTCCATGTCCGTCTGTCTGTCCGTCTGTCTTTCCACAGCTTAGCTCAGAGACTCTTAGTACTAGAAAGCTGGCATGGATTTATATATTACCGACAATACCAAGCCGACAGGCCGACAAAGTGGAAAAATAAAATCGTGAAAAAAAAATGTTTTAGGGTACCATCTATTGTTTTTTTTTCTCGTCTATTGCATGACAAGAGGTATCGTTGTAAAGGTCGTTCAAAAATGTCAGTGAGTGTGTGAAAACTATTTTTGGATTCAGGGATCCGTTTGCGAAATGCGTAAAGTGGAGATGTTTTTTTTTCTCGTCTATCCCATGGTGTCTATCGTTGGAAAGATCGTTCAAAAATATTAGTGAGTGTGTGAAAACCATTTTTGTATTCAGGGAACCATTTGCGAAATATTAAGCTTTAAAATGCAAATGTTTGTTAAGCCCCACCCTTTTTTTAGGGTGGGAATTCATCAAATGACTTCTCCCGCTCTGGGCGGAGGGCGTGTCAGACTTTTAGGGACTAAAACCCACCCGTGTTTCTTCAGTTGCCTATTGCCAAGGTCCCGGTATCCCTTTCGGACTTTCCCGCAAACCTGGCAGAAGTCCCCCCCCTGCCAGCTAAATGATTAGTTTTAGATTTGTGAAAAAATGCATAGTGTATATAAAAAAATTAAAAGGAAAACTATCACAGCTAATTAGCTGGCATGTTTTCCCATACATTCCTTATGGGAGAACTTTTTTGTCAAGTACAATGTTAAATTTGTTCTTGGGACAAATTCATCCCAAGTACGGGACCCATCAAGGTACGTGGTTCGACACGCACTTGGTCAGTTTTTACATTTCAAGTTACATAAAACCCATATCGGAATTCGGATCTTCCAAGCTGTGTCGAGGATAACTGCCCCAACATCAGGCCCTTGACCCGTCCGCCTGAGGATTGGAGGTGTCATGGACTTCGTACTTCCACTTCGTACCCTTACTAAGCTTTACAAAATCCCGTCGGTAGGTATAATCGTGACGAAAGTTTGAGAACTGGTTTTATAAACAAAATAATAAAATCTGGTAGGCGCGAGTCGGTATTTCTAGTTGAGGGTTCTATACATTAAGTGTTTTTATACATACTATTTTATTATGATTTATTACGATAGAAATTTGTATACTGTTATATATTTATTTATCAGTATATATTTCTACTACATTTGCTTAATTATTTACGTAGTTATAATACTTACCTCATATTTAGAGCAGAAGCCATAGTTACTTCACAAAAATATAATACAAAATTAGACCTTATTACTTAAAATTAGGGTCACGGTCAAGATTGCTTTTTTTGTATGTTATTCAATTGTCAAATGATTTGGTGCATTATACTATCGGAACTAAATGAGTCCAATCTTTAAGACAGTGTTTACAAAACATTAGTTGCAATATAATTATTAAAAGTTCTAAATTGTGAAGCAAAACAGCTTTTACATAAACGGTGTGACAGGAAATAAAATACATGAATGCCAAAATATCACGTCCTTCGCATCAATTAATAAATCAGTTCACCTATTGTGGTTTGCCTTGTCTGAATGGAGAGACTTATCTACATTGGGCAAACCAGAAACTAGCAGGTAGGCGAAATCGTAAGATATATGCTAGGTACAGTTTTATAGAGGGGTTTGATTACCTATATTAGCAGTAATTAGTCCTTCTAGCATTATACATAATTTATGTATACGTAAAAGTTTTATATAAGCGCCATAGACTGCACAAACACCCAATCACAATGTTTAATGCTTTTAGAATAATATCTGAATGTCATTTATCTGTTTTGTTTGTATTTAAATAAATAAATGTCAAAATCAATCAAATCAAGTTCTTTTGGTCCCAAATACAAGGTATATTCGAATCTCGGCTTCTTACCGCCTTCTACGTTACACTATCATAGCTATTTAGGTCTGGACTGGACTTAACCACTGTCCCACCCTTGTTTACACAATTGAAGGTTCCAAGCAGTCCAAGATTGTATATAGACAATAAGACATTACTCATTAAAATCGAATGCTTTTCGTCGAAATCCAATTTTTACAGCGTATTTTTTAGTAGTGAGCCTCGGCTAGCTTGTGTGGAAAATTACAAAAAAAAAGGTAATACCACAAAAAGATTGTTACACAGACAAATATAACGTCCTAATTTTAGACAAAGAATTCTAGTAGCTTCTTTGAACCTTAAAGTATTCTCTAAGTACCCATTGATTATTTATTCGTGAATATAGAAAAAAACATAATTTTCGTCTAGTTTTTGTGACGTGGCACAACTGTGATTTTCCAATAGGAAAAGGTAAAATCGACAGAGCAATGAATTTACACGTGTATTTTAATCATAGAGTAAAGCAACATTTTATGTAAAGAGTAGTTTTACAAATATAAGAGCAAATGGCACAATAAAGTTGTTATTGCCTGCATATTTGTCTTTATAGAATGATGCGACTCATTTCACAACACGTAGGTATCCCAACACCTACTTAAAGCCGAACGGACTAGATTTTGTATGTCAACTAAGTCAACCAAGTCAAGAATCTAGATGTAAATGGAATGAGGTCTTGTGAACGCAGTGGGCACTATATTGTTGCATTTTAATCATTTTTGTTTTATGCAAATCGATGTGTGAAGTGGATCTTCAAACATTCCATAAGAGAATTACGACTCTCTTGCAAGTCGGTCGTCTCGAAACTGCACGGGTATTGCTCAGTTAGTGACTAAATATATTTAATAAAAAATGCAAAGTTGAAGTGCTAAGTGAATGATTAATACTCATCTAAGTGGCATCCGAACTATTTGTAATTTATAAGCTATGTTAATGTTTTGATCTGGCCTCGACACACCTTGACTTAAGGATTCTGTTCCACTTTTGGTACGTTTTTAAATAAAATTTATTATGTATTTAAATGTTAATTAAATGTCAATGATGTAGGAGATCATTTTGACAATATAAATGTTTTTCCTCGGAGGTGCTAACCTATGACACATTATTTGATCTAGTTTCAGATCAATAACATAATTTGTGGAGATAGCAGGCCGACTGGACGAGGATTTGATAGCTGTTGCGAGTGAATTCTTGGTGAAAATGGCGAATGCTCTGAAATTTGTAAGTACCAGTTAATTAAATTAATATGCATCATTATTAATATAAGCAGTTACTTTTTATTTTAGAACATGGTGTAGATTATTTAATTATTAATAAATTAAAATTAGAACTACTTTTGATTAAAAGCGTAGTCATCGTTTAGAAACAAGGTGACAATGCAAGTTTGGAATGCTGTTACATGAAAAATACAAAACGTTTGTGAATTTTATGGTCAAGGGCCTCTTTATCGGGTCTTGAACCTCTCTTTTGCTTTTTTTTTTTGTGATACCTATCTTAAATATTTGAATTTCTCTAATACAAACATTGTTGTTTAATACGAGACATGCTAAGATCATTCAGGGTTTTACCTTATAAATAATTGATAAAGAATACACACCTGCAGGCCTTCATAATTATTTGACATTAGATAATAATTTAAAACACTGCATATGCATTAAGGATTTACCTAATCGGATCAATATACATTATTTCCAGGTATTTGTGATAACGTTGTGGGCAGTCATACATTGTTCACCCTATGACGATGGGAAGTACAATCCTAAGAAATATAGAGTATACGATGATGGAGGATACTACAGACCGTTAGATGAAGGGAAATATATTCCGAGTGACGAAGGAAAGTACACGTACATATACCAACAAGGTTTATATCCAGAAGACGACGGTGACTACAGATACGTTCATCAGGTTGGACCCAATGGAGGATTTGGAGGCAACGGCGGATTTGGAGGCAACGGAGGATATGGTGGGAACGGGGGAAATGGCGGTTACGGAGGAAACGGAGGTTTTGGACCAAACGGACCTAACGGCCCACGTGGTCCTAAAGGTCCACCTGGGCCACCTGGACCTCCCGGACCGCCAGGCCCTGGTGGTCCAAGACCTAAACCAAACAAAATCGATTACATCGGCTCAAGGAATTATGCCAATAGGTATCCCTACATTCACAAAGTGATCAAGTCTTTAGTAGACAGATATGTCTCGGACGAGTCCATTAACTTTGGAAACGAATACGAAGGAAGCACAAACCACTACAGGAAGGTGTATGCTGATAAGGAGATAGCTGTGAAATGCAAATATTTGGAGCCAACGTCAAACCACTCGGAGTTTGTCACCCAGTAAGTAAAAACTCTTTCTTACGTTTGTTTAACAATAGATTTTCTTAACGGATTAACTATGTCATGTATATAATCATTTTAAATTGCACTGGTCTCTATAAGGTGGTTTCTAAAATGTATAAGTTCACATGGGATATAGATTAGTAGTAGTATTCATTTATGACGTGATATGGGTGTTTCTATTATAGTCCAAAAAATGCTTGCATTTCTGAAATAATTTTACATTCTTTTGGATTCTTTTACTAATAGGCGCCAGCAACGTATGTTTTACCAGCAAATCTTTTTTTTGTTATTCCTTTTACTAGAAGTCTTTACGGTGTTTGTAGGTTAGGTATCTATATTTTAGTACCTACTCTAAGGTTTGACTTCTATATCGTTTTTTAGGCGATTCAATGACAAGACAATACACGGTACCTACGTCATAAGGTTAAAAAAAAAAACATTTACCACAATGGCTTTAGTGAGAATTAAAAAATAAACATACATTTATCACTTTAATGATTATTTCTTTGTTTAGTCTTAGGTATATGTATGTATTTAATTAACCCTAACCCAATAAATACCTACAAGGAGTGCATTTGATCCTGTGCAAATATTGACATAAATAAGAACAAAGCACCTTCATCGAGCACACAAAAATATTGGGTTTTGTTTGTATATTAGAGGCGACCAAGTTATTATAATTTTGTTATTGGAAGTTTGAATAATTTACTTAGAGTCTTACATAATCCATGCCTTGTGTGTTTCTGAAGAAATGCAATGCTCATGCCTACCACAACCTTGCGTAACGATTAGGGCGGGTTTTCAGAAAAAAAAATGACAATAGTATGCGAACAATATACCATGTTAAAGTACCATAAATCTCTAAGCAGATATTTTGTCAACACGATTATCTTTTCTTATTGAATCTGGCTTACCTAATGCGTATTTGCCAGTAATAATTCACTCTAATACTTTGATTTATATGGTATCATTTTTATTTTTCAGGTATCCTCCAACGCTAAAGCTCCCTCAAGGCGAAAAATTCGGTTCCTACTACAGTTTTAGAGGCACTAAGGTTCTAAATACCGTAGAAAACTCTCTAACGAATAAGATAAAGTTAGAATATGAAGTATTTGTTCGAGTTGTTGATACGACTACGAAGTGAATAACTACGTTCTTCTTATTTTATGTATTATAACCGTGATATTTATGATATTCTATGATTTGGCAATACTGTAATTTAATAAACATAAGCTGTAAAAAATTAAAATATTTATTGTTTTATTACTCCTTGAACTTGCGTGCTTAGATTCTATGCAATGTTTTTTTTTTTTATTTAGGTTCTTTTGTTAACTGATGTTATTTTACAATAGATGGCATATGCATTATCGCACAAAGATCGCATTGCCCGTAGCCACATTACCGAGTTTGTGACCGCACGTCATCATGCAATTTTTAAATGAGCTGGGCCTCAACAACTATAATTATTTTGATAGCCCATTTATTAGTGCCGGTAAAGAATTACATGAATAAAAAAACTGATAAAAATTACCTACCATGCATAATCATAATTATCATTCACGCATAATCACCCATTTTACGGATTTTAATTTACCAGAAAAGGTAAATTAAATTGCTGTACTAATGAATGAATAATAATCAATCCACTTAGGAGATAATATTTGCATAAACGCAGTTAAAATAAGTGACCATTACCGAAACATTAATACTTTATAAGATAAGAACTATCAAAACATTATTATAGATGATTAAAGTACAAAACAAACAAAAAATTGCTTAATTAGTTGTCTACATTTGTTTGTTGTTCTAAATAATGTTAGATTTTTGAGATTCTGTTCCAAAAGAGGTATTTCCAAATGTTTTTGGGTTTTTTTCTCGCAAAGAATATTCTTCTGTTTCCATTTTTTTCAAGGAGTTACTGTACGAATATAAGTGGGTAGTATAGTTGACCTCGTTTTAGCTGCAATGTCAATTGCACGTCACAAAACTACAGGGTCTAATCGTCTGTGTCAGTTAAATAGTTTCAACTTTAGTGAAATTTAAATTTTCTAAGAATTGTTGTCAAAAGTGGAGTGGAGTTATTATTTATTTGATTAAATACATGATATGATTATGTATTCGAACTTGTGAAATTATTTCACTGTCACATAGACGACCTAATATTCGTTTCTCTTTCATCAAATTCCTGAAATAATTTGGCTGAGGAAAATTAATGAACCCTTTAAGTATTATTAATTTAATGAACTTCCTTTCCATTAAAAGATCGCTGCTTGAAAAAATACATAATGCGACATTCCAACACTAGCCATTACATCCAAAGTAATGACGCAATTTAATATCTTTTGCGTTTTTCTGGAAATACACACAATAAATATACTTAATAAAAAAGAAAATCACATAAAATCGTAATTTTGCAAAAGGTTAGGCTAATCTTTTTTTAAGAATAAGTGATTGACTTTGTACCGAACAGGATAAAGCCTTCGACCTTCAAATAATAATGCAATAAATATAAATAACACATTCCATATAACAAGTTTAGACAAAAATGTTTCAGATACATATGATTATATTAAGCAATCCTAGATTATTTTGAATACAATATATAATATGACATAAATTTTACATAACGAGCAAAAAACATAAAGATTGACTTGTTTCATAAATATTTATGAAGCTTTCGGCTCGGTTTTTGGGCAGAATGTGTACCTAGCTACTTCTACACCGAGAACTTGGATTGGATTAAGCTTCAGAAAATAATAATTATGTACTTAAAATTGTCTTGTGTTGTTGTTGTGTTGATTTCATAATGGCTATTGAACAACAATGTGAATTACTGGGGGAAAAAAAAATCCGGATTTATAACTGCTTTCATTATAGTAAATGATTTATTGTAAAAGACCTTTTGCATGGTTTCAATGAAGGACATAATTATCTTCTTATAGGATATTTTTTAGGAATCTCTCATCTGAAATCTTTTGTAACGACTGGATTAAGAGGTCACAAGGACAATTTTATTAGCAGCTTTATCGTTTTTTCATAGTCTGTCGATTAGTTTCTTACAATAAAAATATAATTGGCAGAGGCAATTATGGCAATGTGAGCCAACCGCACCAACATGACTGTGATCAATTCGAACATATTTTGTTTAAGGGGGATGCGATAAGGTAGCTCGCACAATTCAAATTTACTTTCATTTTTTTCCACTTGCAGGTCAGTGTCAGGTTTTGAAATCATAACAATGTAAGAGACGTTTTGCATGGTTCTAATGAAGAAAATGTCTTATTTTTGGTTTTTTTTTACAAATCTCTCTCATCAGTAATATTTTGCAATGAGAGGAATAAAGAGGTCACAAGGACAATCAGCAGCTTCATCGTTTCTGATCATAGTCTGTCGTTAGATTCTTACAAAAAATCATAATTGGCAGAGGCGATTATGGCAATGTGAGCCAACCGCGCCAAATGTGATCAATTTGAACATAATTATTTTGATTAAGGGGGATGTGATAAGGTAGCTCGCGAAATTCAAATTTTCTAACGGTTTTTGCAATTTTCAGGTCAGTGTCAGGTTTTAAAATCATGACATTTGAGGTCAATTCTTTTGCGAGTTGTATTGATGAGTCTCATGATTATAATTCGGTTAATACGTATTTGTTACGGTCGCAACAGTACACCTTGATACCGACCTGTTGCGAAAAAACGTATGAAAGTTTGAATAACGCGGGTTTCCCTGGCGCATTTGCCTTAAAGAAATTAAACATAAATTAATAAATGCCCAAAATCCTTACTTTCAGTAGGTTAGACTCGTTATTAACCAATTCAACTTACGTAAAGCATCCTTGATATCGAGGTTCTTATTAGGTGCATCTAGGTGTAGCTTTAAATAATACGTGTTGGTTGAATATGGATTGGATGTCGGGAAATAGAGTTCACTTTCAAGTCAAAATAAAAAAGTATGCGAGTAGGTAGTTCGTGGTGTTCTGTTAATACTCTTAACAGTTTAAGTAAGAGTATAATAGACATTTTTATTTTAATAATTTTAGGTATTATTACTAACTAGCTGATGCCCACTACTTCGCCCGCGTGGATGGCGGTTTTTATATACTAAACCCTTACTCGAGAACCTCTCTATCCATTGATGAAAACAACATGAAAATCGGTGCAGTAGTTTTTGAGTTTATCGCGTACAGGACAACAGACAGACGCGGCGGAGGACTTTGTTTTAGAATATGTAAGGATAAGCACACTTGACAAATCTTAAGTACAATATAAGTACAATCTGACACTAAAATATATTATAAGGTGTATCTTTTCATACACAAAATCTCTTAAGGGGTTATTGTATTCGTCATTATGAACAACTTTTCCTATGGGAAACAGAAATCACGAAAAAAAAATCTGCTGCTACATTTTGAAGAGGTATGCGAACATAAATGTATGGAACAGCTCATTTTTTTTGCGATTTCAGGTTTGGTCCTATAGTGAAAGTTGTTCATAATGATGAGTAGGTACAATAACCCTTCAGAGAGATTTCGTGTATGAATAGATACACCTTATATGAATATTATTATGTACAAGTACATTAGAACATATATTATCTAGTCTCGCAAATACTCGAAAATTGCTCGACCGGTTTGAATTCTTTTTGTTTTGTTTGCCTCAATAACTGGTTGGTTTAAGAAAAGACTTTGGAAAAGTAAATTAGGAAAAGTCCAAAGGAACGTCGAAAAATCGAAATTTTGTCTCATGTGGCCCAGAAGGGTGGGCTGCAAATGCGGTAGGCTTTTTTAGTAAAATAACAAAATCCTGTTATAAAAATGGTTAGTGAAATACTAAGCGAAGCTTTAGGTTGCGCACCCTTTTTCCTGTCCCAGCGTTAACCGATCATAGAGTCAAAATCTAAGACATCCAGTTTTGCAGTAAGAGTGAGAGTAGTTTAATATAGTTATATTCCTAAGCAATGCCCGTATTTAGATTCTAGCTGTATAGATGACTAACTTCCGCCAGCGGCTTCGCTGGCATGATGTCTTTATAAATTACGCTGCCGTAGTATTTTAACCCGTTTTTTGACCGAATAAAATCAATGTTCTGAAAAATCGATACTGTTACAAACATTACATTTACAAAAGAGAGAAACGTATAATTACTGTACTACCAAATGTTTACCTACCTAATTTTTTTTTTTTTTTTTTGAGTTGGATGTCATCAAATGACTTCTCCTGCTCTGGGCGGAGCGGAAGGGCGTGTCAGACTCTTACTGACTAAAACCCACCCGTGTTCCTTCAGTTGCCTGTTGCCAGGGTCCCGGTATCCCTTTCGGACTATTCCGCAACCCTGGCAGGCATCGGTCCTAACGGACCCCGTCAGGTGTGATGACATCTCTTTGAGGCGCGCGTGGAACACGACGTGCCATCGACCCGGGCCTGGTCCTTATCGGACGGCGAGCTACCCATTGCTCGCCGTCCGCAAGCCCGCGCCTATGGTGGCCGGGAATCCGCCTGGGATTCCCGACGCCCAGGGTGTCTCCAGCGGCGGCGGTTAGGGGCGTGAGGGCGCAAGCTTTGCCTCTCCCTCACGCGTTCCGCCTCCTCCTTCGCGAGCATCACTGCTCCGCAGAAGGAGGTGACCGCCTCCCATGCCCTCTCGCTCCGTACCATGGCCTGGACCAGGGCCGGCTGCGAGAGGTCAGTGCCGCCAATAGCCTCCACGAGGACACGGCGGTGCTTCGCCCAAGCAGGAAGGGAAGGTGAGGACGCCGTGGCGCCTCTCCAGCCACTCCTCAAAGAGGGGACTTATCGCCGCAATTGTGCCGTGCCCAGCACTGGGTTGCGACAATCGCACTCTCCATGCCACCATGAGATCCTGCCGGAGCTCTGTCCGCTGTGCCGCGATTTCTCGCGGCAGCGGAGTTACGCCCCGGCGCTTCATCTCCTCGCGCCACTCCCAGATGTGCGCGAGGACCTTCACCTCCAGATCCCATGGCGGCAAGGAGGCTCGCCGCCTCACGAGAGACCGTGCGGTATCCCCGGGCCAGCCGTATGGCCATGACCCTTTGGGACGCGTTCAACCGGCGGGCTGGCCGCAGCCTAATGGAACGCGCCCACACCGGTGCCCCGTAAAGGGCCATGGACCGCACGTCCCCCGCGTAGAGCCTCCGGCAGGAGGCGTTTGGGCCCCTAAGATTGGGTAGGAGCCGCCCCAAGGCGGCCCCAGCCCGGTCCAGCCTGGGAGCCAAACGTCTGAAATGCACCTCAAAGTTCCACCGGCTGTCGAGGACGAGTCCTAGGTACTTCATCGTCGACTCGACGCCAATGTGAACCACTCCTACCGTGATTTGGGAACACGACAGTGGCGCGTTCCGAGGGCCATGAAAACACATGACCTCGGACTTGTGCAAGGCCACCTCGAGTCCCAATTACCGGATTCTCTCGACGATTGTCGCAACCCCGCGTGTCGCGAGTTCGGCCGCCGCCTGATACGACCTCCCTTGCGCCAGGACCAGCGTGTCGTCAGCGTAGCAAACTACGCTAACGCCGCTAGGGAGGTCGGCGCGCAGCACCCAGTCTTATCCGATGTCCCACAGATGCGGATTACTCTTTCAAAGAGCTTGCCCACCTCGTCGAGCAGCACGATGGGCCGATAAGCGGACGGAGAGTCCGCAGGGCGCCCCGGCTTCTTTATGAGGACCAGTTTCCCCGTCTTCCAACGAAGTGGGAACTGGCCCCTCTCCATGCATGCGCTCAGGAGATAGATAGATAGATAGAATACTCTTTATTATGTGCACCATAAAAATTACAGACATAAATTTGAAAATTTTACATAGGGTGACACAATGGGCGGTCTTATCGCTAAAAGCGATCTTTTACAGACAACCTTTGGATGGATTAAAGTAAGAAGGAGAGACAATACTGCAGGTAGTCAGTGGTGTACCGTTTACAATATACAATAAATACATACACACGTAAAGCATTATCTTATCTATATAAATATAAAAAAAAATATATAATATATACATAGTTAGATATATATATATATATATATAACAATAAACATGAAACAAGAGTAAGGAACTATTTATGATGACGTTTAAGGAGAGAGGAAGTGTTTTTTCACGAGAATTTTAAAAGTGGACAATGATTGAGCACGCCTTATCGACACGGGCAAGGCATTCCATAACCGTACTGCTTGGATAGTAAAAGATTTGTCATAAAAACTGGTGGAATGCATCGGCATCTCTAGTCTCAAGTTTTCCGATGACCTCAGATATCTATTATGTGTGTCATGAAGGAACTTGAAACGTTCTTTGAGATAAGAGGGGGTTGTAGGATTGAACAGAATACTGTAAAGCTGAAATAAGATATGGGCATTACGGCGAAGACGTATGGGAAGCCACTTGAGCTTTGTACGAAATTCAGAAATGTGATCATATTTGCGCAAGCCAAATATAAATCTTATGCAAAAATTTTGAAGTCGCTCAAGTTTATCTAGTTGTGCCTCAGTGAGATCGAGATAACTGACATCAGCGTAGTCAAGGATAGGAAGTAAAAGGCATTGTGCAAGCGCAGTTTTAGTGGCAGGAGACCCCTTAGTCGACGCCCGAGAGCCTCCATAGCCAGGACCCAGGCCTTCCCAGGTAAGCCGTCGGGTCCTGGGGCGGTATTCTTGGCTTTCAGCCTTCGTACCGCCACTCTCATTTCTACCTCGGTCATCTCCGGAGCATCGTCTTCGTCGTCGGCGGTGTGGTCCGCATCGAGCACCGCAGTAGGCGGAGCCATGAGCGGGGAGACATGTTCCCCTCTCGAATGGAACAGAGCGCTCACCACGTCCTCCACAAGCTGAGGCCGGAGACTCTGCGTCAGCGGGGGACCCATGGGCGGAGTTTCTCCCGCACCATCTTGTATGGGCGTCCCCACGGATCTGCGTTCAGAGTCTCCAGCGTCCGGGCTGGACCCGGGGCATTGCCACGTCACAAATATTGGACATGGCCTCCCGGAACCTAAAAAAAAAACTCAAAGCATTTATTTCAATTAAACCATTTACAGGCACTTTTGAATTGTCAAAGAGTCGGTCAGTTAGTCAGAGAGTTGAAGCTAGTTGCCCATTCCAAAACGTAGATCTCTATGGAGAAGAACGGGCAAGAAACTCCAAGGACACTCTTTTAAAAAATGGATATAGATATTACAAAATCCTGGGTACAGTATTCATGTTGCTTCTATATGTGAGAACAATGTAAAACAAAAAAAGAATCAAAAGCAATTCAAAATTTAATATTAAAAATAAGCTCTGGCAAATAAGAGGTGACCAGTCTCAACTGACGGCGCCCGTTCACGAACATGACATGTGGATCAGCACCATCCAGCTCAACCATTTTGTAGGGAACCGAATGATCCAACACACGTGCCACCATCAGCGAGACATTTAAGTGAGCATGACATACTCTCATCTGCCATGCTATTTCAAGTCACTATACATCATACCATACTAAACGGCTCCATGGTACTCACATTTACAATAATTGAAAAAATGCTTCTAAATTATACAAAACTAGTTTGCAAAGAAATTGAGCAATTAGTATAATATTATTTTCAGGTTAAATAAGAATAAACAATAATTTCGTAATGTCAGGAAAAAAAAATAAAAAATAGTAAAAAGGGGGAAGCAACACTTCCAATTATGAAATTTTAACTAGTGAGCCCAAGTGCCTGTGGAGTAGGACCAGCGTTAAGCCAAGCATTTTTATCTACGATATAATCATCCAACTTATAATATGCTTGTCTACATAGTGTGCGTTTAATGCATGTTTTAAATTTCTTCTCATTTAGTTGAAGAATATCGAGTGGTATTTTATTATAACATTTTACACAATACCCCATAAAAGAAGTATGTACTTTAGACAATCTGAAACGTGGTTGATCTAATTTGTTCCTATTTCTAGTGTTAAAATTATGCCTGTCACTTATTTTACTAAAAAGATGTAGATTTTTCCGAACGTACATAATGTTTTCATATATATACTGACAAGGTACCGTCATGATGTTAATTTTTTTAAACAGTTCCCTTAGAGACTCGCGTCTGCGGAGGTTGTAGATGGCTCGAATAGCTCTCTTTTGCAGAATAAAGATAGAATCAATATCTGCAGCCCGTCCCCACAGCAAAATACCGTAAGACATGATGCTATGAAAGTAACTAAAATAGACCAGTCTCGCGGTATCCACGTCTGTTAGTTGGCGGATTTTCCAAACAGCGTATGCGGCTGAACTAAGTCGCCCTGCAAGTGATGTTAAATGAGGACCCCACTGTAATTTTGAATCAAGCGTAATCCCCAGGAAAACCGTCTTTTCGACGAATTGTAGTATCTCCTTATTCAGTACAACTTGACAATCACTACTTCTAACATTCGGTAACGCGAATCTAATGCATTTTGTTTTCTTCTCATTTAATACCAAATTATTTACAGTAAACCAATTATGGACCTTAAGCATAGCGTTATTTACGTCGTCAAACTCCTGTGCATGTCTATTTACTTTAAAAATCAGTGATGTGTCATCAGCAAATAACACCATTTGTGGTCGGTTTTTCAGTAGATGAGGTAAATCATTTATATATACTAAAAAAAGGAATGGACCCAATATCGAGCCCTGTGGTACACCCATTTTGACTTTTAAACCTAATGAATTCACACCGTTTATTTGAACTTCCTGCAGTCTGTCATTCAAATAGGATTTTACTAAGCTAAGCGCAAGTTTACCCAGTCCGTAATGCTCAAGTTTCAAGAGCAGTGTTTCGTGATTCACGCAATCAAATGCCTTAGATAGGTCGCAAAAGATGCCTATTGCATCTTGAGCCTCTTCCCATGCGTTAAAGATGTGTTTTAATAAGGTGACACCGGCGTCGGTTGTGCAACGTCCTTTGGTGAAACCATACTGTTGATCGTGTAGGATGTTATTACGATTAAAATGATTGAGCATTTGATTTAACATTACTTTTTCAAACACCTTACTGAAAACCGGCAAAACCGAAACGGGTCTATAATTATTAGTGTCTTTGCTGTCCCCGGATTTGAAAAGTGGAATAACTTTACTGTACTTCATTAAATCTGGGAATACCCCTTGATCAACACACAAATTAAATATTAAAGCTAAATAGGGTGCAATTGTCTCAATAATGGATTGACAAACTTTAGTAGACATGCCCCACAGATCTTCGGTAATTTTGATCTTGAGTTGCTTAAAAGCTTTTACAACGACCCCAGGGTTTATATGTTTAAATTTAAATTCTATAGGACAAGTTGAAACTTTCGCTTTTAGTAAATCAATAGCAAGTGAGGGCGAGGAATTTAAAGTTTCCGTAGTCTTAATTGGAATATTGGTAAAGAAAGTTGCAAATTCCTGAGCAACATCAATGTTAGCGCTAATGAGACCGCGGGAAGTGTCCAGTGTGTAATCAGTGTTACGTCTTTTGTTCTTGTTAGTTTCATTGTTTATAATTTTCCAAACTGTCTTTATTTTATTGTCTGCTGATTTAACCTTGTTGCTAATAAAAGAAGCTTTAGCTGCTTTGCAGACTATTTTAAAAGTTTTTGAGTAAGTAGCAACATACTTATTAAAAGTTTCCGTGTTAATATACGGCTTAAGGCCATACAGTTCAAATAATCTTTCCCTACTTTTCCTGATGCCTTTAGTTGCCCAGTCACTGAATAAAAACTTAGGGCAAATAGTTTTGGTTTTTTTCTTAAATGAGTTATTAAACTCTGTTTGCACTAATAAAAAGAATTTTTCATACAAAATATTACCATTGTCTATATTTAGGCCCTGAGTACTTAACTTGCTAATTAGAGTGCTATTAAACCTATTTAAATTACCCGAAGTTATTGGTCTAGTTTGTATCTGCACTTTTTGTAGTGGTGTGTCGGACTCAAAAACAACGGTTTGACCGCTGTGATCAGATGGGAGATAATTTACAATGGCTTTATCTAAATAGTCGCAGCTACAAAAGACATTATCAATACATGTAGCAGTAGTCGTAGTAATTCGCGTTGGTTCCAAAAACACATTTGACAGATTGAATGATTTGAAGAGACTTAATAATCTACTGCTATTTGAATTATTTTCCAAAATATTAATATTAAAGTCACCACAAATAATGACTGATTTATTACCCGTTACAAGTTTTGCCAAAACATCTTCCATTACTGACTCGAATATAGAGTAGTTTTGATAATTGGGAGGTCGGTATACGCACACTATGTAATGCTTATCCAGCTCAACACACGACAGTTCAATGCAATGTTGCACCGATAGTTCAACTATGTCATTACGAGTCTTAGATTTTATACAATTTTTAATTAAGATTAGTGAACCTCCACGCAGCATGGATTTTCGGTTAAAACAACTGCCCACCCTATAGTTTTCAAAATTAATTAATGTTTCATAATCTTTCAACCAGTGTTCGGTTATGCAAATAATATCAAGCATTGTTTTTTCTAAAAACAATTCAATTTCTAATTGTTTGGAAGAAAAACCTTGAATATTTTGGTGAAACAATTTCAAGGAATTCTGCTTAGCCCCTTTTTTACAAATATTGTTAACTAATTGAGTGCTAGAAGATACCTTGTGAATGGTGACATTAACTACATTGTTACTGGTACCTTCTGTTGTCTTACTGACTAGTTTAAACTATCGCTAACCACCTTAATATTAGTATTATTACTAATTTTTGTGGTGCTTATTACATGAGACTTCGACATACTACTTATGTCTGAACCACTCCGCCTCGTCGTTGATGTCGGCAGGCCTATCCGGTGATGACACCCAGGCCTGCACGATCGAGGCTTCCAAGAGAAGCTCCCGGTCCAGCTGCTTCAGCGCCCACCGTGGACCACTCGGGGCCTGTCGGACCGGCGCGCTCGAGGTCTGGGCGGAGACGTCAAACCAGATATACCGGTGGTCGGAGGTCGGAATACGTCTACGGGCCCCAGTGGCAGCGATCCTCAGTCGGATACCTCCGGCAGCACCGAGCTCCCTTAGGTCCACCACCTCCGCCACTTTTGGCAAGTACGTCCTTATAGGACACGCCCTTCGTTGCCGCTTCCGGCTGTAGTGTGACCACTACAGCTGCGGACTTCGGGGCGTGGAGCCTAGCCGCAACGCTTCGCTCCTTGTGCCGCTGCCGCCTCGCCTTTTTCTTATTGGCCACCCTTGCCTTCCTACCCGCCTTCCTCTTCTCCCCGGCCACTTGTTACCTACCTACCTAACATTATAAAAACAAAATCTGATCACATAAGAAATAGTTACAGCTTGTTATATTTCCTGATTCGGCTATTATTATTACTTTGGTTTGCTAATTCCGGACTTTGATTATGCATTACGTAATTTTGGTGTTATCGTGTGAACTCGCTCGCCAACATGTCTAAAAGAGGAGTGACAATCATCGCAGGGTGTCTGGTAGCAGCTGGATGAGAGTTGTCGAGAATCGAGCTGAATGGCGTGCAATTGGAGAGGTCCAGCAGTGGACTGCTGTAGGCTGATGATGATGATGGCGTGTAAAACGATATTCCTTGAGAATCAGTTTTAAGCAATGTAGATAAATTGTCGATTATAAACTTTAAGTACCTATGATAAATCGATATGTCTCAACAATCGGTTTTTCAAGCAACCGATTTGTTTCCCCATCACTACACAAAGTATTTTGATAGGTGTCAAGGTGTCAAATCGGGCCACAGAGTACATTTTTATAAAGAATCGGGCTTCTTAGATTGTCGCAATCGCAAGTAACCTTGAATAGGGCTTCTTAGATTGTCGCAATCGCAAGTAACCTTGAATAGGGCTTCTTAGATTGTCGCAATCGCAAGAAACCTTGTTTATTTAAGAAATGGTATTTATTTTGCTTAGAAACAATAAGCTGATCTCGTGAAGTTTACCTTCATCACCTTTTTGGCTCAGCTTTTTGGTATGGAGTTCAAAAAAAATTAACACAAAAACATCGATATACCCACCTTGATCCGAACTAAAAACAAAGATTCTGTGGACATAAATATGACCCAAATTTGGGCCTATGACCTCGTATTTGTACATCGTAGTCTTAAATGAGGTAACAAGCTGTAACAACATGAAGCATTTTGTTAGCTCAAATCAAGTTTTATTAGATTTTAATGCAATTTTCACACCACGGCCAAAACTGGTCTAATTTAAACAATAAATCGCAATGTTTTTTTTTAAATATATTTATAGGTATCAGTGGTATTATAATAAAAGGTCAAATTGTTTCTGTTTTTCTTATTTAATCATTAAGTTTTTTACATTTCCTTTCATGAGAATTATAAAGTCTAGACGTTGATTTAAATTTGTCTTAGTATATAGTACCGTTCTTCTGAAGCTTTGTCAGAGAGCTTGCGATGGCCGCAGGCCGTGGGGGAGGAGTGATGATGGCGTGACCCTGAAAGCAAATTACAAGGATTATACTAGGAAGTTTCAAGTCTAAAGTTGAATCAGCATATTTCACATAAAATAGTATGTGAATAAACAAACTAAGCTTTATGCAAGCATTTGATAACACTACTGGTCTTCTTCTGTCATACATCTGTTTAATAATCGCCTTAGATCATTTTATCACTAACCCGAAGTCTGGAGGTTGATTTAAATCTTATTGTTGTTAATCCTTCTTCTGGAGCTTGGTCGGGTCCAAAGCCCTGAAGATGGCCCCAGGTGGTGGAGAGGGAGTGGGAATGGCACGATTATTCTCGATTGCCCCACTTTTTGGGCACCACTGGGGAACAGCGAAACAACTTTTTAATTTTTTCTCGTTGGTCACCACTGGGGGGCCAGCGAAACAACTTTTAAAATTTATTCTCCTTAGAATTCATGTCGCTCTCCACCAGTGGTAGCGAATGGAAATAACTTAGAAAGTTGTGACGCTGTCCCCCAGTGGTAGACAGCGTCACAAGTTTCTAAGTTATTTCCATTCGCCACCACTGGTGGAGAGCGACATGGATTTTTAAACATTCCCTACTATGGCCACCGCTAGGGGACAATGGCATAACTTTTGACCCAATTCCCACTGGCTGCTTCGCTGTCACCCAGTGGTGGCCAAAAAGTGGTTGACATCGGGAATAATCGGAATGGCGTCATCCTTTTTTTATGGTGTTAAATCATCAAATGACTGCTCCCGCTCTGGGCGGAGCGGAAGGGCGTGGAAGACTAGGAAAACCCACCCGTGTTCCTTCAGTTGCCTAACTTTCCCGCAACCCTGGAATGGCGACACCCTGGAAGCAAACAATAAGGATTAGTCTAGCAAGTGAAAGTAAGTGCAAATTTCAAGTCTTAAGTTGTATGAGCATATTTCACATAAAGTAGTACGTGAACCAAAAAAAAACTGACCTTTATGCAATAATTTTATAACACTGCAATTTCTATTTCTAGCAACCGGTTTTCTTCTGTCATACATCGTTTGATAATCTCTGTAGATCTATATCACTGACTCGTTCTTCGAAACGTGATGAAGTGTATGAAGACAAATTGGTTCAGATTGTTTTGTTGCTAATTGCGGAAGCTCTGATATTTGGAGGTTTTGCCAAAATATCAAACACTCATATTCATTTTTATGAAGATGAACGCCAATTGACCTTCATTTGAATTAATTGATAGTAAATCTATTTTAAGTTACAGTGAATCATATTTCTTCATTTGCTAGGTATATTAATTGATTCATATACTTACAGAAGGCTGGTGTCTGTTCTCGTCAGCAACGTGTGTGATGACAATGAGCTGACCCTCGGGGGAGGTCCAGGAGAAAGATCCCTGGGAGACAACGGGGGCTACAGGGGGGTTTCCACCGAAGTCACGAGGAGTACCCTGGGCCTGGGCGGCGATGCCGTTGTCGATCTCCACTCTGCAAAGTTAACAGTATTAATTAATTGTGAAGATAGATATATTTAATAAGATTTTAAATTGCTTTTAACAAATATGAGTTACTTAAGCAAGACTAATGGTGGATTTGTATGTACTTACGCGTAGCTGTAGCTGCCGTCAGGGTTGACGTCGTTATCATAGCGGAGGACGTTAGCGGCCTGGTCGCTGCTGGCGACGCGGGTGGCAGCTGGGGGCGGCGGGTGTTGGACGAACATGCAAGCGGGACTGGCTGCCTAAAGCTGCAAGGAACGCTGGGGAAAGCACGGCGGCGGAGACTGCCAATACGACGGCGAAGACAAGCTAAAAGAAACAATTAGGTTTAGATAGACAGAAACAATTCACTTACAATAGAAAACAATGCAATGATAATTTCACTTACAGCTAATTTCATTTTTAATAGTTTTTTAAGTGTTGTTAGCTAGAAGAGTAGATGTGAAGATCTGTTAGTTAACTGATGTCAATTGATGTGATTTTTTTTTTACGTTTATACCAATCCATTCCATATATTTATGAAAGATGGCATTGATACAATCATAATGTTTGCTATTTTTTTGAATTAATTACCCAGGTGCAACATTAAGTTGCCAACAGAAAGCATCGATCACAGGTAGTAGAATTACAAATGTATTATAATGACCATATTGGGAAAAATACTGTATAACTTACCGGAATAAGTTCAAGCACAGTCTCTTGTAAGTTGTCACGGTGATTAATCACAGTTAAGACCATAGATATAAGGCACTAGTTTCAAATAATAAACTAAGTTAAGACGGACAGGTAACTAGAGTGCGCGCATGCATAGCATCTTAATATTATAAATCTTATATTAATATAAATTAATTAATAATTTTAAAGGTACTTTAACTTGGTGTTACATAAACCACAAGACAGCAGCATACGATTTCAGCCGCGCGCAGACTTCTGCGCGCCGTCTACTAAATAAACAAGTTTTCTTTTTATTTGGAACAGCACTCCCAATTCTTTATACATTGGATAGCGCTATCCGAAGTAACTAAAGCTGCGACCAGTTTTGAAACAAAACTTTGAAACAAAATGTTAACGTTGTCTTCTTTTTGTTATTTTATAATTATGTAGTTTACAAATTTCTAGCATTCCACTCTTTTTTAATTATCTAATTATTTATTTTTGTGCAAATGGCTCCATAATAATAAATTATTCATGAATACCATGGATATCGATGAATACATTGTCAAGGTGGTACGGTTGACATCTGTCGGGCATGCCACAGTCCCGCCCGGTGAATCAATCCGATAAGTTGTTTCCGGTTGTTCTCGTTTTGCTAACGGAGTACTTGCACAGACACAATATATTAGCTAGGATTATCCACCAGCAACTTGCCTTGGAGTACAACCTTGTGGAGTCCGAAGTACCATACTTCAGGCCCCACCCGTACCCGTAGCCGTGCCCGTCAAGACGGACGGACCAAGCCTTGGATTTAAAATCAGCCTACATAAAAGTTGAATACTGTAAATCTACTATTTGCTACCCATGCAATAATTTTAGTCACCTCAATGCATACCTACATCGTTATTTAACAAAATACTTGGTCTCTTAATTTTGACGTTAAAATGGAGGGACCATATGGATACGCTGGTCGGAGGAGTATCCTACCTAAATAGTTTCTACTTTAGAAATATGAAATTTGATTGTCCCTAACATGAATCACTTGAGAAATATATCATAAACTTAAGAATGTTTGAATTTTGCTTGCCCGAAAGTCCTCACAGATACTTTCAGTAGGATGCACTAGTTATTAACATTTAACTTACGTAAAGCATCCTAGATATCGAGCTTTTAAAAATAACGAAATGTCGGGAAATCGAGTTCATTTTCAGGTTAAAACAAAGAAGTAGGTATGCGAGTATTGTAGACCGTGAAGGTCTATTAATTTTCTTCACAGTTTAAGTCACGAAACGCAAATATAGAGGCTTATCCTTAAGTGTAAGAAGGGTATTTCCTATCGCTACTTTCCGGCTCCACTATCAGACCCTGGACTCCATCTAGTTTAATAGCACTAGTTTCTAGTTTAATGACAATTGGAGTAACTGGATACACGAATGAAGCATGTAGGTATAAAGCTTGTAAAAGGGAAGTAATGTACGTGATTAAATATAGGAAAGGAAGCCCAAAGAGGTTGGCTGCAATTGTGGTAGGCTTGTTTTTAGTAAAATTACAAAATACTGTTATAAAAATTGTTAGTTAAATACTAAGCGACGCTGAAGTATTCAGCCTTCAATGAAGCTTGCAACGAACATCGCTCATCGATGTTAAAGGTACCCAAGCAGCACTCATAGCTGTATAGTCACAGGACAACAGAATTTTTGAAAACTCGGGGCTGTTATGCGTCTGTACAAGTGCTGTATATCCTGCTACACAGATCTTATAATTCTAATTTTGGCCCCAAATTAACCAGCCCTGAGCATTATAGTAGCTTGTTAACGGCAGCATTGTAAGAGCTGAACATGGGCTGTACAATGGCTTAGACAGCTGTTAATAAGCCCCTATCCAGCTCCTTTAATTCTCTTAGACAGCCAAAAGATGGTTTATGGCTTACTAACGGGTATTGTTAAATCTATAAAGAAATTGCAACAAAAAACTACAAGATTGTGTGTTACGTCAACTTGACGTCGTCAAGGCTGTCAACTATTTCTGTGGACAAAAAATAATTTCTAATTTAAGGTAAGTATTTTTCTCGTTTGTTTTGTATCTCTATTCCTAAATTTTACTGCGGGTGCCACTTTACTGTTAATATAATATGTTATATTATCAAATATTACACGCGCCATCGAAATAATATATTTTTACAAAAAATATAATACAAAGTAAATACGTTGTACGAATTATTCATGGATTTTTACTCTCATTTTTCCATTTAAAGACCATTAATATCTATTTGTAACAATGAAATAATGTGTTTTTACTTTAATAGCTCTCAAATATCATGAAAATTTAACAGATATCATTGGTTTTTTCATATGTGATCGGCTTGTTTACATTAAGTGGCGTCAATTTGTTATCCAGCAATAATTCTAGCTAAATTCCCTTGACCCTCTCTTTTCTTGTTCAATGGCCATAATTAAGTCTATTAATTAGGTGAGAACTGTACGGTAGATGTACAGTGGTTTTCATTTATTCTAACGACTGGTTAAAATAGTAAAGTGAGAGTATACAACAGCGTGTTAGGGATCTCTAATCTTGATAGAAAACCATTTCCGGCATTGGTGCCGATTCTCTTGTCACAAAATTCTCTAAACTAAACTAAAAATCACTAAAATTTTGTTTAGTCCTGTCAAACGATCAAAATCATTCTGAAATAGACTATGAATGATCAAACTCATTCTGAAATAGACTATAAATGACATATTAACTATAATTTAGTTTGACAGCACTAAGATGGCACTGAGATTAGTTTAGTGAAAATGAAATTCTGAAATGACGATTTAACTTAAAATTTTGTCCTATATCTAAAATCCTCTAACTAAATATGACTATTTTTAATCGCGATTAAAAATGTGTGGAATAAAATAAAATTAGATGTCATGAACTAAAATTCGAACCAACACGTCGACTTCAGTTGCAGAACAGTACTGATTTTTTTTATTTTCTTTTGCTTATATCTCGAAAATGGCGAGTCCTATCGCAAAAATAATGAAAAGCCATTAGGCTCCACATGGAGCCCATAAACCCCTAAGGCTCAACATGTTGGTATTTTTTTTTTGCATGTTTCCATACGAAATGTGAAAATTTTCATAAAAAAACACGTCGAAGGTGCTGTCCCTGCGCGCCTCCGGCTCTAAAAAGGCCCCGACAGGCGAGAAAACAAATACCACGTGGAGGCGCGATTGTCAAATTCAATTTTAGTTGTGTCAAAATAATTTTAAATGTAGAGTTTTTTTTTGTCAGAATAGCGTTAAAATTCTCATAGCCTATAGTAAGGAATTTTAATGATAGTTTAGTTCGGTGTACAACAGAATCGGCACCATTGCCGCTCATTTTGCCATTTTAGGCCAATCAGAGATGGTCATACTTAATTACTAAATAACTTCTAACATACATATAATATGTTTTTCACATAAATATTTTTTCCCTCATCTTCGTAGGTCTGGTTTGATTCAAAACTTTGACTTTTTCTACTTTCAATCATTTCTTTAGAAAGGTCACTGACCAATCCATTAATTGAACGGAACTATGATCATTGGTATCAAAATCTAAGTGCCCGGAACCCTCATTTTTAATCGACACCGGCACTTGACTGCAGCTCGATAAATGAAGGAGATTTTCACTATCCTTGCTCCTTTGCTTATTGTATTCCTGTGAAAGTTTATTTTTAACTGCACCAGTTTTTTTTTCCTTTTTCCCATGGTTTGACCGCATTCATTTGAAATTGTATTTTATTCTCGCACGATAATTAAGCCGTGTTGCGAGGTTATGACAAAATTGACGTTATCTTAGCACTACTAACCTATGTTTACTCTTCAATAATTCTAGAGGCTGTAAAATAGCTAATATTTACACTAAAAGCTTTGGAATTAAAGTGGAGTAAGGCTACACTAATTTAAAGCTCATGCATTTTTTAAATGCTTTTAACCAGCTACTGTTAAGCTCATTGAGGTAGCATTATAATAGAATTAGTGTACACCATTAAAAATGCCAATGGTAAAATTTGATTCTCTAATACGGCTCACAGCTTAGAAGGGGTGTGACTTAATCCCGTTAAGCACCCGTTTATCAGCTTTGGTCTTCTTAACCAGCTAGTAGCATTATATGTAGCCACAGGCTGGACAATAGTTCTTTCAAATTCTACTAAAATGCATTTTGTTGTTCTTTTCTCCATTATACAGCTATTAGTCAGCTGTGCTGTTTAACAGTGTAGAAATCAGCCCTTATACAGTCTCAAGAATCGTTTTATACAGCTACATAAGAGCCTTTGACTGTAATATAGCTTGCTTATGGATGTAATTTCCGCTAATGTGCTGCTTGGGTATTGGTTGCGCACCCTTTTTCTTCAGTTTCACAACTCTGTTTCTAACTCTTGTGTTGACCGATCATAGAGTCAAAATCTAAGACATCCAGTTTTGCAGTAAGAGTGAGAGTAGTGTATGTTCCTAAGCAATAAATGACTATAGCTAGATTCTAGCGGTATAAATGACTAGCTTTCCCCAGCGGCTTCGCCCACGGGATGTCTTTATAAATTATAGCCTATGTTAAGTTACTCAGTGCTAATACAGAATTCTACTCGAGAAAGAATTTTTAAAATTGGATAATTCGTTTATGTGTTTATTGATAGCAAAAAAACATACAAAAATACAAATATTTTCTTTTTATAATATAGTTTAGATGTAGATGTGTAGAAGAAGAAACTTAGACATAGTTAGGTTTTAGTGCGCTGGTGCGAATGTGTTTAATACATTAAATATAATTAAATAAATAATACATGAATGGAAATATAAATACATAGGTAATAGGATATAAATAATTCTTAACTTAATATCAAGAAAAAATTATAAAGCGTTCTTCCTCTCTCTACCTATTTAAAAATTTGCTGTGCCCGACAGGGTCCATAATTGTTTCTATTATTTTTTATTTACCATACCACCTATAATTTGTACATTATGGATTGCAATAAACGATTTAATTTGATTTATAGGGTCGCAAGGTCGACACCCGCAACCATTCAAAATTTTGCGTTTGTTGAGAATTTGGCACTACAAAAGCTGAATGATTATTATATTCTTTTTTATGATTGAATGAATCGTAATCTCTGTTGGAGCCTTGACTTCCGAACGAATCGAATAATGTCATCGACGGGTGCGGGGAAAGGGGCGCGCGGGCGCGCGCCATTATTGCAACTACCAACCACTGCACGAGTGACATGAACATTCAACAATTTGTCGTCCAAAGTTCTAATAAACTTCTAACAATGTAAATTATGCATTAAACTGCATAACCAAACGAATTTGGAGTTTTCATTAAGTGTAGTGGCCCATTATTCAACTAATCATTTGGTGACCCCGACGCGACGTGATCCGACCGAAGAAAAGTACCTACCTACGAAAGTTTTCCAAGAAACGGTCGGTCATTCGAGCTTCGAACTACAAGCAAAGGAACGAACAAACCTCGAGAAACTCGCCAGCCAGCAGCTGCAGCCATCATTTCCGAGGGAAGTGCATTCATCGTTCCATTTTCTATCCTAAGTACCTACGAGGTACCCAAATCCTATGTGCTTTAATTTGTGTAGACATCATTGGTAACTCCGATGACTATAACAAAAGTACGTTACCGCAATTTGAAATAGGTATAAAACTTTGCAAATTGCGGCTTAACCAGATAAATTCTACAGAATAGTATTAATTTTGCTGTTCTTATTAGTGTTATTCAATATAATAACTCATTTTAACGATTGTCACAAGATTTGTGTTTTACAATCCATCTACTAGAATTCCAAACACAAGTGTTTATATTGTCGAGTTTTCTCCCACATTATTCATCGTAATTCAAGATCTCAAAGTCCCTTTCACGTACTTATTATACAATAACACATTCTTACACAAAGTTACCGATGATTTCAGATGCACTCTGGGAGTAAGCTTGCGAGATTTTTAACAATAAAATCCGCAGTGTGTCGATCCGTGCATTCCAACTATCACCGTGTCGATCTCGCTGACACACGACGTCGGCTGTGAAACCGGTTTGCTATCTTCGCAAAGGAGTATCGTAACGTACCCATTCATTGTTTATTTCTATGATTGTATCAGTAACTTTTTATTAGTTGTGTTTACGTGTTTGCACCGGCATCATGTTGGATTTAAAGGATTTAATTAAACAAAGAGGCAATATCAGAGCTCGTTTAACATTGTTTGAAAAATATATAGAATCAAGCAAGTTAGATATTAAAGAATTACCTCTAAGACTAAATAAACTACGAGATCTGTCTTGCACCTTTGATGATATTCAATCTCAAATTGAAATGTTGGATGAAGACTCAGATAAGCAAATTAATGAACGTGAAATTACAGAAAATACTTTCTTCAAGTTGATTGCTAAAGCACAGTCCATGTTAGACAACTTTGAGAAAGATCATGGCAAGTTTGAGTCCTCGTCCAACTCAATATCCAAAATATCCCACAGTTTAAAACTACCACCGATTAAAATTGCTACATTCAATGGTGAATCAACTAAGTGGCTTTCCTTTAGGGATATATACTTATCCCTAATTCATAACAATGAAAACATTGATGATGTAAATAAGTTTCACTATCTAAAATCTTACCTAGAGGGCGCTGCTTCTTCAGTCATAAGCTCTGTATCTATATCATCAAACAACTATTCAATAGCTTGGGATTTACTTTGCCAGCGTTATGATAATAAACGTCTTTTAATAAATGAGCACATTAAGTGTTTGTTCTCAATCGAATCCCTACAAAGGGAATCAGATGTCGGCATACACAATTTAATTGATTCTTTATCTAAAAATCTAAGTGCGTTGAATCTACTAGGGGAGCCCACTGACAAGTGGGATACACTTATTATTTATTTGGCCTCAACAAAGTTAGACTCCATAACTGCCAGAAAATGGGAGGAATTTAGGAGTGACAAGGACTCGCCAACTTTAGAACAATTCTATTATTTTCTTCGCAAACGTGCTACTGTTATGGAGACAGTTAATGTTGGTAGGATTATTAAAAATGAAAAACGTTACAATTCAACCAAAACAAAATCATTTATTTCATCTACTCCGGACTCCTCTTCCAGTAAAAAACAGTGTCTTCTCTGTAAACAAGATCATAAGTTATATGAGTGTACTAAACTTAAATCTCTTTCTGTTGAGGAACGAATCTCACAAATTGCATTGTTAAAGGTATGCACTAACTGTTTCCAGGGAGGTCATAAAGCATTCCAGTGTGGGCTAAGTGGTTGTAGGATATGCCGGAGAAGGCACAACACTCTTCTACACAGACAACTTCCTTCACAGAATACACAACAGACTGAACAACCAGTATCTACTTCTACATCTAATACTACATCTACTGGTGATAATAATTCCAAAAAAAATGATACTAACTTACCTGTAGTTTATATTGCCTCTGCTGCGCCATCTGGTCCCTCCACTTCCATTTCGATGTCTGCTGTCTCCACCAATCAAGCTCTTCTGTCCACTGCGTTGGTCAAGGTGACAGTTAATGGTAGATTATTTATTTTGAGGGCTTTACTGGACTGTGGCAGTCAGACATCTTTCATCAGTGAGAAGGCTCAGAAAATGATTGGTACCTGTAAAGAAAAAAGCTATTATCATTGTGTTTCTGGTTTGGGCAATACAGTATTAAATGTTACAGAGCATTGCAACATAGAAATACATTCTATGCACAAATCGTTCAGCAGGCCTGTCAAATGTTTTGTTTTACCTCAAATTACTGATAGATTGCCCCATACTGCAGTTTCTGTAGAAGAATTAAACATTCCTAGTAACATCCAACTTGCTGACCCTCACTTTTATTTACCAGCCCAAATAGATTTATTGTTAGGTGCCGATATATTTTGGGAGCTTATTCAAACGGCTGGAGTTAGTTTGGGTTCACAAAGGCCAATACTACAAAAAACTCACCTCGGGTGGATAGTAGCTGGTCCTACGGGGGGAGGCTCCTACAATGGTAACAATCAAAGGTTACATTGTCATTTTTCGCAAGGAATCAAAGATCAATTAGCTAAGTTTTGGGAACTCGAAGAGATTCCTTCGAACATTGACCACGATAGCAACGATTGTGAGAAGTTGTTTATCGACACTACATTTCGCCTTAGTGATGGCAGATTTTGTATTAAAATTCCGCTTAAGGATTCTATAGACGTGTTAGGTGATTCGTACAGCATGGCTGAAAAAAGGTTGTTTCAACTTGAGAGGAAATTTAAAAACAAACCAACTTTGAAACAACAATATTGTGATTTTATTCGCGAGTATGAAAGCTTAGGTCATATGACTGAACTAAGTAGGAAACCTGTATTTGGTTGTTATTTCCCACATCATGCAGTAATACGAGAAACTAGTGAGACTACCAAACTACGTGTTGTTTTTGACGCCTCTGCAAAAACATCTACCGGAGTATCGTTCAACGACATACAACATATCGGACCAGTAGTGCAGGATGACCTCTTTTCAATCCTGTTGAGGTACAGACAATATCAATATGTAGTCTCTGCAGATGTAGAAAAAATGTACCGCCAAATTTTGGTGGACCCAAGTCAGCGAATGTTGCAACAAATTTTATGGCGCGAAGATCCGTCAGAACCGATTAAGATTTTCCAATTAAATACCGTGACATACGGTACGGCTTCGGCTCCATTTTTAAGTACAAGGTGTTTGGTACAGCTCGCCAAGGAATGCAAGGACGATAAAATATCTAATATCATAAAAAACGACTTCTATGTCGACGATCTTCTGTCAGGAGCTGACACTGAAAGAGACTTACAAAATATTATACAGTCGGTGACTGCAGTTCTGAATTCAGCTCGTCTTCCTCTACGCAAATGGCGTACCAACGCACCATCCGCAAGACATGACGATTCAAACTCGTCATCCATAAAAAGTTTAAGCTCTCAAACCTCAACTGTGTTAGGGTTGAAGTGGGACCCGGCACAGGATGTTTTCCGCTTTTCAGTTGATATACAACGTGACAAAGCCGTAACTAAACGTTCCATTTTGTCTAGCTCGGCCAAGTTATTTGACCCATTGGGTTTACTTGGATTATGTACCATTATTCCAAAAATTTTATTGCAAAAGCTATGGCTATCGAATTTAGGTTGGGACGAACCCGTAGATACTTCATTACAAAGAGAATGGACAAGTTTTCTTAACAATTTAGAAACTCTCTCCGAAATTGAAATTCCGAGATGTGTTCTCATTAACAAACCAAGTACCATAGAGCTTCACTCATTCTCTGACGCTTCCCAAGTTGCCTACGCTTCCTCTATTTATCTCCGCTCGGTAGACAGTTCCGGGCATGTACTCGTCAGATTACTCTGCGCCAAAACTAAGGTTGCACCAGTAAAGTCTGCAACCATACCTAGACTCGAGCTGTGTGGTGCCTTACTTTCCGCACGCCTGAGTAATAAGGTTTTAAAAGCGCTACGATGTAAAATTGACTCAGTTTTTCACTGGACGGATTCAACAGTGGTCTTGGGTTGGTTGTCTGCCCAGGCTTGTAATATGAAGCCCTTTGTGTCGAACCGTGTTAGTGAAATACAAGAATTAACCAAGTCAGGCACTTGGAGACATGTTCCTGGCGATACAAATCCTGCGGATCTAGCATCTAGAGGATTAAATCCTAAGTCAATTCATTTAGCTAAACTTTGGTGGGAAGGTCCATTGTTTTTATCTGAGGACTCAAGTAAGTGGCCTCAAACTATTAATAACAAAGGTATTCCCGATTTGCCTGAAATTAAAACTAATAACAAAGTAAGTACAATAACGTTGCAGTCTACAGCAGCTCGTCCTAGGCTGATAGATTTTGGAAGAATTTCTAGTTTCGCTACTCTGCAGAGATCTATAGCTTATGTCCTACGTTACATAAATTACAAGCGATATAAACAAGACAAGGTACAAACTGGTCCATTCACACCGGGTGAATTGGATGCTGCACTAAATGTTATAATCAAACAACATCAAAATGAATGTTTTCCTAACGAAATTAATTTAATTAAAAATAAGCGTGACTTACCTTCGAAATCCAATTTGTTGTCTCTCAGTCCATTCCTTAATGATGATGGCATACTCTGTGTGGGTGGCCGCATCCAAAATTCAAATGAAACCTGCAATAAAAAACATCCGATATTATTAGATATTAATCACAACTTTACGAAATTATTATTCAATCATTACCATAAAAAACTTTTGCATTGCGGACCTCAATTGTTGCTCAACGATTTAAGAAATAAATATTGGCCCTTGAAAGGTAGAATATTGGCTAGAAGAACTGTGAACAATTGTAAGTTGTGTAGAATAATAAAAGCTAAAAGCGTTAACCCTATAATGGGAAACTTACCTGCTTCAAGAGTCACTCCTAGTCTTCCGTTCCAGGTAAGCGGTGTTGATTTTGCCGGGCCTTTCTTCATCACCGATCGCAAAGGTCGTGGGTGTAAAATCACAAAATGTTACATGTGTCTATTCGTCTGTTTCAGCACAAAGGCTGTGCACTTAGAAGTCGCAAGCGACCTCACTTCCGATGTTTTCATTTTGTGCTTGAGACGTTTCATAGCCCGCAGAGGAAAGCCCTTAGAATTGTACTGCGATAACGGGACAAATTTTGTCGGTGCAAACAACGAATTAATGAAGTTTTTAAAGTCAAGTAATGAATGCGTTACCGGTTTCGCTGCCGACGAAGGTATTACGTTTAAGTTTTCGCCAGCTTACTCTCCCCACTTTGGTGGGCTTTGGGAGGCAGGCGTTAAGTCTGCTAAATACCACACGATTAGGATTTTAGGTGATAAACACTTAACGTTTGAGGAATTATCAACGTTGTTTGTTCAAATTGAGGCAATCCTAAATTCACGTCCTTTGAGCCCTCTATCATCTGATCCTAATGACCTGAATCCTTTGACACCCGCACACTTCTTGATCGGCAGGCCATTAACTTCGTTTCCATCGGAGGCCTTAATTAATGAAAATACTAATAGACTTGGCAGATACCGAAGTCTGGAACAAATGCGGCAACATTTCTGGGAAAGGTGGAGAAATGAATACTTAAGCGAATTGCAGCAAAAATACAAATGGAGGACCGCACAAAGGGGACTCCAGGAAGGCGACTTAGTCATTATCAAGGAGCCAAACGTTCCACCATTGAAATGGCGAATGGCGCGGATCTGCAAGCTGTATCACGGAACTGATGGAACAGCACGAGTGGCGGATGTCTACACATCAAAGGGCACTTTCCGTCGAGCAGTGCACAACCTTTGTTCTTTACCCGAACCGGCTTCGCCCTCAGGACCTCGAGACCCTGAAGTGTTCGAGGGGGGGGAGAATGTTGGAGCCTTGACTTCCGAACGAATCGAATAATGTCATCGACGGGTGCGGGGAAAGGGGCGCGCGGGCGCGCGCCATTATTGCAACTACCAACCACTGCACGAGTGACATGAACATTCAACAATTTGTCGTCCAAAGTTCTAATAAACTTCTAACAATGTAAATTATGCATTAAACTGCATAACCAAACGAATTTGGAGTTTTCATTAAGTGTAGTGGCCCATTATTCAACTAATCAATCTCCAATAGTGCTCATCAGTAGGTGCGAATCACAAGAATCAATATAAGCAATAGGTACCATTTAAATATTTAAGAAATGGTATTTATATTGCTTGGAAACAAACTGATCTCGTGAAGTTATCCTTCAGTACCTTTTTGGTATGGAACGAAAAACATAAAAACAAAGACATCGATATAGCAACCTTGATCTGAACTGAAGACAAAGATTCTGCGGACATAAATATTATATAACCCAAATGCGGGCGTATGACCTACGAGAAATTGGAAGGACTGTTTGTTTGTACATCATAGTCTTAAATGAATGGAGGTAACAAGCTGTAACAACATGCCCTCGTTACGTATGTTAATGTAGATCTAACTCTAGTAAGAAGATACCACTGATGTTATCGTGTTCCGGTAAAAATATTTGTACAGTGGGCGGTTTTCGAGTGATCTAAGTATTCTAGTTTGGGCGCGGTCAGTTATATAATATATCACATAGAGGCCCAAATAAGCCCCGCTAACGACGCCTTCACAAATAAAATTTACATTTTTGCAATTTAAACGGAGGTATTGTTGCAATAAATACTCCATTTTAGATTTTGACGATCGTATATAAAGAAACGATGGGTGTTTAGGTTTTATTCCATTGTAAAGCAGCAACGAGAAACAATGAAAACGATTACTGTGAGTAGGCAAAAGGGTTTAAATTAATATTTAATAATAAATCAACACATTTTCACTAATTACAAGAAGTCGTAAATCAAGTCAAATTAATAACGATTTTATGATCTAAATACCTAATAATTAATCGATAAATCATAGGATAGAAAAATAATGCAATGATTAATAAGATTAAAATTGAATTTGGCCAATTAACAACAGTTAATAACACCATCTAATTTAATTAGGTACCTACTTTAGGTGCTTAATTGGCTGCAGTAAAACTATACCTTGTTATTAAGAGCAATCCCATAAATGCTCGACTGAGTAGGTATTTTTATATGGCTAAGCGGTCCTTTGACAAGGTTCTTTAGGCGACCATACCCGGTAAACGCGACCGAAAATAAAGCCTGCCCCGCTCATAAAACAAAGGGAAGTGATAATCCACATTGTTTAATTCTTGGCAGTGCTTTTTACCCGGACTGCCAAGGAAGGGTTTTGTTTTTCGCGCGTACCTATCTTGTTATGTCTTGTTGTTGTTATTTTTGTTCGTAAATAGCTTTTTACACCTTGTCGCTTCACAAAATATAGGTCCCTACCTACCTATATACAACACCCTTCGCCCGTAGTTTTTAAGCTAATGTTAACTTCACAGCTCCTGCAGCTTTTTTCACCACTCTATGTCGAACGACAACACAAAACGAATGTGTATTACTCATCTCTAGGCACTTCTACAAGGCCACACTTAAGTTTCACGCACCTATTGTCTTATTTTCTGTTAATTTATCTGATTTTTCTAATTAATTATCTTTTAATTCAGTTCATAGTTCTGGCCCTGGCTGCTGTCGGCTTATCTGAAGCTGATAATGACGGTCGGTACCACCCTGAACTCCATGGAGGAAGTTACAAGAGCCTGGCGCAAAGGAATGGCAAATACGGTTCGATCTACAACGCGTACCAGCAGCCGTTGTACTATCAGGCGCTCAATCGTGAACTTTTGACTCCTGCGGTCAGCTATGTTGACAGGTGAGAAAAACTTCTGATATTTATTGCCTCTGGACGAAGATTTAACGTTTTTTATAATCTTTAAAAGCAGAATCCGGGAGTACCTTTCAACATTCGTTTTATTTAGCAAAATATAGTAAGTACCTAAGTATGTGCTTTCCTAGCCTACCTACTCATTTACGCTAGGTAATATTAAGATTTTCAAAACACCTATTCAATTCCTAATCTTAGTCATTAACTAATTTGTGTGAAATAAATAATAACTCTTCAAGTGCTTGATAAACTGTCGTTTGTAGCTCTGTTGGTGAGTGTAAAATACTGTGGTGTAGATTTGGTGGTTCACGTACATTTTTGGCTCTTCAACTTCCAACTCAAGCCAAGTCAGATCCCCTTTTGGCGGCACAATAACTCTGACACCAGGGGGCCTACCACCACCGCTTACAACAGTATTATTTTAATCTTACTTCGCGGGGGAAAGAGATGGAGCTATACGTCCTGAGCTTCATCCCTTTCCTACACTGAAGTAATGTTAGGCCCCCAGAAGGCCAATTCTCGTACTCTCTCGTAAAAAATGTTCACATTCAAGTCGCAATCTGACAAATTGTCAAAAATGTTGGTAAATAAAATTGATTGTATTTTTGACAGATTGCGAATGAGATGCGAATGCGAACGTTCTTAAAAATTACGGGAATAGCCCCTCAGATTAGTCACTACACGACTAAGAAGAAGATAAAATCAAACAATTGGATTAAGGCTCTCTATCTTAGGCTATGGCTGAGCATAAAATGTTCATTAGATAAAGACATGAAGAATAAATAAAATACTAATTACATTTAAATTTCTTCGGTCTGGTGGTTGTAGTTTAGAAATAAACACTGTTATCTGAACCTCATCACTGAGTATAAAAACAGGGATCTTATCAATGATCCCAGCATTTAAATGTCATGCAGGAAGCACCTTCATTTGCATAGTTTAGTGGTTTTAGGATTTAACTCATGGCCTTTAGGTCACATGTTTCAAAACTTAGATATCTGCCATTTTGTTAATTAATTAATCAGATGGCAAATGTATGTAGGTTTTAAGCAGGAGTATCAGTTACGATATTGTTATTAATAGGTGTGATTATACGTTTTGGAACCAAATTATTAGGTACTGGCCGATATTTTATTTGTCGATTTTAGCCTGGAGGCTGAATGAGATGGTATTGTGTATTATAATTAGGTATAAAACTTGTTTAGTATTCAAGTCACTAATAGGTACTCCAGAACCAAAGACATAATGTGTCAATGGTACTGTAGACCTTTGGAGAGCCTACGGTACCGGTACTATGTTAAATACCTAAATAAAAGGCTTCTTGCTGTAAGACTTTGAAACTACTTAAGTTTAAGAATTCAATGAAATATTTTTATATATTCCAAGATTCTAATAATAACTTGCGTGTCAGCCGGGAGCTGTGTTCTTCTCAAACAAAAGTCATATTTAAATACAAATTGCTAGAATTTTCGAATGTAGCCATGGCTGTACTCTTAACAGCCTGTACAATATAAGGTTGTCTATCGCATAAAACCTTACAGTACTATTCACTATCAGGATAGGTTACACTATTGCACACAATAACTTTTATTTGCCTTATATATCCTTTTAAAATTGTTCAGAGTTTTCAAAGTCATCAGATTTAGGGAAAGCCTACCGTTTCTTTATCAGTTTTGCCTATTTAAGTCATTATGGATAAGGCCGCACACGATCATACTAAATCAAGGCTCTGAAGATCTTATGATATTTTGTCCATTTTCGAAATCTGAAAGTGGACTCTTGAATACGGGGCTCGTATTTGAAACTTTTCAAATTATTTTCGATGTTCTCTCATAATGCCGCACCTACTCAGCTAGAAATTTTTCGCCCTGCATACGCTTGCTCAAAAACCCTCTGGGTTTCCCACCCTAATAAATATTTCTCTAACAATTAATGGCATTTAAAATGTATGACAAAAATTTCCATCTTTTTATATCTCAGCAGATCGTAATATTATGATGATATGTGTTTCCTGATATTATCATGCTTTATGCGAGTTATTCCGTACATCCGCGTTGCCAGCTCGAGCCTTCGTGACAGATGACATTTCCCATGACAGTTCAAGGACATAACACGTGCTACGAATTTTTAATTAAGGCGTGGGTTTCTTCACGGTTCTTTACAAAATTAAGCTGATGTTTACTTTTATTTAGATGATAAATCTAATTTATTGATTTAGTTTCCAACAATCTTTTTAAAAAACAAAAAAATACGTGTTAGTGTCAGCTTTTGCCACCATTGTTTGAATACAGAAGCAGTGTGGTAGACATTATTGACTCTTCAGTTTTCATCAAGCTTAAACGTATTTAATTTATTACAGTGTTGAACAAGCCACCGCTTTCCCTGCAACAGTGACGTACCGCACTCCAGCGGCTCCTGTTTTATCAACTTACCGGCCGTTCGTGTACTCTACACCTAAGCCTTTCGCCTTGAGCACCAAGTCTCCTGCAGCAATTTACCAGAAGTCTGTTTCTGACGCCGCTGCAAGTATCGTCAGGGAAGACAGAACCTTTGATGAAAACAATTACCACTACGCATACGAAACCAACAATGGAATAGCTGCTGAAGAGTCCGGAATTGTTGACGCATCCCACAATGGAGTCGGTGGCGGAACCAGGGTTAAGGGATTCTACGAATACATAGGCGATGATGGTCTTAAATACAGAGTTGACTACATCGCCGACGAAAATGGTTTCAGAGCAAGTGGGGCACATCTGCCCAAAGCTCCCTAATCAAATTAAATTATATTTAAATTAAATCGATGTAAAATATTTCGAGACCATAAATTAAAAATTGTAAAGCATCTTGTTATTTTATTACTCTCAACATTTGAGATATCTTAAGTTTTATATCCCTACCTGAGATTTTATGGGTCTGTAGGCGGAGCATCCTTTAACTTACAAAGCAAGACTCGTCTCAGTTTATTGGGTAATCCTGACCCAACATTTTATCGAAAGGAATTACACATTCTTAGAGTTAAACTTTTAGATTTGAATTCGTTATGTTCCGCTTGTGTGCCGCTTAGTCATTCTATGCTAAATATAAAAATCTTTTATGAATCGTTATCTCTGAATTTTGACAGTGACACTATAAATTGAAACTAATTGTTGTGGCATTCTTGTTGTCTGAGTCACAAGCTGTGTCTGTCTATAGTCTGCTTCTTATTGGTAGTTTTACTAGTCTAAGTTGGTTGATTTATAATTTACTTTATCTGCAGTATCTAATAATATTCTAATTGAAAACTAAAGTGGTTCTTATACTAATTATAACGAATGTAAAATTACGGTATTGATTTTTTTTTTGTGTTTTGGGTAGGTACTTCGCTTGAAAATCTTTTAGCTAAAACCTAGACTCGCGACAATCTAAGAAGTCCGTTTTGACAGCTATAAAAATCCTTTGTGCAGCGATGAAAAAAAAAAAATTGTTTCTTATAAATTGATTCTCGAGACATGTCGATTAAACATACTTAGAGAGTTTGTAATCGATGACCTATCTACATTGATTAAAACTGATTCTCAAGGCATAACGTTTTATTACAAGTACGAGAACGAAACGTCAAAACGGACTTCTTAGATTGTTGCGAGTGTACATACGAAAATTGGAATACCATTGTTCTGTTATTTAAGCTTTAAGTTTTTAGTAACCTATCTATCAATTGTTTAATTTATAGGCAGACTAGCTGTTGCCCGCGACTTCGTCTGCGATCCAGGATGAAAAGTAGCCTATGTCCTGTTCCGGGTGATAGTCTACCCATGTGCCAAATTTCATCCAAATACGTTCAGCCGTTTTAGTGTGAAAGCGTAACAAACAGACAAACAAATAAACAAACTCACTTTTGCATTTATAATAGGTAGGTAATAGGTAATACGGGCTGGTATCCGCAACTCCACGTCACGCGTATTTATAATAGTAGTTAGGATTAGGAAGTTATGATAATGGACCTTTTGTACTCCTCTCTGGTAAACAAGTTAGACCTACTGCGTTTTCTAGGTGGGTACCTGTCTACTAGATCTAGTAGGTCCAGTCTACATCGGAAAATTTTGGGAAACCCAATTCGAAACAATATCTTTGTGCTTCATCGCATACATATAATCGTATGTATATGTATTAATCGATAAGTTTACTTCGTAAAATATCGATTAGTTATCTGTTACATGCATTAAAAATATTTATTATGTCAGTCTAAAGTTCATTATACCAGCCTGTCACTTTTTTATGTCGAGGAGTTTTCAAACTATACAAAAAATCGCTAAACAAATTATTTTTATTTATCAACTGTTAATTAGCTGGGCCAGTCTCCGTAGACACAAACATCGCCTTAGGTCGCAAAACATTGCACTGTACCGATTTTTTGGGATTTCCATTTACCCCATTCAACACCCCTATCAACATAGGGGTGTTGAATGGGGTAAAATTAATGAGATATTTATTCCATTCTAAAGTCATAGGTAAATAAATATGAGCCCAATTAATAAACTTAAAATTATTTTCTTGATGGAATGTCAAATAATAAGTTAATTATTTGAATTTATTTTATGAATAACTTATTTTATGGATTAATTTGCACCGAAATAAATAATTAGATAAGTAATTAAAAACGAGTGGAATGGGAATATGCAAAATACATATAAAATAACAAAAATAAGTCAACCCATGGGAAAGCTTCAAAGCTGGGCGCAGCTTTAGCTACTTTGGATAGTGATCCAATGTATACTGAATTGAGGCATTTTTTTCCTATTTTTTTTGTAGTTGCCCTATTTAATTGTGACTAAGCACCGAGACAACTTACGAGAAAGTGTGCTTGAACTTATTCCGGTAAGTTTTACCGTATTTTGTCTAACATGGTCATTCATTATAATATATTTGTAATTCCACTGTAGCGATCGATACATTCTGTTGACAACAAAATTTTGCATCTTGGTAATTAATACATATGCAAACATTATGACAATATCAATGCCATCTTGCGTAAATATATGGATTGGAGTGGTATAAAAGTAAAAAAAATATCATCAATAGACATCAGTTAACTAACAGATCTTCACATCTACTCTCCTATTTATCAACACTTAAAAAACTATTAAAAATGAAATTCGCTGTAAGTGACCTTACCATTGCATTCTTTTCAAGTGTGAGTGAATTGTTTCTGGTGATCTATACCTACAATTTTTTTCTTTTAGCTTGTCTTCGCCGCCGTATTGGCAGTCTCTTTCGCCGCGGCACCCCCATCGTTCCTTGCAGCTTTTGGCAGCCAGTCCCGCTTGCCTCTTCGTCCAACACCCGCTGCGCCCAGGCCGGCAGCTGCCACCCGCGTTGCCAGCAATGACCAGACCGCCAAAGTCATCCGCTACGATAACGAAGTCAACCCTGAGGGCAGCTACAGCTACGAGTAAGTACATACTAGTCTTGTGTAATTCATATTTCTTAAAAGCAATTCAAAATCTTATTAAATATACCTAACCATCTACACAATTAATTAATACTGTTAACTGTGCAGTGTGCAGATCGACAACGGCATCGCCGCCCAGGCCCAGGGTACTCCTCGTGACTTCGGTGGAAACCCCCCTGTAGCCCCCGTTGTCTCTCAGGGATCCTTCTCCTGGACCTCCCCCGAGGGTCAGCCCATCGTCATCACATACGTCGCTGACGAGAACGGATACCAGCCTTCTGTAAGTATACGAATCAATTAATATAGCAAATGCTCAACTCTCAATCATTATCAATTATTATTATTATTTACTTTTTTATTCAATTATTATTTTTATTTAATTATTTTCTCTCAATTATTATTATTTGCTATCAATTAATTAAAAGTCAATTGATGTTCATCATCATAAAAACGGATATGAATGTTTGATAATTTGGCAAAATCACCAAATGTCAGAACTTCCGCAGTTAGCAACAAAAACAATCTGAAATATGTCCTCACGTTAAGTGCACTTGAGCACGTTTCGAGGAACGGATCAGTGATATATGATCTAAAGAGATTATGAGAGATAAGTTTTCACGGTGAGATGGTTACAGAATAGCATATGTACGACAGAAGAAGACCGGTTGCTAGAAAACAAATGTCAGTGTTTTATAATGATTGCTTATATCTTGTTGGTTCACTATACTATTTTATCTGAAATATGCTGATATAACTTTAAACTTACTCCTACTTTCACTTGCTAGACTGATCATTGTTATTTGTTTCCAGGGTGACGCCATCCCCACTCCCCCCCCTGTGCCTGCGGAAATCGCCAGGGCTCTGGAGGTCATCGCCAGGATCCAGAAGAATTAAACGATCAACTACATTAACTAAGCCAATTTAAATCAACCAACAACTAGGCTTTATGATTCTCATGAACCTTTGTAAATAGGTGCATTTTGTACATAATTATTATTTATATCGAAGACCAAGTGGTAACGTTGCTACGTATACCACTTGTAAGCATGATGTGTTATTTAAATTGGATATAAATTGCTATTTATATTATAATGGTGTAAAATATATCAAAAGGTATTTCGAATGGTTTCCATGATTAAATAAGAACGAACTTATTTGATATTTTATTGTAATAATTTTATTACAGTGATACCTTTATATAAATAAAAATTGTGATTTAATATGATCACTTTTTGCCTTGGTGTGAAAAATGCAATGAATTCTAATATAACTCTAATATGATTCGAGCTACATTTAGCAAAATGTATACCTAATTGATAAGGCCCTTAGAGTATATATCACTGGAGAAGCCTTAAGAACTCTTCCCCTCTGTCAAAGACCAAAAAAAAATGGTCCAGCACGGTCATAAAAACTACTTTCAAATCGATTCCAACACCAATCGTTAATCGTTTTCGAACCGCGCGGAGCTCCGTGAAAATGTCTGACTGTGCTGTTAAATTCTAAAAAAGCCTTCAAATACGTAAAACTTACTTAAATTACTGAATAACGTTCCATAATTAAGTTTTTTTTTTTTAATATTTAGTCATGTTTTTATTGAAATTCAAAATCCTAACTTCATAATACATTTCTATTTTTCATTCGATACAACATAAGACATGGCATGAATGGAGTATTTTTCTCGTATTGCTTTTATGACCTCATCGAGTCACTTTTATGTTCGTAAAGATGAAAATATTTTTCTTTTGCATTACGAAAATGTACGACAAATCAGCAAAATTTTCATGCATTGACAAGCGAGTAACATGTCCTTTAGTTAAAATGATAGCGAGACTACCGTAGGGTTGAGGTCACGTTTGAAACATGCTTGTTAGTTTCGTACTACGATAGATACTAAATAGTATCGGCGAAGATGTTCGACATATAACTATTTGAATATAAATTGCTGTCAATTACTATGCAATTAATTCTAAAATGACAAAATTTGCAAAATTGCCGACGAAAAGTCGCGACAAGCAACTGGTGCATTGACAGATGATCGTGATTAAGCGACACACGTGAATTCATCAATGCCTGTACCCCTAGTGTGAGTTTCTTGCCGTATCACGAAATACGTGACGATCAAGTTAATCGAGCTAACTAATGAGCAATGGTATCTAAAAATGATGCGAGTGTGAGTTGAAAAACGTCTAACTAACATCAGTCCGTATCGTCACTTGTCCGATAGTATGCCGAAACTTTTGTTATTTTTTTAATGTTGCCTATCTTGAACTTAGAATGGTTTCGGTGAAATAATACGACTAAAATACAAATCTTATCGCAAGCATGTTAACAAGCGTTATGCGTGCCCTACGTAATTTAGACGAATATTTTTTCTTATGAATGATATATTCCTATTTCGTTTTAACGAGCAGTGAGTAAGGGAGATGTGAAATTAGGTGTGTGTGGCGTCAAATTCAAGTGGCGAGCGTCGTCATGTAAATAATAACATTCCTTTTGCCTTCAAAGTTTTTCGCGCTTTTGTGTTACATTACTAAACTTATTCTATTTCGATTATTTGCTTTTCATAATGAAGACCAGTGCATCCCAGTTTGAAATGTTAGTTAACTTCATGGAACAGTAAGTACACTTCAGCATAGTATTGAAAATAAAAACATAGTTGTGAGCCATCAAATAAAAAAATCTTTTCTCTAAAATTTACAGACACGGTGACATAAACAAACTAAATAAAAACGCAAAAGGAAGAATACAGACGATCCAAGATTGGGAACGCCTAACAAATTTATTAAATAGTGATCCCACTGGGGAAAATAAAAATACAGAGAAATGGAAAAAGGTATGTACCTAGCACAGTATAATATTATAATTTAAGTGAATATTTAATTTTGGTTTTATAGTCTTACCAAGAGGTATCGTATTACCCAGTTACTGGGTTGTGGATGTCAGATAGGCAGTCGCTCCATGTAAAATACTGGTATTCAACTGCATCCGGTTAGACTGGAAGCCGACCCCAACATAATTGAGAATAGGCTAGGCAGATTGATTTAATTATGGTTTAAGGTAGGTATTCCCAAATATACCTAGTTACCTAGATTTTTTTTATATTTGACTGTACTTATCAATTCATTATACATACTACAATGGTAATGTTGTCTTTCAAAGGTTTGGAGCGATTTAAAAAATAATACAAAGAAAAAGGCAGCCAGAATAAATAGGGCTGTTGGTGGTACTGGTGGTGGGCCTGCACTTAATTTACAGCTAACTGATTTGGAACATCGTGTCCTCAATATAATTTTACCTCAGGCAGCTACAGGCTTAACAGGTGTAAGGGAAGCGGGCTTTTCTGAGGTTGGTTATGGTGCTTTCATAATTATAATAATTTACTAACTGTAGAAAAAAATTGGTATATAAGTACTTAAAGTACCTACATCTGTAGATTATAACAAAATACTTTTTCAAATTTTCCACCAAAATATTAAAATTTACTTAAAAAATGTTTCAGAACCGAATTGACAGTCCCAATAGAACCGTAACTCTGTCACCAACACCCCCTGTGCTGGCTGCCAGTTATGAGGTTCCAGTTGTTGAAGAAAGTCCAGTTATTAATTTAAGTAAGTATTATCTGTGGTGTATTTATTCTATTCAAATATTGAGACCTGTGACTTGACAGTCATATCTATTAATGCAGATTCTTCATTTTTTTATTTTTTTCTGTTTTAGTGGATATTGATACATGGAATGAAGCTGGACCAGCCCACATCGTAACACCCTTACCTCAACCATCACCAACCACTAACACCTACCAAGCACAAGAAGAAGAGGAAATTGTCTTGGACAGTCCACCACCACCTGGCTCTCTAAGACCAACACAAGCAGGACACACTCCACAACGTCGGCGACGTGGTATAACTTCACGTCGAATAATATCTCCACGACGACGGGTTATCAGACAACCCAATCAGATGGAACGAGCAACAGAGCAGTTCCTGAATTCTGACGAGGAATGGAGGAATTTTTTAAGAAAAAAACATGAAGATGACTGCAATATAGAGAGGGAAAAGCTACGCATAAGGGAGCATGAGTTGGAAACTCACAGGAAATGGCAAGATGTTGCATTTCTTGCCATAGAAGGATTAAATAAGCTTATTGATTCTAGATTATGCAGAGATCAATGATTTATTATCTTAAGTTACCTATGTTCTACATTTTGCTCAGCAGCATTTTGCCATTTTTTTATAAGTGTTTTCTTTTTTGGTGTGTGTAATTTTATATTGTTAATTTTTGAAATATTTTCACAATTTATGCCTGGAGGCTTTTATTTAGGTAATCACTTTTTATTTCTGTTTGAATGTAGTTTTCAATTTTTTTGTTGGTGTATAATGGCGTATGCTAACTGATTTAATTGAATGTTTTGTGTTTCATAATATACTTTGCATACTATTGTATGGAATCATATTTTTTCTAAACGAACAGACAGACAGCTGTGCTGCTGGAGAATTTGTTGCGCCCCTTCTTCCCAGCTAAAGCATTAGGAAGTGGTTAAGGGCGAACGTTTTGAAAGATTGTCTTATGTAGTTTGAAGTTCGGAAAGTGCTGGTTCTCAGCCTAATTTGAATAAATGACTTTTGATTTTGATAGTTAATAAAGGCTACCGTTACTATGTGCATAACAAAGTACCCATGTTTTAATTATGTACCAAATAACAATTCTATTTGACGTGTTTCATTATTGTAATGGTTTAAATGTGTTATGTATGGACTAAGAAGTAAATAAATATAGTTCGTGTAGGTATACACATAGGTAGAATGAAACAAAGGCTCAGAAAAAAAAAGTGTAATAATGCTGGAAAGTTATGAAATTACTGATGTAATCGTCGGGCTATTTGATCACGCAAAGCTCTTCCTCGGATTAAATCGGTGGTTGCTCTTTGATCTCTGTCATCATATCTGACATTATCTGATGCAGGTTGCTCGTATTCTATTTGACCTGAAAATAAAGATGAGGTTGTAGGCATAATGAATATGCAGGGTCACTGAATTCGTTAAAAATAAAGATGAGTTTGTAGACATAATGAATAAGCAGGGTGACTAAATTCATTGGCTATCTTTTAGGGTGTGAAAGTACTCATGAATATAAGTAGTTTGAATGGAATGAACCCTGAAATCGCTTTTGTCAAGTTATATGAACATAAATCTATGCAACAGCTAGTTTTTTCACCCAGTAGTAGGTATCCAAGTGAAATATTTAATGAAATATTTATATTCTTACCAAAATCATCTGGTTCAGGTACACCATAATCTAAAGCTATGTTATAGAGCACACAACAGGCTTGAATAATTTGTGCACATTTTTGAGGCTTGTAATGCAGTACTCTGTCTTTACATAAACAACGCCAACGATTTTTCAATCGACCAAAAGTATTTTCAATAAGAACTCTTGCAACTATATGTTTCTGATTGAATATAGCTTCTGAAGAGTCTGCAGTGGCGTCCAAGTATGGGGTCATTAACCATGGGCGCAATGGATATCCAGAATCACCTGAAATAATGAAATTGTATATGTTACTTAAAAAAACTTATTTTCCCCTAATGATGTTGGTGTTAACAGAAATAATATTATTAAAGCACAAACACTTCTACTTGGAACAAATGTCACTCATTTAAAGATACTAAATGTAACCAACAGGTGTACAATACTTAATGTTTAAAAAATAAACAGAACACATACCCAGCAGCCAACATATTTCACCTTGTGCATGTAGAGATTGCATATAATTGTTGACTTGACTGTTTTCCCAAATAAATGAATCATGGTTAGCACCACCAAATTTAGGATTGACATTTATAATTCTACAGTCACTATCACACACCTAAAATATAATAATTAAAATTAGTTTAAATGATTGTATAGGTACTAGCTCATTAATGCATTTCAGAATAAGTATCGGTTTAGGTAATTATTGCTTTAAATACCATTTGTACATTCATTGAATGATAATGTTTTCTACAGTAGTATAAATGCTCCTCTTCTTCAGGCGGGCCATGAATTCTAAAATGACTCCCATCGATACACCCAATTACACCAGGTATTCCAAATTTTGAGTAATATCTGTAATAATTTATTAATAATATAACTCAAATAATTATTGTTAGGTTAATAAGAGTATAGGTATCTAAGTGCTAAAATAAATACTAACCTCTGACTTACTGCCTGTCGAGCAGCACGAGTTTTTGGAAATTGAATGTACTTTTCCAACACTAAATTATGAGTCAAAGCTTGGGTCACTTCATGAATGTACACACTGCACATCTTTTGCGACAGACCTTTGGCCACTCCCACAGGACGTTGATACGAGCCTGTCGCATAAAAGAATAGAGCGACGAGTACCTAAAAAATATTAACAAAATGTTAAACGATGTATCTATTTAACTAAAAGCGCCTACAAGGAATTCATTAGGTATTTCATTATTGTCTATAACAATACCTTGGTTTGAAGTTTAACTCGTTGAGTCGACCTTAAATATGCCAATTCTTCTAGTTCTTGACATAGAAATAGAAATGCTTCCTTTGACAAACGATATCTATTTCTGAATTCAGTATCGTTGAGATCTTCCACTGGATTAAAACAGGCACGAAAACCGGCTCTTTGTTTTCGGAGACGATTCCGTTCATCTTGCTGATGAGCAGTCATCATCATTTTCCATGCGAAAAAATTACGTGCTGCCATTATAAACACAATTTACCACAAAAATACACGCAAATAATACGAGCGTAACTAATATAAACAACAATTCACCTGTCGCACACCAAGTGAGTGACTTTACTACAAAGTTTACGTTTACAAACGTTTGAACACCGCTTGGAAACGTCAAATTTAAACTGACACTCGCACTACCCCGCAAAATGTTCTCCGAAACGCTACTACGTGAGTCACGTTTAAAATACCGAACTATTGTAGTATCGTTAAAAATCTGACACTCGCTGTTTCAGTTTACAATACTTTCCGCCAGGGGCGCTTTTTACGTTTTCATACATTTATTACTCGATACAGAAACGTGGTAGTAGCGTTTTCTATGTGACAAAACTCACACTCGACGTACCGATTGCGGCCAAGGCTTTCTCGATAGTACTTTTCTCAAATAATGCGCGGAATTTCACATATTTTCAAACTCAGAAAATTAATTATAAATTCCAGGATCAATGACGGCCAACGATAATTTTTCATGCGCCAATAATTATGTTCACTAGTTTCTTTTTTACTTTAAATGGCATTTTTTGCAAATCTAATCGAAATTTAAATAAAATCTTTGATATTTACCTCCTTCGTGGCCATGTATTGAAGTAAAAAGTTCGTTCCATTAAAAAATATGGGTTATAGCTTTAGAAAATGTTGCTTTGATAATGTGGTTAGTTAGAAGTTGTGACTGTACCTAAATTACCCTAGGCTGATAAAATTTTCGTTTTTCCTAATTATGCAAATATTAGTGTTTTAGGTCGGTTTCCCCGTAGGGGAAAGAAAAGCGCCCCGCCTTCCGCGCAATTCTGTAGAGCTCGACCCAAACTGGCTACTCTCCCACCGCCATAGGAAATGAATTCATTAGAGAAATCCGATGCCTTGTCCCATTAAAAGGCAAGGAAAGGATTGAATGAGATTGTAAATAAGAATTATGAATTCATGGCTATGAATAATTGGATGTGGTTTTAGAAAGTTAATAAATAATAGAGGGATGCAAAGTACATTATCATTATAAATCTGTGAGTAACCCTTACGTTAGCGTAACAGGTATTTGGTCAGTCATTACTCACACGATACCTCACATCTGCACTCGGAGTACTCAGAGATACACTTCCATAAAGTGACGCAAGCGGCTTTTCAGCGGCATTGCGTCGGCATCATGCTCTTTTGGAGACATGGTCCCTAGCAGTTCTCTCGAACTGATAAACGTGACGAAGCGGCTTTCCCTGCGGCAACCGTGCGACCGTCCTTGTCTAGCAACGGGGCGGCTAGTTCCAGCGGCATTGCGTCGGCATCATGCTCCTAATGAGACATGGTCCCTATCAGTCCTTGGACTGAATATGAGATAAATGTGGTCACCCAAACCCCTGGAAGTTCACCCTTTGCACAACAAGCATATCTGCAAGACACGTGTTCATGTCAGCCTGACCGAATTATTGGTCTGAGATAAAGAATACAACATTCATAAATTACTAGGTATTAGAGTTGAGAGCTGAGTCTCAAGAATCATTATTTAATCGAGTTTTGGATAGTCTCTCTCTTAAAGTCCTATTATAGGTCAGAGGCAAAGAATACTGAATTCAAGAATTAGGTATGTACTATGTAATAGAGCAAAGAATCAAATCTCTAGAATCATTAATTAAATAAGTAGAGTTGTTGATTAACTCTCTTGAAGGTCATAGACAGTCCCAAAGCGCCCACCCTTCACCACTTCCTAGTGCTTGAGCTGGGGAGAAGAAGTGGCGCAACAAACTCCCCAGCAACACGTCTCTGTCTGTTTAGTTAAAAGAACTTTAATTACATTACCAGCCAAGGATAATTATTATAATGAAAGACTCACCCAGTCGCACCAACAAACACACACACATACTACATTAATTACTAGATTAGTCCAATCTGGGTTTTAATCTAACTATATTTAACTTAATAACTAATACTCGCTATCTTACGACTGCCCACTTGCACTCGGACATGGCCTCTTGGTATTCACCAAGTCTCCTAACTTAACTAGCCTAGAAACGGACGTCCGTACTCTATCGTGGTATAAAACCAAGTGTCCCCCTTTACTTCAAAATCAGCCCTCAATTCCTAAAACACCACGCTCAGCCAGCTCGTCTTCCCACGTTTCGCAGAATAGATTTATTGCCGTTTTTGTACAATTTCTCAATTGTTTTAAGGGGCCGTTTGGGTATTTCCTGGGCTCGGTTTATGGTTACCAGATGTGTAACTAGTATTGTGTCCTAAGATTAGAAATCGGATATTTTACGTCGTTTCTTTAGAATTTGTTGAATTATTGCCTTCGACCTTTTCGCGGCACTTGTCCCTAGGTTGTTTCCCATAAAATATAGAATTTTTGTGTTCCTAAGAGGCATGCACCATGTGCTTGTTTTAAAATTAATATAATATTTTGTTATTAAATTGGAGTAGGTGACAGACAGTCACATTCCCCCCTCTGAAAATCAGACGCGTGACGTAGTACAGCGTATGAGCTTTCACAATAGGATGAACTCTGCCTTTCCATGCAAGTGTTTTAGAATATATACCCATAGGTACGCTACGTTTACCATGGTGCTGCTATGTTAACCTAATCAAATAATTAATTTTATGCACTCCAGTTGGAACATGAATCCAATAAGATGCAATGTCTGCTATTCTTATTACTGTTTTGCAGAAACATCTTCAATCGATACTATAATTTTTCCATAATATCTGAACTTATTCTTCTTGAAGATACTCTTGTTACATTATTCAAATCACACTACCGCGCTTCAAGTTCAGAAGACCTGTGCATGCTTATAATTTAGTTTTACATACCAGGGTCTCTTTTAAGAGTATTTGTGTTAGCGTGACACGCTACCTACAGTGCTCCCTCGTTCTAAACTCAGCCTATCGCAGCTGCCGCTGGAAAGAGGCCTCTCCTTATGCACCTCAATGTTGAGTCAGCTAGTCAGCTGCCCGCAACCGTATCCAGTAACTGAAATAGTCCGCACACGAACATATTAGATTTTATTCCAATTGGACGCCCCCCTCTGATTCTAAGAGGTTGGAGCAGTTTTGAAATCCAATAAGAGTTGAGAAGCTATACTGATTAGAAAATTTAGACATCCTAGACTGTCCAAACAATTGTTCGCTTATTAGCACACAATGCTGTTAACTATCCCCCCTCAGATTATAAAATTTGACAAGGACTTTCTTTGGTATATTTGAACTGATAACTATAATAGTAGCAGGTACCAAAGTCCTAAAACATAAACCTATAATTGTATTTTGTGAAATAACAAAATCATACCACGTAGATAAGAGTAACTGAGGTGTCTAATAAATGTGAAACTTAGCTTCGTAACAGGAGCCAGGCTACAGCCACTGCTGTTGAAGTCAGCCGATGGCAGCTGATTTTGAGGAAACTGTCTAGGAAACGCATCGCACAAACCAAAGGTTTTGCCATAGCGTGGTCTCAGCCAAGTGAAGACTTAAACATCCTGGAATTTGAAATAAGGCCACACGAGTAACTATTCAAATGACATACGCTGCTGATTTTGCAGAGTTAGAAAGCTTTGTTTACTTCTCCTCGTTCATTTTTGTTTCTTTTATAAAATATCACAGTTGGTGATACTTTATTTACATTATAATCTAGCCTATTAGCTAATAAGTAATTTAATTAGTACTTAAACTACTATTTAATTATAAATTTAAGAAATCGTCCAATAACGTATTTCATATTCACACTATAGTCTTGGTAAATTAATAGCAGTTTCATAAGCGTTACGCTTCGTAGGTCTTAGTTACTAATAATATTAGGTTTACCCATAATAAGGATGTGTCTTATACCTAAGTCCACTCCACACACACATATAAATCTCAAACGAACAAACATATTTCTTAATAACAAACTATCAGATACAAAACCCACGTTTGCAGGGAGTCGAACCCATCATTACAGTAGCACAGGAATCCAAACAACAATCATACCATAACCTACTTAAAATTACATCCGTGCATCTGGGAATCGAACCCAGTATCAGTAGCATCAGAATCAAAACCCTTAAATCAACTACCATGCGGGAATCGAACCCACAAGCCGTGACACAGGAATCCAAGCACTTATAAACCAATACATCAGGCGGGAATCGAACCCAAGATTCATTTACAATGGAATGTAAGCACATCAACTAACAAATTATGCGGGAATTGAACCCACTACCACTACGACTATTGTCATAACGTAACTTAATTAAACATAAGTTTTTGTAACCGTTGTCACTCTTGCCGTCTCTTACAATTAATAGAACTATAAAATTACGTTGTGTTATTTTTTTAGTAACCCATAAGTTGTTCTTTCTCGTTGCACTGAAGTGAATCAGTACATTTAATGACGAGAATCCTGGTCACGGCACCACATGTGACTGTACCTAAATTACCCTAGGCTGATAAAATTTTCGTTTTTCCTAATTATGCAAATATTAGTGTTTTAGGTCGGTTTCCCCGTAGGGGAAAGAAAAGCGCCCCGCCTTCCGCGCAATTCTGTAGAGCTCGACCCAAACTGGCTACTCTCCCACCGCCATAGGAAATGAATTCATTAGAGAAATCCGATGCCTTGTCCCATTAAAAGGCAAGGAAAGGATTGAATGAGATTGTAAATAAGAATTATGAATTCATGGCTATGAATAATTGGATGTGGTTTTAGAAAGTTAATAAATAATAGAGGGATGCAAAGTACATTATCATTATAAATCTGTGAGTAACCCTTACGTTAGCGTAACAGGTATTTGGTCAGTCATTACTCACACGATACCTCACATCTGCACTCGGAGTACTCAGAGATACACTTCCATAAAGTGACGCAAGCGGCTTTTCAGCGGCATTGCGTCGGCATCATGCTCTTTTGGAGACATGGTCCCTAGCAGTTCTCTCGAACTGATAAACGTGACGAAGCGGCTTTCCCTGCGGCAACCGTGCGACCGTCCTTGTCTAGCAACGGGGCGGCTAGTTCCAGCGGCATTGCGTCGGCATCATGCTCCTAATGAGACATGGTCCCTATCAGTCCTTGGACTGAATATGAGATAAATGTGGTCACCCAAACCCCTGGAAGTTCACCCTTTGCACAACAAGCATATCTGCAAGACACGTGTTCATGTCAGCCTGACCGAATTATTGGTCTGAGATAAAGAATACAACATTCATAAATTACTAGGTATTAGAGTTGAGAGCTGAGTCTCAAGAATCATTATTTAATCGAGTTTTGGATAGTCTCTCTCTTAAAGTCCTATTATAGGTCAGAGGCAAAGAATACTGAATTCAAGAATTAGGTATGTACTATGTAATAGAGCAAAGAATCAAATCTCTAGAATCATTAATTAAATAAGTAGAGTTGTTGATTAACTCTCTTGAAGGTCATAGACAGTCCCAAAGCGCCCACCCTTCACCACTTCCTAGTGCTTGAGCTGGGGAGAAGAAGTGGCGCAACAAACTCCCCAGCAACACGTCTCTGTCTGTTTAGTTAAAAGAACTTTAATTACATTACCAGCCAAGGATAATTATTATAATGAAAGACTCACCCAGTCGCACCAACAAACACACACACATACTACATTAATTACTAGATTAGTCCAATCTGGGTTTTAATCTAACTATATTTAACTTAATAACTAATACTCGCTATCTTACGACAGCCCACTTGCACTCGGACATGGCCTCTTGGTATTCACCAAGTCTCCTAACTTAACTAGCCTAGAAACGGACGTCCGTACTCTATCGTGGTATAAAACCAAGTGTCCCCCTTTACTTCAAAATCAGCCCTCAATTCCTAAAACACCACGCTCAGCCAGCTCGTCTTCCCACGTTTCGCAGAATAGATTTATTGCCGTTTTTGTACAATTTCTCAATTGTTTTAAGGGGCCGTTTGGGTATTTCCTGGGCTCGGTTTATGGTTACCAGATGTGTAACTAGTATTGTGTCCTAAGATTAGAAATCGGATATTTTACGTCGTTTCTTTAGAATTTGTTGAATTATTGCCTTCGACCTTTTCGCGGCACTTGTCCCTAGCTTGTTTCCCATAAAATATAGAATTTATGTGTTCCTAAGAGGCATGCACCATGTGCTTGTTTTAAAATTAATATAATATTTTGTTATTAAATTGGAGTAGGTGACAGACAGTCACAAAGTCTTAGAAGATATTGGCGCTATGTGGTATAATTAATGTGATACTCAATTCTAAAGTCGTTGGTTAATAAGTATGCGCCCAATTACAAAGCTATTTTCTTGATGGAATGTTATATTTTTAGGAATCGAATAAAAAAATATTGTGTATGTTATTTTATGAATGTTTTATAGTTCATCTTCAATAGGTACTTATTATTTACATTTATAAATATTTGTATAAAAAACCATTTAAAATATAAAAATAGTAGCTTATCGACATCAGGAACAGGGTAGAAGCTGCCGGTTTTCAGGGCTCTAGAGAGAGGAACCGCTCCACTATGCGTGCCGTGTCCAGGAGTACTGCTTTCCGGATTAATCTCTTGACCCAGCCGCACAATGAGAGCCTCCTGGGGTGTTCGCCGAGACTCTCCGCTATTAGGCCACTAACCGTAATGATTATCGGTACAATGATTGCATAGTCCACGTCCGAAATGTCAACAACCTCGTGCTAAGTCAAGATATTTGTTTTTTTTATCTTTCTCAGCTTTCACGAGATTCTCGTCATGAGGGACAGCGATATCAACAATCATTGCACGGCGCTCTCGTCGATTGATCATCACAATATCGGGCTTATTGACTACAATAGTTCTGTCAGTGACGATAGATCGATCCAAGTACAATGAGGCGCGACCATTCTCGAGAACTCGGTCGGGTAGCGTGAAGCCAATATCTGTGTATGAACGCTCTAGGCGTTGAGTCGCAACATTATGCGTCTCAGTCTTTAAGGATGTTATGAATTTTCTAATGGACAAAAACTGTTACGAATGAACTGTATGAACCAGCGATCTAGGCGTTGAGTAGCAATATTATGCGTCCTCATTATTAAAGATGATATGAATTTTCTAATGGAAAAAGATGTTATGAATTAACTCACGGTTAATGATGATATTATTTAAAGAGTTTCGGCGTGTGTATATTTACATTTCCTTTCTGATATATAAGTATTTAAAACGTACACAAAAATAAACTAGAAACATGAAAGTTAAAAAAAGTTATTAAAACATAAAAAAATACCAAAGAAATAAAGTTTTTAAAGTCATTTTCTTCTGTCAATTTCATATATGTTTCTTGTAATAACCCAACCAATCACTGATATTACGATAGTTTATCACGAAGTAATTGAATCAATACGCGCCGAGGTAAATTTCATAGTTCAACTGGCCAAAATAATAACAAACGAATGTAATTTATGATGCAATACACCTGTCTCGCTCTAACTCACTCCATATTCGGCACAGATTTATTCCTAGACGCCTTACTTTCTTTTGCGACAAGCATGTTGTGGTATTAAGGCTCGTACAAACAGGCGCGATATCGCGGGCGCGACAGGCAGCGGTACCTTTGTCGACAAAGATACCGCTGCCTGTCGCGCCTGCGATATCGCGCCTGTTTGCACGAGCCTTTACGCGTATCTTTAGAAAAGTGTTGAGAGCGAACATAATTGCCCTTTTTATCTGTTGCAAACATGAGAGCCAACTCTGTTCGGTAAAAACCAATAACTAAGGTGCTGGCTCGAAACAGGAGGTCTACTCCCTAAGTCCAACGGACGTCCGTAAACGAAAATCAAGTCCGTTCCCTACTGCCTATTGATTTCGGATTCATGGACCATACTATTGAACGAATGAGGCCTGACGATAGAGTCCGGTCTCGATTGCTGGTTTACTTATTATGTGGTTTTCAAGCATAATAAAAATAATAAAAAATTGTTTTTTAAACAATTTACTTTTTATTATGTCTTTAGTTAAATAATTATATTATTTTTGCCATTTTTGTCTAGGTAGCGGCTTTATCCTATATGACCTTTGCCCTCTTTCTTTTTGACGGTAATTATCAAATGAATTGTCAAAGTTTTTTATTTTCGATATTTACACGAGAAGTTTTCGTAACTAATTAATTTGGTAATAAAAAAAGCTCCAAACGCTCCAGCAGCAACTCAAGCTCAAAATATAGGTCCTCTTCAATTTTATGGGAGACCATCAGGAGTTGGGTCGCGGGCTATTGTGGGATGCTAACGGGAGACTAAGGTCGAAACGGTTGTGGGAAACTCCCTTTACTCGATGGGAAGTTGCACAAAGCCCGTGGAGCAGTGGCAAAGGGTGAGTTTAATACATTACTCGTCAATATTAATTATGATTTTCAGATCTTGTCATCAGTAAAGTGCATAAAATGATAATCAGTTTATTTTGTTTCAATGGTAAAAAAGAAAAACGGCAATATTGTATTATATAACAGATACATAGTTAGGTATATTTGTTGTATCTGTCAATGATATTCAGTTTTTGCTGTACAGGGTCCATCTGTAACAAACACAAGAGCCAGCAGCCACCTCGCCCACCCATACCTACATCAACTGCTACACCTGTAAACCGACTCTCCAGGACCAACAATCAGTGTCCACTGAGGCACTAGAGCTGAAGTTTACGATGGCAAAGTTAGCGAAGTAAGTATTATTGTTCAGTAGAAAGGTGATTACATAAATCATGTTTCAGAAAACCTGATAAAACATTATTTTCTTTGTTTACAGCATTAAACCCTCGTCGTGCACATCCGCGTGCTCGGCGACACCTCCCTGTCGACTCGTCAGCAAGAATTCGAATGATTGAGCTGGAAGAGCAAAGACTGCTTGTTTTAGTGTGTTGTTGATTGTTAATTTTATTCGAAGTATTTTTGTTAATAAAAACAATGCTTTTATTGTGGAAATATTTATTTTAAATGATTAAATCTTCCACCAGTCCCAATATCCATTATGTTATCGGCGCAAGTATAACCGGTGTTGCCTCCGCTCTTCCTGTAGAGCTTCTTGAAGCAGTTCGAGCACTAAAAAAGCAGTCATAGTTTTGAATATTTCCGAATTTATATAACTGTCAATAGCCCGTTAGCTATTTTCATGTCGTATCAACTGATATTCACATCCGTGAAAACAAGCGTCAAATTCAACTGAAAAAACACCTCGGGACACGTCGGGACACCTCGGGCGTAGGAAAAATTGTCAAATCATGTCGTCATTCATTCTTAGTCTGGGCTACGGACCAATCAGAAATCCGCAAGTGATAGGGATATCATTTGCGGATTTCTGATTGGTTGTGTTTCCTACTATCATAGGCACGCACGTAATTTCGTTTACGGACGTCCGAATTGTCTTAGGGAGTAGACCCCCAGATTCGTATAAATGTTTAAAAAATTGTGCAGGAGAATGTCTGTGTACTATTCAGCACCATCCAGTGTTGGCTCATATACAGATATTGGCTTCAAGCGGTCGGGTAAATACCTGTAGTATGGTACTTCGGACTCCACAAAGACTACAAGACAAGTTGCTGGTGGATAATTGTGGATAATCCTAGTCTCTGTGTTAGTACTCGCCGGTAGCAAGACGAGAATTACCTTGACAATGTATTCATGAATAATTTATTATTATGGATCTATTTACACAAAAATAATAATCATATAATTAAAATCGAGTGGAGTGCTAGAAATATGAAAAATACATAAGTATAAAATAACCAAAAGAAGTCAACCCATGGGAAAGCTTTCCGCTGGGCGCAGCTTTAGCCACTTCGGATAGCGCTATCCAATGTATAAATAATTAGGAGTGCAGTGTCAAATAAAAAAAACTTGTTTATTTAGTAGACTGCGCGCAAGGTAAGTCTGCGCGCGGCTGAAATGGGAACTAATCGTATGCCGCCGTCTTGTCGTTTATGTGAGATCAAATTAAGTAGGTACCTATATAATTATTTAATTAATTAATATAAGATCAAATTATTAATATAGATTTAATATTTTTATTTATTACAGTATAGAACTATGCACGCCAGCGCCACCTGCCTGTCCTGTCCGTCTTAACCATAGAGTATTCTTTTAGCTAGCGCGTTATATTATGGTCGTATCTGTTTCTAATCACCGTGTCAACTTACAAGCTCAGACCCTCGCCGTAGGTGAGTATTATGATTCTTGCTTAGACCAAATAACAAACCAAGACATCGACAGCGCTGTCAACAGTGACGTGAGGCCGGTTTCGTAAATATGTGTGCACTTAGTGAGGTGTTGTTTGATTGTAAACGTGTGCGTGTGAGCGTCTAGACACAGAGCGGAGGTGTAGTATTCGCATGCTTCACTATATTGTTCGCAGCGCTGTCTTGGTTTTTTATTTGGTCTGAGCAAAAAAGAAACTGTTGGTAATGACCAATTTTTTTGATTCAATTCAAAAGTTGCATTCATCTTATTCAATACTCGCAATAAAATTAAACTTAAAAAAAAAATAGGTAGTAGAAACTGAATAAAAACTGTTTGATATATTTTTCGTGAATAATTTTGTTTTAAAAATTCATTTTATTATAAAGTACATACATGAACAATATGGATAGGGGTGTAACTTTTTAGGGTTCCGTCCGAATGAAAAAACGGAATCTTTATTTATAGGATCAGTCGTGTCTGTCACAGCCAATTTGATTCGAATCTACTGGACCGATTAAGTTGAAATTTGGTACACATAATTATGAATTTCTGTGACCCAAACACGGAAGTTGAAAAATGAAATTATCCGGAAAAGAACCGGAGTTACCGACATAGCTTGCAGAGTAAGCAAACTGAAGTGGCAGTGGGCTGGCTGGGGCAGACTGGGTTCGGAAGGCGAAGCACAGGGTGTTATGTGCATGGGAAAGGCCTATGTCCAGCAGTGGACTGCGATAGGCTGAGTTGATTGAGTTGAAAGATGGAAGTGTAACGTTTTGTTGTATTTTTTTAAATTATTTGTCACATTTTATGTCGTATCTACATGTATATGAGTGAATATATTGTGAAAAGTAAAAATGAAAACACACAATTAGCACGAAACTTCAACTTTGGGTATCATAAAACTTCATTGCAACACTTGTAACACTACCTACCTATTTAACTGATATAACTGACTGAATAATTTAAATGATGTATTAATCACTGCCCCTGTGGTGGAGTTTGAATGTTCCAAATGCCAATTTTTTATGTCTTTTAGCCTCGACCGCCACTGTCATCAAAATGGCGATTATCGTATTTACGAATTTGAATATAATAAAGTAAATACTTTCATAATTAGCGCGCAAGTTTATTAACTTGCGCCCTAATTATTAAAGATTTAATGACGCTAAATATAAATTATGAGATTTTTATCAGAATCTCTTAATTAACGTTTCATTCAACAAGAGAACAAAATTCATAAGATTTGATGGGTAGGTACCATATTAAATATTTTCAACACACTTGCTCGTAAAGTGGCTGTTATTGAACCGCTTTTAGGTTCATAATGCAGTGTATTATGGAAGCGTGCTTTTTACTTTATATTACCGTACTAGTGCGTTAATATAAAGTACGTGCGCTACAGATTACTATTTACTAGTTGGAGTAATGACATGGCAGTATGGAATTAATAAGTACTATCATGGCAGCATGGAATTTGTATCCAATAGAAATTGTTTTTGGTGAAGCTTTTTACCAAAGATAAGCGCTCAAAAACAAGTTTTTATTTTAAAAAAAGAACCATAAGAAAACCAGTGGCGTTTAGTTATGGTAACAAAAAATCCTTTGCATGCCCATGGGATTTATATTTACCGTAACTAAACGTCAGTGGCATACTATACATTGAATTAGTATGAACACTCTCGGCTACCTTATCGCGCTCGCCTGCGGCTCGCGCGAGTAATACCGCCTCGACTGTCATATCCAATAGAGCACACTCGTATTACAATGTACTATTTAATTACATAATCAATCTATGGTGTCGTATGTCGTAATTCTGGGGGTCTGAATCTGGGGGAATGAGACGTGTTTTCGGGTCCAATCGGGGGCGCTTCCGAACTATACGGTTAAATACTGTTTTCTTTAAATAATGTAACTTTGTGTCAATTATGTACTTTACCGGGCGTGTTTGGTCTCCTACACATCAGCTTAAGTAGACATGTGTCGAAGGGCAGACGGACAGACATTGTAGCTGTAATTTTGTGAACTAAGTTTTTTACTGTAGTTGTCATCATTATTATTGTTGTTGCTAGTCATGTTGTGTGAGGAGCTCGTGGCTAAGTAATTACAGCCGTATCCATCAGGTTAAGCTAGGCTTGCCGGGGTTGGTCCATGGATGGGTGATAAAAAGAAAAAGAAAGAAAATACATTGATTTAGCACAGACAGAGCACACAACACAACGTAACTACAAGTAAAAACAAAAACAACATCATGATCATCTTCACATAGGACATAGACAGTCGCTCCATGTAAAATACTGGTATTCAGCTGCATCCGGTTAGACTGGAAGCCGATCCCAACATAGTTGGGAAAAGGCTAGGCAGATGATGAGTCATGTGCGACTACGCTTTGAGTAATAATCAGGTCGAAACCTATAATGTGAACCTAGTGATATACTGTGATCATTACTTACACTTCACCTAAGATTTCAAGGCAACTATTAATTCTGTAAAAATCTCTTTTACAGAATTAATAGTTGCCTTGTAAATAGAATAAATAAATTTGAAAAAAAATATGCTAATTATACGATAGCATCAATGCCATCTTTCGTAAATATATGGATTGGTTTGGTATAAAAGTGAAAACAATCACATCAATTGAATCAGTTAACTAACAGATCTTTAAATCTACTCTTCTTTCTATCAACACTTAAAAAACTATTAAAAATGAAATTCGCTGTAAGTGACCTTACCATTGCATTCTTTTCAAGTGTGAGTGAATTGTTTCTGGTGATCTATACCTACCCATTGTTTCTTTTAGCTTTACTTCGCCGCCGTATTGGCAGTCTCCGCCGCCGTGTCTCCTCCAGCGTACCTTGCAGCTTTTGGCAGCCAGCCCCGCTTGCCTCTTCGTCCCACGCCCGCTCCCCGGTTTCCGTTCCAGTTACCTAGTTTTAGCAGCCAGCCCCGCTTGCCTCTTCGTCCCACGCCCGCTCCCCGGTTTCCGTTCCAGTTACCTAGTTTTACCAGCCAGCCCCGCTTTGTGCCACGTCCCACGCCCGCCGTGCCCAGGCCAGCTGCTGCCATCCGCGTCGCCAGCAATGACCAGGTCGCCAACGTTCTCCGCTACGAGAACTACGCGAAACCTGACGGCAGCTACAGCTACGCGTAAATATATCAAAAAACACCATTAGTCTTGTGTGAATATACTGATCTACACAATTAATTATTACTGTTAACTTTGCAGTGTGGAGATCGACAACGGCATCGCCGCTCAGGCCCAGGGTACTCCTCGTGACTTTGGTGGAAACCCTCCTGTAGTCGCCATCGTCTCCCAGGGATCCTTCTCCTGGATCTCCCCCGAGGGTCAGCTCATCGTCATCACATACGTCGCTGACGAGAACGGTTACCAGCCTTCTGTAAGTATACGAATCACTTAATATAGCAAATGTAGAAGGATGATTTACTGTAACATCAATTAATTCAAATTCGACGGGTCATGTTGATGCTAATCATCATATAAACGGATACTTATGAGTGTTTGATATCATCATCATCATTCTCATCAGCCCATAACCAAATCCTAAAAATTGTGGCTTCTATTAATGAAACGCATGTTTATTTGTTTCTTATGGTCTCCAGATTGGTTGTGTAACGTTTGATATAATAACAAAAGTTCTAATGATCATAAGACCTAATTTCATTTAATATATTTTTTTTTAATATAACGATCAAATGTAAAATGAATTATTGATATAATTTCATTTTACCTAATTTCATATGGTATAATGAACAGTTTATATAATGCACATTTGAAATAATATTCAATTAATATAATGTTCAGTTGCTATAATATTCAAAATCTATAAGTAACGTTTAATATAATTTGGAAATGTTTTGCAAAAACTGATTATATTTTAAACGCTTTGTTTGTTTTTGCAAGCACGAAAGTGGCAGACTTTCGTGCTTGCCAAAAACAAACCATTAATTATAAACCAGCTTGTAGTTAATAGGTTGAATCTTTAGGGGCATGAGGAACAGGGTGTAAAGTTCACTCATACTCCATAGAAAAGGGAGGATCCTCCGACCAGACGGGTGTTGTGTCTGGCGGGCAACTGCCCAACGATTGATCTTGGGTTGTTGTATATATGTCCACTGCACGGTAAACTTTAATTGCGCGATTCAGGATTTATGTGACGTCTGTCTGACGTCAGGTCTTTGATGCGTAATTCGCATGTGGCGATGTAGATACCGCCACAAATCTCCTCCAAAACCGAATCGGGGCACTCCGACTTTACGTAGTCTTTTGGCTCCTACCCCTAGAGTGTATATAAAAACCGGAGGCGCGGAGGGAGAGCATCCTCCGCCCGCTGTAACAAAGCATAGTCACCCGTGCGAGCCGTAGCGGCTGAGGCTGGTTGCCGGAGGCGACCAGCAAGCCGAAGCTGCGGAGGTGAGCATGGGTGCCTATGCCTTGTTACGTAAGGGCGAAGGGGTTGCACTTCCCGCAGCGCTGGAGACGATGCAGAAGCAACTTTATTGTTTTGAGGTTAGGTTACAATGTAATTTGCTTTTCTCAAGAACGATGCGTTACCTTAAAAAAATAGTTAATATGAAAGTTAGGTCAAATGAATATTATATGAAAAGCGCATTATACTATTTGAAAATTATATGAAATGCACGTTATACTAAATGAAATTAGAGTAAATGTAAATTATATCAAATATAACATTGGATCATATGAAATTAGGTTAAATGTTTTTATAGCATATGAAAATTATATCATATGAAAGTTATGTCAAATGAAATTAGACTATCTGTTATTATACCAAACATTACACACCCCTCTAGATTACAGTGCCAGTGGTAGTAATGATTATACTTTGTCTAACCGGAATAGGTACCTACTGAGAAATACGAGTACGAGAAAACGAGAATAAGAGTTTAGTTTTATTGTTTAGCGAGTAATTGGCCTCATCGATATTATAAAATAGTAGAAGTAAGTAAAATAGTGCATTGTTAAGTAATAAATAGTAGAAATATAGGGCGTTGTGAACGACCCAAAAATAAAAACAAGTGAAATTAAAAATCACATGTGTAACAAAACATTTATATTACTGTAAGTACAGTCACGGACTTTAATTGATGAGCCTTAGAACTTTCAAACTTTTAAATTTTGCAGTTTCATACATTCACGAGATTACACGATAAACACGAACTCAAATCGCATGCTCGTAAACAAGATGACAAATTACTAATAATCGGAAATCGTTCGGAAATAGTATTATCGACAGAGGCTGATTAATAAGTTCTCAATGATAAATAAATACAATGTTGCATTACGTTTATCCAATATATTTGTTACTGACCTCCTTTGAATCAGAGCTCATTAACTCGATAATTCTGAAAACCCATCCGAAGACAGTGACAGTTGAAATGTCGAATTTGTCGAATTTACTATCCGTACGCTAACGTTACTATGGCTACGCTAAAACAATCGTCGCTAGGTTACGGTTGCTAGACCTGCAATTGGTTGACTTGTGTAGCCACTCTGCTGTCAAGTTTGTAGTTCTGGCTCTCAGCTTAGCCAACCGGTAAAGATAATTTTAATAATTTTCTTCTTCTTTATTCCGAAGATATGACTTTCCATGTCCGGATGTACAAGTATAACCGAATAAGCCCGATTTGCATTATACATCTAAAATACGAACAGTACCAAGTGGCTCATCAATTAAAGTCCGTGACTGTACATACATCAATATCAACGTCAGACAGGCCCACTTGTACCGCAAATCCCTAAACACGTGTAACGCTAGACAAGTTTAAAACATAATTCTGTTTCTGTCAAATGTTTAGTGACTTGCAGAGCAAGTGGGCCTTAGAAGTAGTATTTCATCGAAATTACACTCCTTTTTGGGTAGTCGTGTAAAAAGATGCAAGTCGCTCCACCGTGTCCAAGATAAAAATACCACACGATTAACATAACATGTGCACCAACACAAACAGTGGCAACAGTAACCAGCAAGAGAAGCCCTAGTGTTAGAAACTGATGTTCTAAGTATTAGCTTAAACCCTGTGTACCAATATTTAACGTATGGTTGCTATATTTTGGATCTTGATGATTCTTTTCTTTTTTTGTGTGACTTTTTTGTGTACGGTGAAGAAAGAAAGAAAAATAGGTTTATTTGTCACAGAAACACGTGCATACTAAAAGATAACAGTAATCAGCAATATTACACAAAATAGATCTAAGTACAATTATGAGATCACTAGTATATAGTAAAAATAATGGGCAGCTGCACGTCATGACTGTGACAAGAAGGCTTCCACTCAGCATGATGCTGCGCTATGGGGCACCCACAGCACAGCGATGATTTTCAGTGGTCACCCGAAACCGGTCACCCGGTGCGTTTCAAACGTATGAAGCTGGTGGGAACCTGCTTCTAGTAAGTTTATAGTTACAACTTGAATCGAGTTTTCGTAAACATAATCTAGACAATTGAGTCCGGACTGTTAGCAACCAAAACCTACATTCCATTTCAAGTTGATATTTTTAAACCACTTTACGCGAGAATAAGCCACCTTAAAAGAATCAGGTGTGAACCTGCTACAGCTTCATTGGTATATTTTTTACTTAGTAAAAGCCGATTTGATTACCACCACGAACTGTAATTAAATAATTTGTTTTTTTTTCTTCATTATAAATACATTACTATAATACATTACATGCATTTACTTTGCATATGACATTGACGACCATAACTGGCATTGAACAAAGAGTACCTACCTAAAGTAACTATATCAATAGGGAATATGCATGTATTTTTTTTTTTTTCGATAGTTTACATCGCCAAATAATGGAAAAAAAACGACGCCGAAAAATAAATTTAAAGTACTTAAAAAAAATGTTAAAAATATCCAAACGACCCGGGCTATTTAAACGTCACCATTTGGCACGCTTGGTGTGGTGACGTGACAGTCTATGACAACAAACAAACAAGTGTCAAGTCAATGTCAAACACTCCTACAAAACACAATGACATTTTGATTGTTGTCATAGACTGTTACGTCACATCCGCTCTGACCAATAGCGTCGCTTTTCAAGCATTCGAATTTCCCACAGTTTTCTCAAAAAGAAATATTGTTCAAAATTATTGATGGAGGCATAATTCTGAAGGAATATAGCTTATAAAAATAAATACTTGACCCTTATTTGAATCACAAGCAGATGTTGAGTGCATTATCAAAACATTCTCTTTTTTTACGATTTCGTGATCCCGGTTAGTATAAAGAAAGTAAAAAGATCAACCATTTTAAATGATTAATCAGTTACTTTTTTCTGCATTATGCGATTAATAGACGTTACAATACAGTGGGCCCAAAAAAAAACTATCTCCTTTGCTCTTACTTTCACTTGCTAGACTAATCCTTGTTGTTTGCTTGCAGGGTGACGCCATCCCCGGGGGATCGCCTGGAGCCATCTTAGCGGCTACGAACTCGAAAAAGGTCGCAAACGCTAAGGCTGCTAAATAAATAAGCTCACGAAGAACAATAAACCTTAAACTAAGGCAAATCAACCTAATTGTCTAGACTTTATGATTCTCATGAACGAAAATGTAAAAAACCGACCAAGAGCGTGTAGGACCACGCACAATGAAGGGTTCCGTAGTTGAGATGAATTTATTTATCCCAAGAACAAACTTTACTTTGTAGTTGAAAAACATGTTCTGTCATAGGAAATGTATGGGAAGACTTTGTTTTTAGGGTTCCTTGTTGACTACGGAACCCTAAAAACAAAGTCTTCCAAATGTTTTCCGTGAAATAAGAACAAACTAATTTGATTTTATATTGTAATTCCACTGATAGATATAATTAAAAACAATTAAACATTGCGATTTTTGCGTCACATTTTGCCGTGGTGGTATAAAAATTGTAATAAATTCTAATATAACTTGGTTTGAGCTACATTTAACAAAATGTATTATTCATATAAGGTCCAATGAAGAGGCCAAAGCTTTCTCACCAAATTCAAAATACCTACACGAAAAATGACGCCAGATTATGATACTTATTTAAAGAATTCATAATATTGATGAATTTAGTCTTGCTTATTAGTTTCGTATCATGAGAAATACTAGTATCGATAGAAATCGAAGATGTTCGACATATTTATAATAAACTAATATATTAATAATTATAATAAGGTAATAAACTACCTAATATGACATAACCATTTTTATTCAATTTGGACGCCTCAACCTTAATACTGAAAATGCAATCAATGCAATAATTCAGTTTTCTACAGATAAGTGGAATTCTACATTTTGATAAAAGAAGACCGGCCAAGTGCGTGTCGGACCACGCCCAATGAAGGGTTCCTTAGATAGGATTAATTTATGTAAAGAACTTTAAAATTGTAGTTGAATAAAAACTTTTTCGAAGTTGTTTTTTTTTTTTTGAATTTTTTTTTTGTTTCACTTTTCAGTAGTGGTAGGTACCTACCCCACACAAACTCGAATACCACTACCTGCTTTGTAAATAACAGTGACGGAGTCAAACAATAAAAACCTTTTAATTTCAATATATATACTACAGCCGTGATTTTTTTCACATATCCAAAACCAACCATTTAGCTGGCACTTGACTAACAAAAATTATCACTTTAAAGCGTAATATTTCGCAAACGGATCCCTGAATCCAAAAATGTTTTTTACAAACTCACAATATTTCTGAACGACCTTTCCAACAACACCATGGGATAGTCGAGAAAAAATAAAAACATCCCCACTATAGGTGTATCATTTGACACGAGAAGAGATGATGAATGTTGCAAGCTGGTTCCAGGCAACGTAATGTGGCTGTCGCTCTTGGCACTACACAGAGCGTCATTCACGCCTCTTGACACGCTATCGTATCGCGGGCAGCGTGGCCGAGCGACATCGGACCGGTACAATCGTACCATGACCGCCATGATGTTGGTTACGAGGCTCCGCAGCTCTTCAGGTTTGCTGATAAGCGACAAAACCATCCGAAATCGTTTACGTGACACGATCTGCGTTCCCGGAGGCCGCTCAGAATTCCACCCGTAGTGCCCCGCACTTATTACAGAAACTAGGAGGAAGAAGACTGGCATTGTGTTTGCTTTTCCTATGAATCTCGTTTTGATACAAGACCTATTCGGGTTTGGACTACTCGAGGACCTCTAGACTTCAAGAAAATTTGATTTTTTTTCAGGAAATTCTTTCTTATGAAGGGGGATGTTACCAATAATGATATGGGCCGGTATTTGGATTGGTGGAGGAACAAGGGCAACTTCAGATTAATGCGGAGAGGATTGTTTCAGACGTGATCATCCGGTTGGGTGATTCGTTTCGACTCATGCACGACAGTGCACGTCTACACACGGCTAGAGTCGTAACACGTACTCTTGCCAATGCTCGCATCAACTGCCGTGTCCTGCTCAATCGCCATTTTATGAACTGATTTTAAGCATGCCAAATCGCTGTAATTTTTTATTCGTGTCAATGGTGGAAACACAGATTATGTTTTTTTATATCTTTACAATAAAAAAAACTGCCTTTTTTTGCCATTTTTGACGACACACTTAGGTTAATTTCCCGTATTTTACAAACATTGCAATTTTTCTTAAATTTTACAAAATATAGCTTATCCCTTGATAAGCTATTAACTTAAACATAGGAATTAAAGTAAGAAGCCAACCTGGACGACTAGTTTAGGTAAATATTAACTGGATAATTTTTTATAGTTAAAATGTATGTGATCCCTAGACTCTTGTAATTAATAAGTTCAATTCAAACCATGGTTTATCCAAAAATGCATAATTCATAAGACCCAATGAATTTATAGGCCAAAGCATTCTCACCAAATTCAAAATACCACAGGGTGTAAAAAGACTCACCACATAGCCGTCAGTTACGCATTCTGTACATCAAATTAAGTACATAACATAGCACAAAAATAATTCCTGGGAAACGACTTTTATTTTTGCTGTGAAAAATCGCTGTTTACGGTAGTACGCAACGTTACGCACGCAAAACCTTGTGTTTATGGGTGTATGCATCAGTTCAGGGTTCGTGGGGGTATTTAAAATTAAGTTATTATAACATATAAAACTTGCTTTCTTTAAAAACAAAAGTTCTTCAATAGCGCCGTAAACAGAAGGTCCAGAACAAAAAAAAATATCACAAGGACGGGAATAACAAGTGGCTTTCGACAAAAAATGATCACATTGACGGGAATAACATGTCTTTTTACACCCGTTATAAATACAAAAAATGAAGTTAAATTATGTTAGAATTCATAAATCGATGAATTTAGTCATGCTTATGTTTAAATCTTCATCTACATCGCCACATGCGAACTACGCATCAAAGGCCTGACGGCCTAGACAAGTGACAATCGCTTCGAAAGCGTTTCGTATTTCTACAAAGACTTTCAACAGGATTGACATAAGCTTTTCGAAAGCCTTTATCAGTCACATAACTCCCATACATTTTTGCCTTTTCCATCATCGTTAACGCTGATAGAATGTCACTTTGTCTAGGGCCTCTGACGACACACAAAAATGTATTGTCACACAAAATCCTGCATCGCGGAATTAGGGTTTACCGCGCGATGGGCATACATACAAGATCCCGACTTCAATCGTTGGGCAGTGGCCCGCCGGAACCGACAACCATCTGGTCGTAAGATGTTCCCTTTTCTTTATAAGATGATTGAACTTTACACCCTGTTCCTCATACTCGTACTTCTAAATTGATAACCCAGAGTATGAACGTCAGCGCAGCCGTTGTGCAGTTAAGTTAACCAATGACTTCACAAACCAACCGGGGCGCGGCGGGTGATGGGCTGGTGCAGGTATAAGGAGAATCCAATTCTCTGGGATTTACTTCTGGAACCTAAGAGCGGAGAGATAAAACCTGTGCGATAGTAGTCACCAGAAAGCTAATAGTACGATGTCCCACTCCTGAGCATGGGCGGGGTCGACATGGGCATGCCTAACGAAATAAAAAATAAAACTTACAAAACTAAAATCCAACTACGACAAAAAAGTAAATCAATTAAAAATGTATAGACAATAGACATCACAGACTGACAAATTAAAAATGCGGAGTCACACGTAATCTGTTCGAATTATGACCTAACACGTATGACTCCGGATTTATAATTAATAAGAGACAATTTATAATACTAATTATAAGACTATTTATATTGGATGATAAAATTACAAATAAGAGCGACAAAAATAAAATAGTCTAATATAATAAATAAATAGGTTACAAGAATAAAAATGGATAATTGCAAATAGAAATGTCACACTCCGGAAACACAAGTCCATGAACATTTAAGGAAAACAGAAACAGTTAAAGATGTAGGTAAGTATCATTGCTTAGGTTTGATTTATGAAAAATTGGCACCAACTTTCTAAACTGTTTTACGCAGATTAAAAAAGAAATACCTATTTTTGTTTCAAATATACAGGGTGGCCGGAACATTGACGTCCAAAAATAAAATTCAGGACCCTCGTATCGTGGGGTATCCGAATCACACCCATGTATGTTCCGCGATTTTTTATAGCTTTCGAGTTACGAATTTTTTTCAGTTTTTTTGAGGACCAATTTAAAAATAATCTAAAAAAAAAAGTAGAAGGCTTTGTCGAACACTTTTTTTTGCAACTGAATCTTCATGAGTTGTGCTTTTATGCATAAAATAGTCAGCTTCGTAACTGTGATGAAAGGTATGAAAATGTTGGTCTTAAGTGAAAAATGTACGTTCGGTAAATTATGACTCTAATTTTCATCTTCAAATTAAAAATCTAAATAGGTGACTTCATAGTTCATATGAGCCTTCATATGAACTATGAAGTCACCTATTCAAGAATGTGCCAGACTATCTGCCTAGCTTTTTCCCCAACTATGTTAGGATCGGCTCCCAGTCTAACCGGATGCAGCTGAATATCAGTATTTTACATCGAGCGACAGCCTATCGGACCTCCATAACCCAGTAACTGGGTAATACGATACTCCTTGGTAAGACTGGTGGTCACAATTTCGGGCTTCTGGCGACCCGTAACGACTGTCAAAGATGACAAGCGGGATGAATGACAAGCGGGACCAACGGCTTAACGTGCTTTCCGAGGCACGGAGGAGTCTCGGTATGTAAAGATGGTCACCCATCCACGGACCAAATCCGGCAAGCGTAGCTTAACATCATGCATCGACCCGTGCGACTGTTATTACTTAACCACGAGCTCCTCTTTTTGTTAAAAAATCGAAGAAAATTACATGTGGTACATGCGGCGCTCACCCGAATTAAATTAGGATAAATGAGGTCGATGATGTAGTTCACAAGCAAAAAAAGTAGCTTCTACGCTCTCCAAGGAGCATAGCATTATCTTGCAAAATCCAACTAACTATGTCAGGAAAACTGATGAAAAAATAAAACACATTACTATCTTTCTCATACAAACAGAACTGCGGGAGGCACTTGTTAATTAGATCATAATCATCGTAATGATTTAATGTTCGGGTCTTCTGCATTACCCTTGCAAAATGTTGTCGAAAATGGACATTTAAAGCTTATAGATAATTAGTTGCCTAGCTTCTGTAATTGTTGCGCACATTTTTAAACAGTTCAGCCACTTTCGTTAATAACGTTGATGGGCAGTTAATTTTTCAAACCTTTGAAACGATGGATTGTTGCAACAATATTTTTTTTTTCTTCAGCTGCGAAATCCTGCTGGAGTAACGTTTGTTGTTTTGCTAGATCTCTGAAACGGTTAAGCGGATTCTTATCATCTTTTGTACATGACTTCTTTGGAATTAGTTTTAATTTGTTGGACAATAAAAAAAACAAAATAATGCACCATTTATGGGGTATTTAATTAAATATAAAAACACTTCTTCCTAACACTCTGAATGAAGAGCTCTAAAGACTTACTTTAAACGTTATTTTGTAGCTTGTAACGGCATTCAAATGTATGTGAAATAGTAGTATTAGTATCCTGTAGGTAATTAAATAAATATGATGATATAGTGAGTTATTTGGCCACCAGTAAACCATTTTATATTAATAATTAGTTGCTTAGTTCAGTTTTATGCCCGTAAAATTTCAGCGTAGTAAATATAGCAATTAACGAGATAAAAAAATAAAAGTGATTAGGAAGTCCAAGACCGTGGTAGTGTTTTTATATTTATTTAAATACCCCATAAATGGTGCATTATTTTGTTTTTTTTATTGCCCAACAAATTAAAACTAATTCCTAAGAAGTCATGTAGGTACAAAAGATGATAAGAATCCGCTTAACCATTTCAGAGATCCAGCAAATCCACAAACGTTACTCCAGTAGGATTTCTATTAACACCGCAGCCGAAGAAAAAAAAAATATTTTTGCAACATTTACCTCGTCCAGACAACTACTTAATTATAGATAATATTTATTTCAATATTCCCATTTTTTTTTTATGTCGGGCTGGTGTAACGTTTGAAACGTTACCCCAGCAGAAACTGTTTTTGTGAAATAAAAAAAACTCTAACTGCAACAAAAAAAATGTGCGCAACAATTACAGAAGCTAGGCAACTAATTATCTATAAGCTTTAAATGTCCATTTTCGACAACATTTTGCTAGGGTAAAGCACACGTTCGGGTCCGGGTCATATCGTAAAGGTAAAAAGACAAAACACTCAAAATAATGAATAATATTGAATGAAAATCATGATTGAATGAGTTTAACTAAATAACTACCTAAACATTTGCATTTGTTTAATGTCATAATAGCGCGTAATTCCAAGAGCGTGGTGTACAGTGTTACCACATTTCGCCACATACCTCCCTATATTCTTATGTTTGTTTCCAGGGTCGAGATATTTTAAACTTTGTTTTGTTAACAGACAAAAGACTAGTAATTAACATTTTATGTTTAGGTATACACTTTTAAATAGGCTCATTTAATATTATAAACAACATAAGAAAAAAGCTATAGCCAGAACCTATTGCGTAGGAACACTAGTGACATTTCTGAATTTAATAAACATTACAAAAGAAACGGAATATAGAGCGGATTTTAAATTCTCATGTTTATTCAATAAAGCTTCTATAAATAAATCACCACGCAATGGCGTTTAGGACACGTTGTAAAATAAAATGGCGATGACCAAGCCCGAGGCGCTAACGTTTATTCAATTATTGAAATTTTGGCACATTTCGTTTCCTCTTACCATCAAGATAAAATAAAATTGTATGGATTTTAATTGTTTCATGATTGATGATGATATTTGACATTTAATTTGCATAATATTAGGCTAAATATAAATTATAATTAACATTCAACGAATATAATTTACGAGTGCACGTAAGCTTGCGGTGTTTATTTTATAAAATAAAAGATGATTTCTTTCACTATTATTGAAAATTAACCAGTAGTTTTAAAAGTCACCGCGGTTATCTAGGTATTTTAATCGTAGCATGGCCTTAACTCAGTCGACGGCCGTTGCTAACTGTGGCAGGATACTTTTCCACCACCCACTCACTATCTACCACCAAACGAGCATCTTCCTGTAGGGTGTAATGTAACCTTCCGTGATCCAAATGGACGTTCCCTGAACCGTCTCCAAACCGTGAGAAGGTATAAATTCCAACCTCGTAAAGTGGGTTTACCTCGTCGGAACATAGCAGGGTGTGGATGTGGAGCTCAGGGGGTCTAAACCGGTCACATTAGCAATTCCTCTAAAAGCAGTTCATTTTCTGAATCCCAGCTGTCATTAGCAATTCCTTTAATTTGACATAAAAGCAATTCATAAATTGTGGACTATTTTACCAATCTCCATAGAAAACTGTCAAACAGATGAATTACTTCGTAATATGAATTACACGCAGATCATACTATGAATTGTCAGTTGGTGACATTACTCGATGATTCATAATATTTTCATATTATGATTCTGCTAAAGTGACCGTTTTAAGCCCCCTGGGCTGGTTTGGGCTAGAAACATGCAGTCAAAGTGACCTCTGCGCTGGCACCGATAATGCTGTGGAAGTGGCGTAGTTTTAGGACAGCAAGAATTACCTACTGTCAGTGCCAGCGACCGAAGAAGTAACTACGACACAGTCAATGTCAATCCTCAGGCAAAGTTCACGGATTGTTACAAATTAAAACTTAATTAAAAATCAATTATATGTTTATAGGTGTCCACTTTATAGTTAATTAAGATTATGATTGAATAATATTTTATAATACAACTAGTAATACCTTTTTTTTTTTTTTGCGTGGGATGTCATCATATGACTTCTCCCGCTCTGGGCGGAGCGGAAGGGCGTGTCAGACTCTTACTGACTAAAACCCACCCGTGTTCCTTCAGTTGCCTGTTGCCAGGGTCCCGGTATCCCTTTCGGACTATTCCGCAACCCTGGCAGAACTCATAATACCTTGCGGTTTTGGTAGCATATTTTTCGGTCATGAAAAGTTAAAGTCCTTCGCTGAAACTATATGTTGTCTATGAAATTGTAATTTTTATCCAATTAATATATAATAATAATACTCAGAGAGAGAGATTAATGATAATGAGTGTCTTTGTTGGAAACATTGTAGATTGGACAGCTGTATGATTCAACCGTCAAATGGTAGTTTGAAACAACACTTTCATGATTTTGTTCCAATTGATAAATCAAAAAAAGCAATTCGTGGCTTTTTTTTTGGTTTATCAATTAAGGAACAAAACAAAATATAAACAGAAACATCACAAAAACTTCAATAGGTTTTGTCTAGTTTTTGAAACAGTTTTAAGCAATCTATACTAACGAAGTCTAATTATTTATGGTTAAAACTTCATTAATACAACATTGTGAGGTTATTCATAAATATAACTAATAAATAGTAAAAAAACGATGACAGCGGGGTCAGACAGCCTGTCGATGCATACTACTAATTAAATGAAACAGGATGATGGATTTTCAAAGAGAATTAAAGACTTTTTATATTTATTTTTATGAATATAATAAGCTATTTCCGATTGATTTTTTGTTGGAACATCATTAATTAGAGTAGGTATTAAATAAGCGTTCGTTCGTTTCCCGCTAAACTATTCTACGCGTTAAAAAACAGGTGTTGTACCTACACAAATAACAATAAAAAAATTAAAAACACGACTGCCCTGCTAAAAAACGAAGTAAAAAACAAGTTGATAAAATTGCCATTGCAGTCGGGGGACCGTTCTGTGGAACACTTTTTAATCTAAGAGGTCCCCCGACTGCAATGACAATTTTATCAATGTCGTGTTTTTTATCTATTTATTTTTATGTTATACATTTTAGTGATAAGTTTTATTCTTTTGGAAGTTTAGGTAGGTACATTTTTGTTTACCGATAAGCAATAGTTGGCATTATGTTAATGTTAACAATTTTTTTTTATTACTTTGATGATGAAAGAATTCTCATAATAACTCAATCATCTACCAAACCATGCACTCATTTAGACATTTGCAGTGTTACTAAAGTCAGAAATCGTTTGCAGCCAAAGATGAAATGTTTTTATTGCATGTACAGTGTACACCCTAACTATGTCAAATTTATGCCAATAAATAATATAGTTTTGGAATGTGCTCATCAAGGCCTTCAATTGGATACCCGTATTGAAAATAATTGCTTTATTTTTTTTAAATGTAGCCATCCTACCGCCATATTGATTTTTTTCAAAATCATGGCCTGTGCCACTCGGGATAATGTAAGGATTCTAATGATACCACATTCATGCGTTCAGGCATTTTAAAGTTATGGTGGAATAAAGAAACTCACATACATACAGGAAACCTGAAAACATTACACTCCTTTTTGGGCAGTCGTGTAAAAATTTATTTAAGAGCTGTGTATAGATTTTTACAGGATGATTATAGTCAATTTAATCGACTGAACTGGTCACCAAGACCATGCGATGAAACGCCGTTGTTTTTTTGTAGGGTTTCCCTGATTCTCTTCTATAGCAACATGTCGGTACCTAAAAAATAAAAGTTGTTCCTGAGATAACCCCCGACACCTAGGTACGCAAAATCATCGGAAATTACCTCGATCAAACGGTGTAGGCTCCGCTCGCCCCTCGGATCTTGCCCCTTTCGATTAAAATGTTCCACTCGCCCCAAGAGGATGGACAGATGCCATTTGACTGGCATATTTTTTTCATAATTATTTATTGAACAATACTAAATATTAGTAGGTTAATAAAAAATACTAAGATAATTTTACATTTTGTGTATTTTTTCCATGAAGGTTAGGAAACTCGAATAGGAAACAATCTGATTGTGAATTTAAATGAAACTTACTAACTTAGAGGATCTCTCTTTATAATTGCAATTCATTGAATAAGTAATCAATTACATCATAGTAGTTTTTTTAAATGTTATTATTAGATGGCAAACATGCTGGCGACCCACATGATGATATGTGATAAATGCCTAAGGACATACCAGAGGTGTCAAAGGTGTGTTGCCACCCCAAAAACAAAGCTGAAATGTTGTACTTTCTAAAACAAAATCCATCATAAAAAGCTCTACTACCTACCCTACGACATACTAAAAACTACAAAAAATATTCACAAAATTGGTTAACCTAGATTAAATTAGACGCTAGGTAAAATGGTCTTTTAGTTGCAATATATTTAAGTAGAATAATGAAATGAAGAAATAATATTGCATATTTAGCAAAAATATGCTAATTAAGTTTATTTAAATTTACTACTCATTGTTTATGTACGTACGAGATTATTCTATAGTGCAGTGTTTAGGCAAGCCTTTCTTACACTGATAAAGTTCTCTTTTTTAGCACTTTTAGTAGACGATTAAACAAAATGAGAAAAGTGGTAGTAGTAGTTACCTATTCAATTCAAATTGTATAATGTATTTTAATTTATTAATTATCCAAAAAAGTTTAAGTATATTTGCGAAACCTTAAAACAAACCAGGTATGTAGAACGTACCTACCGACATAACAATGGAAAAAAACACTGTCCACAGTGTGTGATAAATAATGGTCGGTTTGCAATTTCCATATTTGATCAACAGTTCTTAATATCACGAAACTGCTTCAACTATATAGTAAAAAAAATCAAAAACGTTCATCAGTTTTTTTTCAGATGTTAAGTAAAATAAAAAGAAATACTAAACTTTCAGAACCATTAAAAACGAAGTTAATACAATTATGATAAATTATAATTAAAATCACTATCTTGAAACAATGGAGTAAAAGTGATGTTGTCTTACCTACTATTTCGGAAGTTCAATTTGTGGCATTATTTGTGTTTCACAAATATAAATCAATCAGGAAAAATATTAATTCTACCAAACAACACCTTTAATGAATCTTATTATAACTTGACCTTAAAATTAATAGCGAACAGGATGGATAGCCCAAGTGTTATTTTAATTCAATTTCTAGTCTCGCGTCAAATTATTTAAATGTTATTGCAGTTTGCCGCCTAAAGTGGGTGGTTCCTTGAGCGATATATAAGCCTGCGCGGATTTTTTACCCGCACACAAACTAGTTCACCGTAGCTAGACAATCTAAGATATCCAAAATGAAATTCGCAGTAAGTAAATTGAACACGAATTAATAAAATATTTAAAAAATAAATCAAATCAGCTGTGTGAAATGATGTGAAAAAATAAGGTTGGTTTCTCCAGTGATACTCTAATTCTGTGTTTCTGTGGATACAGGTGGTGATTTTGGCGTGTGTGGCTGCCGCAAGCGCGCAGTTCAATACTGGAGCATACAACAAGAACCCCTACAACCCCTTCGCAAACCAGTACAAGTACAAGCCCACCCCGGCGCCGTACCGCCCCTACACCCCCATCGCCTACCCCTCGTCCACCGCCGCTCCCGTCCGTGTGTATTCCCCTGCCCCCGTCCCCAAGTACACTCCCGTCTCTGTGCCCGTGCAAAGGTACCAGGGTGATGCCAGAAACGCTCAGATCCTGAAGTACAGCAATGAAGTCAACCCTGACGGCAGCTACTCTTACATGTGAGTACATATCAGTTCCCGAATTTTATCATGAAACGAAAGAAATAATGGATAACATTACATAACCAATTTAATATTTTTCAGCTACGAAACCGACAACGGTATCGCGGCTCAGGAACAGGGCACTCCCCGCAACTTCGGCGGAAACCCTCCTGTAGTCCCAGTTGTTGCCCAGGGATCCTTCTCCTGGACCTCCCCCGAGGGTGAGCCCATCAGTATCACATACACCGCAGACGAGAACGGATACCAGGCATCTGTGAGTATCTTAAATGTTATTTTATATTTCAGTCGTACCAAGGATTCTATTAACTTTTAAAATAGAATATGGGTTATTGTAAGTCGGTAATATTTATTATATTTTCCAGGGTAACGCCATCCCCGTTGCTCCCCCCGTGCCCGAAGCGATCGTCCGCGCCCTCGCTTACATCGCCAGAAACGCGCCTCAGAAGAAGTAAGAAGCTGAATATAAGTACACTGAAATTACACATCAGTATACAGAATGAAAGTACAACCTAGAAGTATTTCGAAGTAAAATGAAATAAAATGTGATATATTTTAACGACAACTTTTATTTGCTATTTATACGTATGATAATTACTTACTATGTACGTGCAAGTGTAAATAAAATATTGTTACGATTTTGCAAATCTGTTTTGTCATTTCCAACCAATTGATTTTATCAATGAATGAATTATGTAGTTTATTTAGTTCAAACTTTACGTAAGAGCCTGCTTTCGATTACATTTTTAGAGTCCAGTAACATTTATATGGGAGGGATTATGGGCGAAGTCGCGATGAAAATTAAGCTAGTACTAAGGCCTTGTACATACACGTGGCTGACGTTGTATGATATTAGGATACTAATATAAGTAATTAAGGTAATCGTAAGATTTACAAAGCATTTTCATACAAAGGAATTGTTATGAGTATATGAGTAAGAATTATGGAGTTACTAGCTGGCCCCACGGTTTCACCCGCGTTGGTAAGTCGCGATCCCGTGTGAATATTGGGATAAATCCTATTCCAGGTCATGGTCTACCCCTGTGCCAAATTTTATCCAAATCCGTGCAGCCGTTTTAGCGTGAAAGCGTTACAAACAAACAAACAAACTCACTTTCTCATTTATAATATTAGTTAGGAATTTTGTCTATTCTCATTTGAATAAACAGTCACCACGCCTGTAACCTTTTGGACAGATCAGATAATATGATATAGGTAGTTTCTTAAGACGGAATTAGAACTGGACGTCGAAATCGATTATTCAGAAATTAACATTAAATAACATTTTGGGTTATTTATGGCTAAAGCGATTCATCATAATATTCAATGCCACTCAAGACTAATAAGATAGTTATACTTAGAAATCTATAGGTATTAGTTAACTTTTTTCCTTGGGTAATCCTGAATGATCGAACTACATACATGTACAAGCATTGAAGTCCAATAAGTGCTGGATAATTACAGGTTCTAATGTAAATATAGGCTAAATGTTACGAAATTTCTAAAGGGCGTTAGATAAATTGCTGTACACACGGCTACACATCAAGCTATACATTCCAGTACGGAAATCCTATAAAATGCGAGATCAGCTTATACTCGAAATGTATAGCTTGATTTCTAGCCGTGTGTACCTATAGTAGTTCGTTCCTCTTTGGTAAGAAAACGGCAGAATCCCTTTGCAGCTTTGTTTTAAAATGCCATAGCCAACCGCTACTGGACAATGACCTCTTCCTAGTTGAATCGTAATACCAGGTTTTCTACCTTTCGCAACGAGTCTGCCCTCGTCAACTTTTTGGGACTTACAAAATATGACATAACGACAGGAATTCAATTAAATTAAGTATTTTATAATCTAAAAATAATGTCCAAGTATACCTAGGAAACAATATTGTAGCATCTTTGTTACCTATTTCTGCGAAATAATACTGTTAAGTGCCAATTAAATGTAGTTAACACGTTATAAAGTGATTGTAAATCTATGTATCTCTATAGTTCTGTACTGTGTACTGTAAACATGCGGTCTCTCACGCATGTTTACAGTTTTGCTAAGATTATCTTAGTACGTAGAACATCGCTTCATTTACTTAAATTCTAGTTCTAAATCTCAACATAATTATTTTATCAATTAATAACACCAACAAAGCTCTTAGTTTGGAGTGAATTAAAATAAGATTAAACCCTAAACGATTTTATTTGAATACGATACGTTTATGGTATGAAAACGGCCATTTAACTGCTAATGAGGCCATTTAATCGCTAAGAAATCCATCGCATTGTCTCTCATGGCTGAGTGTCCTTCGATTTTATAGATGTACCTAACATCAGTTTACCACAGAAGGCTGCTAAACCCACACGATTGCGCGGAGTCCATCCATCTAACCATTACACAATATCTTAGAATATTTACAGCAAACTGGTTTAAAAAGATTTATTACTGTTGCCACCTGAGAGGAATCGTTAAACAGATATTTGTAAGCTTTTTAAAAAAATCGCCGCTCTTGTTTATTGACTCACCGTGCATCCATGAACTTTATTATCAGGCAATTTACATTCTGCATAACTCAAATGAAATGTATGATTTTTTAAGGAGATTTTTACTGGTAAAGATAGTGTTCAGCATGGAAAGATGTTTATTTTTACCTTTTTCTTAATGAACAAACGCAATTTATCATACAAATAGCAAAATTAAAAAACAAGTTTCGCTTCCGTTCACATAGATTAATGAATAAATTACGAAAAAATATGTGGTTTACGTAAACTGGTCCGATTTGTAAAGTGTATTGGTCGGATTAAAATATCAATGTCAAATGCCCTTCTTCATATATTAATGAAACAAAGCGGTTTAATATAGCAAACTAATGACAAAAGCAGCATAACGTGGTGGCGGATAAAATTAATATTAGGTACAAATATAATGTTAATTTGACACCTCAAAGCCGAATGATAAATCTCTTTTGTGTGTTTTCGTAACAAAATAAAGGTTTGAATAAACTCGTTAAATGTGAATAATAATCGTTAGTAAGACAAAGGCGCGTCTTGGCGTGTGATGCCGCAGGTGATCTTCACCTCTCGATGAAGCTCTATCGTGATGCTATGCGGTCCGTTCTGACTCGACCTTAGCATTTGGCGTAACGCACTTACCGCTTTATATACAAGAGATTCCCTACAATGTTGCTTGTGTATTTCTTTTTAATTAATAGATAAGTAATAATTTAGTCTGGCAAAATGTGGGTGTAATATAGATACATGTCTGTCTAGCCCTTCAGGGATAACAGGCGTGGTGTTATAAAGAACGTTAGATACTAAAGATAATTTGATAATTATTCCTAGTAGCTGGGTTGGTGAATGAAATAAGTATGACGGATCAGCAGACGTCAATCTGCCTAGCCTTTTCTTGTTGGGGTCGGCTTCCAGTCTAACCGGATGCAGCTGAATACCAGTATTTTACATAGAGCGACTGCCTATCAGTCTGACCTCCACAACCCTGTAACTGGACAATACTGGTTGGTCTGGTCTGGTCAGACTTTCGGGCTTCTGACGACCCGTAACGACTGTCAAAGATCCACGAATGACATCCAGGACCATTTTATATACACTCCTTCAGAGAACACACAGTTAAGTACAGTTCCTTACAGTGAAGCTGAAATGTAGGGCATGTGGTCTAAAGGATATTCTTATATTTTTTTTTTTTTCAATACTGAGTTGTGGCATCTCTAACACACACAAGAAAAAAGAAATGGAAGATCCCTGGACACAGATAGGTCAACATTATACAGGAATACTAGAAGACGTGGACGGAGACGGTTCGGATGACGGTCTAAAGGAAAGAAATAAAAAGTATTTATTGACACTCACACAGGAAATAACAAACTAAACTAAAACATAGAAACATAAATAAAATAAAAATTAGATCATCATCATAAACATATATGATTGATTGAATGATTTTTCACCGGCACAGTCGGGCGGCAAAATATATTCACACATGTATATAGCACCCCTCATTTATTACGCAAGTTTAATCAAATAAATATGTGAACAGACAGTTCACAGAGAGTGAAACATGATGTCTGTGTGAAACGGTACTTTTAAATATAACTTTTTTTATATAACAAGCTGACCCAACAGACTTATTGTTGAGTAGCGCCCTCTAGAATTAGTTTTGCACTTTTTATTAATATTCTCTATTCTCCCGACTTTTTTTAATGATTACTTTTCCATAACCATAAACCAAACATAAAAAGAATGATATTTTTCCCGATTTTTAACATGTTCGCGAAAACTTTTCCATTTTTTCAGTCCATAAAAACCAAATTCGCTCACCTAATACAAAAATTTACAAAAATAGTGCTAAGTGATGCGCTTACCAACGAACAGCATTTCATTTTTTTATTTAAGTAGAAGATGACGATAGTTAGACGGACAAACAAACGAACATTGTTACCTACTATCTTATGCGTGTATGGATTTAATAGTGCACAGTCGCTTCATGATAAATGCGGACTAGCGTGGCCTATATGAGTACATACCTTCGCCCAGGGCACACTCGCCAGGGCACGCTCGTATATTATTGTTTGCTTTTGTTTCATTGCGATTATTACGTTTGCATAATTGATTAGTGGAGAAAAATAAATAATTATGAGTAATTAAGAACGATCCTACTGCAAGTTTGATGTTTTCTTTTGTTCTATCCTGTAGGTACTTATCCATATTCAACGGTCACGGGCGCATGTTGACCGCTGGGTGCACGTGTTCAAATTCAAACCACTGCGATCTTGTCAAGGTAGCTGGTATCAACTTCACGAGAGAAGCTGAGGATCAAACCTAGTGACGTGAATGATTGGAGAGGTAGGCCTCTCCAATCATTCACGTCACTAGGTTTAGGGACGGGGGGTTTAGGGTTTGGTTATCAGTTTGTAATCCACTGCAGGATATAGGTATCCATTAGTGGATTACAAACTGATGCTAGTTATGATTTGAGTCGGCATCATTATTAGGTATGATGTATTGGCAATGGATTTAATTTCATATTTATATTTGAAGCATGCATGACTTGAACTAACATATTTTATTTATGTTTAAATAAAATCCCTATGTTTAAAATATGTTAGTTCCTATTTCCAGCACTTCTTAATATCGCCATTTTTGTTTGGCTGATTGTCACATGTTTTACTTACTCTGGTGTGTCTGAGAAAATAAAATAGTTTATTTAGTAAAAACTAAAGAAATCTTGTTTATTGGTAAAGGCTGTTGGAGCTAATAATAAGAAAGTACCTACAAGAGAATTATAGCAAGCTCAAACCATAAAAGATGAACAGATAGATATAACTCTTTATTACGTACACCATAAAAATTACAGACATTTAACTTCAACTTCAAAAGCACAAACCATTCACCATAAAAATTTACATAGGCTGACACAATGGGCGGTCTTATCGCTGAAAGCGATCTTTTACAGACAACCTTTGGATGGTTAAGGGAGAAGGAGAGACAATACTGCAGGTAGTCAGTGGTGGTAGTTCATTTCTTCTGTTTGTGCCATAATCTTCCAAATACTATTATAATAATGTATGAACTAACCTGTTCAATGTTATAATGATTGAATATAGATATTCTTTTATATTGATTCAACATTTTCTTGTAGTTATTTTAAATCTAATTATCATGTCTCGGTTTTTTTTGCTTTATAATGAATTAATAATCGATTAATTTTAACATATTATACCTATTGAATTCAATCATCAAGACATCTATGTGATGGAAAAATTTGGCAGTCTTGACATTCACCTCTGAAATCAAATGCAAGTCATCGACAATTTTATGACACGAATAGATAATGTTTTAGAGTTCAATTTTAAGTGTAATCACGCTGCCTATCACTCAACCCGTATAAGCTATGCATCTGATACCTACTCCGATTTTTTTTTACTATACCTAATCTACACCGTGTTTTTTTTTTTATTTCCCATAACTCTAGGTTATTAATGAGACCATGTCAAAGAATCAAATGTATTCTTTTTTTCACTTTTCTTACAAAAATAATTCGACAATGTCACGATTAATTCTGTAAAACACGCCCTAAGGTGAAAAAAATACATTTTCCAGTTGATTCTTTGACATGGTCTCATTAATACCCTAGAGTTATGGGATTAAAAATAAAACACGTTGTATATCTTTATTTGAAAAGTTCATGGCAAAACAGACTAGTAACCTACTCATTTATACGTTTATGCAAGCTACTCCGACACATGGGCGCGGCTAAAGATGGCTCTCAGGCGATGTTGTAACTCGTAATCTTATCAACATACGAATAGCTCTATACCACTTTTACTCCAAATATTCCTCAAAGTAGATATGGATTTCACAAAAAGATCACTCAAAAGGTTAATAGCTGTTATGGCCTATTGCTCTGTTTCTAGTAGTGACATTGTACTGAACGATACTGTCGATAATGCCTTTCAATTCTGCGGTCGAGAAGATGCTCGACGTCAATGTGTTTATTTATTATGCAGACCTATTGAAATAAACCTATTAGTAAAGCATAAATGCGTTCTTAGTAAATTGCGTTTGCGATCATCATAGTTGTGGTAATAATGTGCACTTAAGTTCGTAGACGTCGCCACGGGGAATAGCGAGCATATGGACATATAATAACTGTGACATTTTTTTATTATGACGAGATCGTGTTATCTTTAGCAAAAAAATTAAAGTAATAAAAACTAAAACCCAACTAATCGTAATCTGTTTGATTTATGCCCTAACACGTGTGACTCCGGATTTTTAATTTATCTGTCTGTGGTGTCTTGTTTGTAACTTTTTAGTCGTAGTCGGGTTTTAGTTTTTATTACTTTAAATTTTTTTAAATTCTTTTGGGGTTATATTATATATATATTTGAAATGTGCTCATTAAGCCCTTTCATTTGATACCCAACATAGTAGGATTAAACAATTTTTTTTTTAGTTCCTGACTTTATATCCTCTAGAGGGCGCCATTATAAATTTGACGTCACATAGCTTATAACGAGCGAACGATCAAGACGCTTCCAACGATACCTCATTTGTGAAATTGTGATGAGTCGTTTAGAAGATATAAGAGAACAGATGAACATACATACATACCGGTCAAAATTATAACCCTCCTTTTTTCTTCGCCGTAGTCGGGTAAAAATGGGTCTATTTTATTGTTCAACAGACGTCAATTTCATTAAAAATGTTTGGAACCTTTTTTGTCCAACACGGACTGAACCCATCAATGATGACACGAAGAAGCATACTACCGAAGAAGTCTTCAAGATCCTGATGTAAAGTTATTTAACTGACTGTAATTTAAGTGGTAATGATAAGAATGATAATGTTTTATTGAATAATCTTTATGTTTAGTTGTAAAATCTGTATTTTGGATTATTTTATTTGATAAACATTAATCCTTTGTAACTAATTCATGATAACTTCGTCTTGCCCAATCAAAGACAGCAGCACTCAATGTTATCAATTTAGCTGATTGATTGAACTAGCTGAACAAGCTGCTCCAAGTGACAAAGTTACAACTTTTTAATAGGTGGGTACAAAAGGTTATCTGAGCATTGTTTTGCTTCTTTATGTAAATTTTAGGAGGCTCTATGCAATGTTCATTTCCTCAGATATTTAATATAGTGTTTAGTTACTATTTGTGGCTAGACTTACGTTCTTAAAAACATATGTCGAGGGAAATCTAGTGCCTACCTTAATGGTATTTATAGGCGATGGGCTTGCGGCCTGTCACCAGTGTGGTGCAATATCTAAATACAACTTTGTTAAGAGTCTTAAATCTCGGCTTTTTGGACTCCGTTAACCCCGTGAGGGAAAAAAAACTTACAGCTATCCTTTTTTACTCCCAATTACGACCAGTAATAACCGTTTTCGGCGATATTGGCGTCACAATGAATTCCCAATTTATTGGGTCAACGTGGCGCCAATATTACCCACCGAAAGAACATCAACATTCTTCGGTTAATGCGGTTATTTATATCGTAAGATATTCCTTATTGGTTAATGCCTAAGTCCGGCTAAAGTTCGTTTAACTTATGCCAGGTAAAAAATGTAAAATATAAAACTTGCAAAATATTATGGCACGATTCATTCACGTGAACATTAATTCATGATTATACAATAATTTAAAATATTGTTTAGTTAAATCTGTTTAATTTAAAAAAATGGGGCAAATATGGCTGAGACTATCAAATGTCAAATATTATATTTTTTGGCATTTATTGTTGTTCGAGGACGTCCAGCATGCATATTATGGCATGGAGGCCATTTATTCGCATATTTTAGATCTTAAAAAGAATATTTGAAAATCAAAACGATATATTTATGAATATGAATTTAGTGATGACAGTAATGGATGGCAAAAGGAGACGTCGTAGTGTTTCTGAAAAAAAAAAAAAATTGTATAGCCATTTCTTGATGCTAAATGTTATATTCTTTACCAAATTATTTAGTTTTTGAACTCAAACTGTGCCCAAACACTTTTCCTAGTTACTAAACTTTCCCCATATAAATAGGTATTTTATCTACTTGCTAATTATTATTAACTTGTTAAGTACAAACAAAGTGCATGACGACTGACAACACAAAAATGTGTCGTCAACTTTATCTCTATTTACATTTACTTATCTAGAAACCAGATACTTCTGACTAGGGGCCCCTTCACACGTACCACAACCACACCACAATGTAGCGACAAAATGTGGGCTAGCAGTGGTTATGTGTGAATAGTGTTGCTGCAACTTCTTTTAGTTGCGTTGTCGCTCAAAGTGGCGATGTGGTTACGTTGTGGCTGGTGCGTGGGTGTTTTCAGACAGATCGACTCCGGTTGTGATAGTGTTGTTGCGTGGACGCAACGTTGCGGTTGCGTTGTGGCTGCTACGTCGCCTGGATGTGGTCGGTATCGACCACCCGGTTGATTTTGACGGCCAAATGTGGTCTGTGAGAATAGAATATTCATTTTCAAATCAGCGCCCGTCCACGTCGTCTTTTGGTTTGGTTGTGGTACGTGTGATCGGGCCCCAGTACCCAACCTTTATGTTATACGTCATAATCAAGTACCTACCTACATAGGGACATACTAAGGATAGGTAATACAAATACTGAGTTGGTGATTCATATTTTGTTCGTCATTCCTCAATTGTTCACGGCATTGCAGTTTCTTATATACCTGAGGGTATGTAACCGAGGAACAAAACACGTAAAAAAATAACAAAAAGCAGTTATTAAGCGAAGAAAATAAGCGGTTCAACATTTTCTCCCTATATTATGTTATTTTAGCATAAAGCATAATTAGCCTATAATGTTCCCACTGCTGGGACACAGGCCTCCTCTCTGTGAGAGGGTGCGGGCCGTAATCTACCACGCGGGCCCAGTGCGGGTTGCTAGATGTCACATGTCTTCGAATTTTTGGTTCTAGGACATGCCAGTTTCCTCACGATGTTTTCCTTCACCGTTTTGAGAGCAGTGGCGATGAAATAATTTACACAAAGTAGGTCAAGCGCCTGTCAGGGTTCGAACCTACTACCGACAACTCGTAAATCGTTGCCGTTACCACTGGGCCACCGTTGCTCCTCCGCTGTTTATGTTATTTTATGTTTCGTTATTGTTATTTTGGAAATGTAGAGAACTTTTAAGGAAATTCTTCTTTTAATTAAAGCTGTTCTCTAAGCTGTTCTCTAAGCTGTTCTCATGCTCTGTTTAATTTAATTATTTTCTGAGCTAGTTTATTTTTCTAATATAAAAGTTTGAGAAAAATATATATTTTTTTTAATTATAATTCTGTCGCGGTTTTCCCTATGGGCTGAGGAAGTACAGCAATTATATTTATTATTATAATAATAATGATGTTAACACCTAGTATATAAAAAAAAATATGATTATGTATTATAAAGTCAGACACCATATAAAGGCAGTGTCTGAGGTTTTCCAACCTTAACATGTCAGTAACTTCCATTTATAGAAGATGGGATGACTCCAAGAATTTTGCAATCTATCAAGTTCTTTTATGGATTGAATGTCAATTTTATTTTGATTTCTCTTCATTTTTATATCGTTTCATAATAATTATTATTATTACATAAGCTTATATAGGTACTTAAGAAAGGTTTTGTTATTAGAATCTAAAATTTTAAATGATTAAGTTCTAAATAAATAAATAACGTCAGATACCTGATTACGGAAATAATTTTAATTAGTATTTAGTGAAATATTATAAAAATAATAATGTTATTCGATTATGCAAAAAAAAGTATAATATTCATGATTTTAATAAAAAGAAGAAGACTAAATAATTATATTTCATCTTACTGACCGAATAATAATATTATGTGATAATAGTATAATACAAATGAATGTGCATTAAAATTCTATGCAAATTTCTGAGATGAGTTGAGGGGATGGCGCGGTCTTTGTTCGCTCGTTTTGCTCGCTCACTAGACTTCGCCATACCCTTCGAACCTAACTTATCCAAGCCCCCCCGGGTGCCCCAAGTCTCAATTTCGGTATCCTCGCTCTTCGCGAAAACTTTGAAACTTCTCACGCGCGGTCCATATAGTACAGTGGAGTTATTTAAATCCTAACCTAAAAAAGAATAATTTTTATTTTAAGAAAAATGCGCTCCGGAAAAAAAATTGTGACGGAAGGTTCAGGTACCCTCTAGAGCTCCCAATTGGCCTCAGATTGTTTCTAGCAAGGCGGCACGTTTCTAAAACCAACCCGACTTTTGCACTATAACTTTATTAAACTCTGTCGAAAAAGTTGTAGTGCTGTAGGTACCTACCCTATCCACCCAACACAATGCTAAGGTACACTAGTCACACAGGCGAAACCTAATAAACACTGATCCCTGCGGTCACTGCACTTATATATCTAACATTATTTAGTAAGTTGGGATCAGACGTTGCACATCCATAATTTAGTATCAGAACAGCCTATTGTTAGGACAAAGAGTTGTAAATCACAATTCATAAAATCTGCCCATAAAAGACATAAACGCATTTTATTGCTATTAGTAAATATTTTATTAACAATTATGCTAAAAATATTTAATACATTTTGAATAGGTTACACAAGTGTCAATGTAATTTATGCATTTTAGGGTTTTAGCTTCACATTTGTGCTTCCTTTCACCAGGGTTTTTTTCCTTCTGTGGTCTACTATCAAGATTCTATTATAAATAATCGATGTGTGTTAGGTCTTCACTCTAAATACAAAGTTTCTGTCACATAACGTGGCTAAACAAACGGTGTTCGTTTTGTGCGTTCAATTAGCATGAACGTGTCAATCCTGTTTCTGGGTCGGCGTTGATTAGCAGCCCTCGAGCTGTCCAATTCTAGACAAAAGCAAAGACTATTATTTACATTACGTTTCGTCACTCAATAATTTATTTGAAATGTTATTCTAGGTTACAGAGGTTCAATCCAGCTGGAAAATGAGCAATAATAACCGTGGAACCCGCTCGGCGACACGTTGCAGTTGCATCCTCGGCGCCGCCACACCACTAGCATTAAACAAATAGGTTTGTAGGCGCGAGTCAGAGGTCGCTGTTCACTTGCACCACTATTTATTTGATTTACTTAAAACTGAGCATGAGCTTACTTATAAATATAGTCATAATTCTACTTATAATCCCCGTAGGGCTCACGAAGGATAGACAGACAGAGATGCAATTCATATTCCGGTAATGTCCGTATTTATGACCCAATGCTATTGCGATGAACTTTATTAATAACTGTTATAAAGTGATGCTAAAATAATGTTCAATTACAATATCTTAGAGGTCGCGGTTTTATGCGAATATAATGTCCTCTAAAGCTTGATGTAGGTTATAGAGTTAATGCCATATGTTCGGATTGCTGTGAGTAATCGTTCGTTGGTTATATCAAAATGTCAGACTTTTATTAAATATCGTGTGTGGTGAGCCTAAAGAACCTAAGAAAGTAATGTTGTCTGACAAAACATTGTAAATATCAATGGACGAAGTGCTTGTTGACTTGATGCAAGACATTTATAAGATGCGACATAAATAAAAATGCTGCCTGCATAGTTGCAATTAACCTCGAAAAATGATAAAAACGGATCCTTAATTTTTTGTCAGATTATTAATTTATCTACTTACTATTAAAATTAAGCTTACCTAATAATTAGTTATATATTCCAAATAAAGATTTTTGCAAAGCCTTCCAACGTGGCAATGCTGTCAGCCTTTTTAGGCACTTTTCCCACTGAAAGCGATGCGGACGAATTGATGCCCAATGAGCTCTTTCTTTACTGTTTTTATTTTTTTTCCTTTATAATTATACTAATAAAAAAATAAAAATTTATATATCTTAGTGTTAGAATCTATATTATATTTAAGATTGTAGTTTAATATAAAGTTTTGAATAATGTTTTAGCTGGCTAATACGTGAACGTCCTGTATCTTCGATAAAACGATTTGTAGTAGGTACAACCTACTGTGGGCTGAGATGTTTCTTAAGATTAAATGGGTAACTTAATGTCAGATTCAATTTCTGCTATTACATTTTTTACATCAGTAATGAGATAACTCACGAGTTCACGACTGGCCCTTATAGTCTTCTTTATGTTTCGATTCAATCGCTGCTCGACAGCAAACACAGTTTAATTGTGTATTTTAACAAAGCTTCATATTATATTCTAGCTGTAGTAATTTAAAGGTGCCAAACCTTAAAAAATATAACCGACGACCTCAAAAAAGTGGTTGAGACAGACTGGATGCGGAAGGTGGAGGACAGGGTGATGTGGGGCATCATGGGAGAGGCCTACCTATGTTCAGCAGTGGACTGCGATAGGCTGAGTTGAGTGATCAATATCAACACCACTAATTAATCTAAAAATCCTTATTAATATAAAACGCAACTTATTTGTTTGTTTCCCTGTAAGTGCGTTTATGCATGAACTCATTCAACTTATCTGAAAACCCTTAACCTGAAATAAGCTATTTTAATTAGTGGATTTTAAAAATTAAACGCATCTTACACCTCCCGCAGGTTCTAGACTCAAACACAACGCAAGTATTTAAGGCGCGCCTCGTATTTCCAAAACCGGCTATGTTTAGATCTACCTACATTTTTAACGGAATGATGTCATTTTTATCAGAACGCACTAAAGAAATGTCATAAACGTGTAATATTACCTACTGGACGAGACATCCGTTTAGGACTGGTTTTATAAACTCCGAATATAAAATCTAAATTTTGATTTAAGAGGCAAATACATAATGTCCACGGGATGTAAAGGGATTAGTTTTATTATAAATATGTTTACTGGTTGTAATTCACACTAATTCACCTCTAGAAATCCTGACGTAGTGAGCGGCGAATGCTTGTTGAACATGGCAAAGTTCATTTATTCAGTAGATATTTTTTGCTGTAGGTATGTTAATCGAATGTCTCTTTGATGTCACCCTTGTACTTAATGATGGTTTGATTGAATAAGACTAGGCGCAGAGAGTCATCATGTCTGTGATTTGCAATTTGCAGATTACATTAGTTTCTATTAGGTAGGTAGGTAGCTATAAGGTATAATATGCATCAATCGACTTGTTGAAAGAAAAAAATATCATTTTATTTTCTAACTTACATAGTAAATCTCAAATAAAACCTAATGAACGGTTATAAGTAGCAGTTTTTCTTTCAACGTCGAATGCTTGATGTACGTTTCGTTGTAATAATAGTGTTCCAATTATGTCATGATCGATGAAAGCAAAGAGCGAGTTAGCAACGTTATTACTTCCAATCTCCCAAAGAAACAAGAATTTTGTTACAAATATACCATTGTTATTGTTTTTGTTGAATTTGTCAATGGATTATCAATTCTGTATGTAACTTTCTTTAGCAAACCTTAATTACTGTTACTACTATAGGATTTTTCACACCTTTATCGTTGTCTTTATAATTTCAATTGAAGTTGAGTTCTACCATTTATTACTTTATTGCAGTTGGATTAAAACTGGTCCTTTTTGGCAGAAATAGAACTGAGGGGTTATCCGGAAAAGACTTTGTTGTGTTTTGGTGTGAAGGTTGTGAAAGAATATATGACTGACTGTTGCTCTTGATCAGACTTCATTGTACGGTGGTACTCATTTTCCTATAAAATGACAATTATCGTATTCTGTTCCATTTAATCGAAGAAGCAAAACGTTTTGCCTAACCTTGTGCACTTATACTCCTGAACAGATTCTTTTGTTCGCAATTTTTGGTTCTACCTACAACATCTCACTCAATGTGCAACTCTTAGAATGCTGTTCATTTCCACATTTAAGTTCTTTTTAATAGGTTGGTAATAGACTGGTGGGAGCGTGCGACACTACCACCAAAACGTATAAGGTGTGAGAAATTGTCCCACACAAATGATCCTTCTAATCGCCCATCTACTAAAGTAATGAGATTAACCTCCGCTGGAATTCGCAGACGCTTACGATAATGAGCTTTTGTGCGCGAAAACAATACTATAATAGTTTTATTGTTTTAAAATTTGGTCCGATGACCTGTTAAACTAAAGTTTACACAATTGTACGTTTTTTAAATGAGAACTTTTATCATTCACATTGTGTTTTTAATTAAGTCGCAAATTGCTACGATTTATTCCATGCCTTATGAGACAAATTAATGACATGCCTGTAAACTTCTCATTGTATCATTAATTATCTTGAAATTGAGTTTTTAAAGCTAATTGGAAAATTATCCTGAGTATTCCTATAAATTAGAATTTTAAGTGTTTGGAATTCGTTCTTGGGCACTATGAAATTCATAGACATGTCTTAATGCCTTCTTTCAGTTCTTCCGTATTCTTATTTTCTCGTCAAACTGAAGTAAAGCTTTCAGGAAGGACTGCCACAACAGCTGGATATGATTTGAACTTCCTACCCTTCAACCTTTAGTCCAACTTATTGCTGCTTCATAATCGAAACTAATTAGTACTACTATTATGGAATGCAACATCACCTGTAACCATCATAGTTATTTTTTTATTACCCAGGTATAATCAATGTACATACTTCTATGATTGATCATAATAAGATCAATCATAAACATATGTACTTACATATAATTGTAGGTAATATTTAATAAAGTTCATCCAGTGATGCATTCAGAAGTTATAAATGCTCATAATTTATTAGATAATAAAATATTATATTACATACATAGTGGAACGCGGGGACCCAGTTCTTTGCCATAATAATAATCGATATTTGGGAAGAATTTTAACTAGGTGTCCGATATTGGAAAATCCTAATGGACACTAATGATTCTGACCTCGAAATAATTTGGAGTAGAGGTACTGTCGATGATTGATGATGATGATGACGCCAAGCCTCGTAGACAAAAATATGAAATTAATAAGTGTAAAAAATTAATTGGTAACCTACTAAAAACTGTATGTTGTATCTTTTTATAAGTATGATACGAGCTCTTTTGCTAGTCTGTTGTTGCTAGCTAGTAAGTTAGGTGTGGAGAATTAAAACATGACTTAAGTTTTAAAAGTATCAATAAATAGTTAAATAGCATAATCAGCCTATAATGTTCCCACTGCTGGGACACAGGCCTCCTCTCGGTGAGAGGGAGGGGGCCATAATCCACCACGCGGGCCCAATGCGTGTTGGTAACCTATCACATGTCTTCGAATTTTCGCTTTTAGGGCATGCCGGTTTTCTCACGATGTTTTCCTTCACGGTTTTGACAGCAATGGTGATGGAATAATTTACACAAAGTATAGCACCTGGCTGGGTCCGAACCAACGACCTACAACTCGTAAGTCACGGTTGTTATCACTGGGCCACCACTGCTCTATTAAAGTAATAAAATACATAAATATAGGGTGGTCCCATAGTAAAAGTTGTTCATAAAGATGAGTAAAGTCACGTGTTTAAGTATGGGTAACTAATTACCAGTCACCCTATATAAATTAGTTAAATACTAAAGAAAAATCCTAAAAACTAATTACGGGTAACTGTTATAAATTGAAATAATTCTTGGTTACATAAATATAGTCTTCTTAAGGTTTTTTTTATCAATCAATGTATCAAAACATTTTGAATAAAAACGAAATAAATAGAGAAACAGCTAGGCACAAATAGTTTCCATTAACTCTCTTTGAAACTATGTAGTTCCGATAAAGTGACCCATTAGTTACCTGGTTAATGTAGCCATAAAATGACCATAAAAAGCCTATGAAAGTTGAACTCTGTTTATTATGCGGAAATAGACACGTTAAAGAGTAAATGTATTTCATAATCTGAATGTGTGGTCGAATGGACGAACAATAACTTTTACGATTGTGGCGTATCGAAATTAAGTTGGGCTTGTTGGGCTGTCAAAACTACGTGTAGAAGTTTTGCAGCAGCTTGTGGGTGAAGTATACGCAGAGGGCCTACAACGTCCTACGCGTTCAATATAATAATAGGGTCTAGGATGTTGATTGGGCTTCCGCGCTTCTGCAGCGCTTCGCAGATGTTTGTGGAAGCCCGTGTTGACGATTTTCATGCCATAATGAGAAAACGGGCGGCGTCAATAATGGGTAGGATGCGCGGAAGCTCCAACAATATCCTAAAAACATTGAACGAAAAGGTGGAGCCCCTTTATTACACTGGATGCGGAGGCACGTACCAACATGTGTTGAGCCACGTAGTTATTAGTACCTATACTCCATTTGAAATAAGATTAGACGTATAGTTAAGCCTTTTTTACATTCCGTTCAACCGATTTTGAATTCTATTGCGTTGGTGGCATGACAAATGGCAGCCGCAGTAGATAGTTGGTATTGTGTAACGTTTTTTGCTTTTAATGCTATCCTTATGGCTACGGTATAGAAGTCAAAATCGGTTGAACGGACTGTAAAAGGGTTTGTTTTAATGTCTAATCTTATTTCAAATGGGGTATAGTTGGTTAGGTTAGTTTTGTAAGTTTTTTTACTAACATAGTTTCTAAGTCTCTGTTACTAATACTGTATGGATTGTATGTTTTTTTATGTGTGATCCGCAATAAATGAATTATATATATAAAGTTTCTGAGTACCTAAGTACATACAAATTTCCAAGATGATGACCTAGTACCTACACTCACATCTTACGACAGCTGCGCTTATTTGTCAAGTGCGCTTTGTTAGCAAAAAGTTAATGGAAACTATGAAACTAATAAAATTTATAATTTGTAAGTGTTCATAGTTTGCTATTTCTTAAAATTCTGTAGCTTTAACTTATGAGCAAACTTGTATCTAAATGTGTAAATGTTTCCAGCTAACGAGCGAATATTGACTCTGCGTGTTTCGTATGTAAGTGTGTTGCTGTGTCAAAGCAGTTAATAAGTTCCAAGTTTAAATAAAATTGTAAAATGCCAAGCGCAGTGGCATCTTCGAGGCGGCGCGGGCGCAATTTGCAATGCATTTGACATAAAGCGTGCGTACCATTTAAGTGTTGGGTTGGCCATCGTTTTACGAGACTCTTGATAGTTATTCTATTGTACGTTGAACGATATTATGTTACGACAAGGGGACGGACTATGGGATGCGCATGACAACTTTATAATGATTAGTATGATCTATGAATAAGTATTTTTTGCAGAAGCCAGAGGAATTAATTTCAGTTACAGTGTGATTTCATCACACAAAAAGTTCAGACAATTTTTCGGAAAAATTTCTTAGCCATTACTTACGACACATTACAGGAGCGAATTAGATGCAATAATTATGAAATTTTCTTAGTAAAACATTGGTTTGTGAAAATCCAAAATCACTCAGTGTTTCGAGTAAATTTATGTGACGAAATACATTAATATTTGATTCATTCATAAAGGTTATCAATTAATACACTCCTTATCAATTTTATGACCAGTCAAATAGTTATGTGTTACAGGTTTTATTGCCATTAAATTTTACAACCTTGTTCATTAATATCACCTTTCTTGATCCATAAAACAGTCTATAAAATAGAGTCCGTAAACTAGTGCCCTTAATCGTCAACCATATTGATACGTAATGAATATTTAAATACAACGACCGTTTGATTGTGCTGTACACAATAAAATCAGTTCCAATGAAGAATTTATAACTTATTTAAAGAAAATAGACACGCAAGTCATAAAATTATAATTTATACTGACTAAATAATTTACGACATTATTAATTCATTATTAATATTATTAAAATAATAATCTACTTAAAAAAGACAAAACTGAAAAAACAATAATAGTAAAATTGACACCGAAATACTAGTTGACACACCGGGGCATTACTATAAATTTTGTTTTGTTTCTATTATGACCTGTGAATTAATCAAGAAGCAATGACATCATGTTATTAAAATACTATAATTAATAATAGACCTATAATTAAGTCGTAAAAATTCGCTTTTATAGATGAAACTTCAATAAAAATCACTTTAAAATTAGAAGGTATGTTTATGCTAATTTATAAAAAACTATATTCTTTTGATGACCACATTGTTATCTGGTGAGACATCATAATACCTACTTCGCATGGTTTGTGACATTAAATCAAGATTCTAAATATTTCGTTACATTCTTTTAACAGGCATAGACGTATTATTTACAAGCTACCTCAGAAATTCTCCTGAGAAATACTTGACAGTTCTGACAGGTATATTATTTCAAATATCCTGTAGGTGTACCGAGAGGTAATGCGGGCTGAATAGTTTTGTAAAGTAACCATGATAAACATAAGGCAGAGTAACCAAAAGTAACCTATTCGAACTTCATCCATGCCAACTTTTATAGCTAAATACATGCCTGAAGATTTGGCGTTCAGAAAATTGTAGACGTCTTCCAGAGAAACAGCCATTTTATATGTTTAATTCCTGATTACATTACTGGTAGACTATAGTCAAACAAAAATTCGGCACAAAAATTAATCTCTTTCGCGAAAATATAATTTTTCTCTGACTAACCGTAGGCCTAAATCCATCCCTGCGTTGTGCAGTCAGTGCAGGCTCCCCCGGCCACATGCAATGGCTAGACAAATCCGCGTCTCTATAAAAGGGACAGGTGATTAGACGAGTAAGTACAATCGGGCGCACACGCCGCCGACCAAACCACATGGGATATTATCACATTTGCTCATCCTGAATAATTATTATCAAGTGCTTCAATATGACAATGGTAAGTTTTAGTTGTTTTTAAACGTTATTTAAGATTAATAGAGATAGGGAATAGAGATATTGAGATATTTGCGTGTTGGGAATCAGCATCATAATTATTTTGTCCTTTAATACGGGGTCCTGGCTCTGGAATATTTTTATTTTGGTCCTTTGGTACGAGTAATTAATGAATGTTTTTGAACTTAAGCTAATAATAATACTTGATTTATATCCTTAATTTAGCAACCTATTAAAATATAGCGTTAGAAAGGTTCTGGAAAATAACCAGATTATATAAATATATAAAAATAAACTATAAGGCATATTAGGTAAATAACTACTTCAATCCAAATATCAAAGTGTTTAGTATATTCTCTGGCACTCCCTAATGCCTCAGCTAGACTGGGACTGGGAATGGGATACAGAAGTAATTTGCCACTCTTCAATAAATTCAACTTTTTATAAAGACGCTAAAAGTGCTAGTAACAATTTAACCCAAGCCTTAAAAGGACTTAAATGATTCTATAAATTATAACCCATGCTGGGATGTGAACTCCTGACCCCCGCTGTAGGATGTTGCATCTTTAGCATTTAGGTGCAGAAGGGCATCTTTACCATCGCAGGTAGGTCGTCTTATTTTTGATGATATCTTATTAGGAAGTTAGGAATGTATCGTGCCTCTGTTATGGTGACATAAATAAACTTATTTTTTAATATTTATCAATAACATGCCAATAAATTGGGTTTGCTTATTCCGTTTCCATTATGTATAGTTGATTCGTATTTTATGTAAATTTTTTATCTTTATTTTGGCTAGTATGTTTATTAAAGAGGATATAAATATATACACTGGATAAACTTCTGCTAAATTAGCTAACAAACTAATAAAATAATATAATAACCTTACTTAAAAAAAACAGTATTTAATTTACATATTGGGTATATTTTATAATATACCTAATATGTAAATTAAATACTGTTTTATGTATTGTTTCCCAAAAAGATTGAAATAAGTATTCATTTTTGTACACATTGTTGACATTCGTGTAATAATTTTATTTAGTTCCATTAATGTAGGAATAACCGCAGCGATGTGGAAAGGCCTAGAGATTATCCTGCTGATGTTTATAACCCTTACGAATACTTTAAATAAAGTATTGAAATAGCTCATTAGGAAGAAAATGACTAATATAATTGCTTAGTAAAATGTTGGGTAATATTAATTTATTTAAGAAAGAAGAAAGAAAATTGTTTATTCTGCACAAACTAAACGCACAATACAAAATAAAGAATGACATTCTATTTAAAGTACAAATTAGCCAAAAGCCTCGTATTTAATAATAAGTAAACCTACAAAGTTCTTGTAAAAGTTTCATACTTCCACTGTGGTTTTAACTGACCGTATTCAGTTCTCCTCCTTTTTTTTTCGTGTGGTTTCTGACTAACCCGGTGTCAGAGTTTTAAAGGCGCCCAAGGGCCTCTGACTTGGTTTCACATGCTGTCGAGATTTTTTCATCTCTCAGGCATGCCTCACGACGTTTTCCATCACCGTTTTAAAAGCAAGTGATAATGTATTATACATCCCCTACCAGTTATAAACACAGTAGGTGAATCTTTTACAAGAACTTTGTAGGTAGTTATAATTTTCCTCCACTATTTACTCACTAGCCAAAGGTAATCCGTTCTATTGATAATATGTAATCAAAACCCTGCTGTCACTTTTTTTTAAATAGCTTTATAATAACATTATTTTGAAGCCAAATCATATAATTACTATCAGTTGAATGTCACATAAAAGGAAACTAATAACAGACAAGAATCTAACCGCAAAAAGGGAACCCAAATACCTACTTAAAATCGTATGTTAATTGATCATAATTATGCAGATAACACCCGCTCCTATCTAATTTAACCTCTTAATTAAAATAGAGACATCTTTGATTAATCTCCTTTTTATGGACTCGGTCAAAGTGGGTGCATAGGGCATAGGGTCACCGGCTTGTTATGAAACGCGTCGTGCATTCGTTGCACTCACAATACATAACCTTTGCCAGCAACTGTGCTGTTTACCTCAGTGACAAGCGTGCCATCGTTTTATGCAGATTTATTGTAAGGTACATTTGCCGCGTTTATTTATCAATTGCAAGTATTGATGTGATTTATGGGTTATAAAACGATTGGGTTTATCTTCAATTTTCATAATGATTCACTGTTTATTAATATGACTGTCCAGAAAAAGGGGTGCCAAATTTTTTAATTGTTTTTTCGTGTAGCCTAAATTAGCCTATAAAGTTTCCACTGCTGGGACAAGGACCTCCTCTCTGTGAGAAGAGAGTACCTAGGCCCGTAATTCACCACGCGGACACAGTGTGCATTAGTAATACCTTTTTATTCTGCATTATGATCAGTTCTATGAGAATACTTTTCGAAATAAAGCTAAATGTTATTCTCATACTTCACATGAGTAGGTAAAAAATATATTTACCTGCTATTATGTTCCTAAACATTATTTCGACATATTTTTGTCAACTAATTAGAAAAGGAGATGTTAAAATCATAACGTATATAGCGCCAACATTGCAAGTTTTATTTTTATTGGAATTCCTTGTAGTTTAGCTAGGTACCTTATACCTATAGTAAGATATATAAATGAATGGTTTGTTGTTAAAAGTCTTAAAATGAAATGAGTCAGTATGTATGTAATGAAGATAGGGTATTTAGATAAAAAAACCAAGGTATAATAACATTTCTTTACTATTTAATACCTACAAATATTTCTTGAGGTAACATTAATAATTATTTCACACATAGTTAACAGGTGGCACCATTGTAATTGTCAGGAGAATTTTCAGTCCGCGCCTGGCGTGTGAAAATAATTTTCCGGACTCTACATCAGCGCACGCGCTGTGTTGCGCCGTCTCGCATTGTTTACAAAAAGTTCACTACTAAAATGGAGTATACTAATATTATATCGACCATATTTTTATACCCATGATAAGAAATAAACATACTTTAAACCAGTTTAGTCATACCAGAGGTACGTAAAAAATCTAGGTAGATATTTATAGGCAGTTACCATAACTTATTGTATTTCAACATGATTATAACAAAACAAAGACCAATTTAGGCATAAATACTTTTATCATTTTTAAAATACTGCCATTAAAAAACAATACTTATCATTAATTAAATTAGTCATTTGAATAATTAAAAGACACTAGTTTTTGTAAGCTTTTGTGTCTAAAATAAATTATTCAGAAGAATTGTATTAAAATTGGCTTGACAGGGTCATTCATTCGGGTCACATTATGCCTTTATTTACGCGGCTAAAACTAACGTTATTAATTTTGACTGAACATTAGCGGAAAACGTGTCGTTTTAGAGATATAGGAGGAGCTAAGAGATATAGAGGTATAGAAGCTTGCATGATAAAAATAAAAGTTGATAAGTCCAGTGATTTACTTGACTCAGTCATACACAACTGAACTTTACTGTACGATTTTGTTTAGGAAATTAAATAGCGAAATATTCTGAAAAATAAATATTAGATCTATGGAATCTCATCATAAGATTTATAGGCATAAAAAAACTCATTTTGACGTAGAAAACATACGGTCAAATCTTTAACTCGTAAAGTCCGTACCTGGATTCCTGCGGAGGCGTGCGAGCGGTTAATTAGGTGCACACCTTTTGTTTTTGCACGTAGTACATTGTTTTCGAGGCAACTCTCGAATTCTGTGACATGTTCCCACAACTCAATACACTTGCAAAATAGCTAGTGTGCCGACATCTGCATACCGCAGCATCCATAGGTATTTAGGCGGTGCTAAGAATAGTTTGTGGGTGACAAACGGTGACTTGAAAACCTTTTGTCTTACGGTAATGTACGCAAGCGTATCTAAGTAGTTAGCCCATGTTTGTACTTTACAGTTTTCTGCGGTGGAAATGATTATATAACTATCGTGCATCACGAAAATTTTACTAATGTGGGAACTATATTCTATTATTTATTAGCTATATTTATTTTATTTATTTCTCTTTCGTCTTCTGGCCTTTTTTATCAGTTGAAGAAAGAAAGAAAATACGCTTACACTTGACGGTCGTGATTCAGTCGTTAGAATCCTTCACTTGCTCGTGATTCATCTATCTATGGCCCTCGCTTTAAATCCGTCCTTTATTCACTAATTGCTACTAATTTAAAAGAAAAGGTTGGGGGAAACATGCGTCACATCCACGCAAAACGGCTATCGCTCAGCATTATGCTGCGACCCTATGCAAGACAGCGCTGGTTTTCAGCGACAGCCATCGCTGGTAATCTTCGTGGTTGGTATGAGTATAAATACAGTATAATCACGTATATTATGTTCCTTTAATGTTGCTGTTCCAATGTGCCTGAAACAAGTTGCTTGCATGTCTTAATTTGCATATACACCTCGCAATAATAATGTCCCTAATAACGAGCGATGAGTTGCTAGTAGGTAGGCCTATGTGTAGAGTTTACATATAGATAGAAGGCTTAGGTACCTTTACTTGTCCATGATGCAATTCATATCTACCACATTTACATGTCTATAAAATATCAATTTAAATTCAAGATGACGATAATGTGCAGGTTTGACTCTTTACTTGATAGGTCGTAGTTTCTAAATTAAATGCAGTATAATATTTCAATGGCTTCTTTCGTAAACTTTTCTGAGGAATTTATCCAACTACAGTTCCTTTCAGGATTTCACACTTTCTCTGTTTTTCATACATAATTGGAGCTGAAATGGTTAGGAAGAAAATATGATATTCTTGTTAGATAATATATTTTGAATCATCAATAAATCAAATCAGATTATCTCAGGTCTCAACCGTTTAAGGTTAACATGTTACACTAATCGAGCAGGCCTAGGTTTAGCTAATGGTCCGTGAAGCGTATCAACCTTCGTAACACTATGCCCATGCCGGTAATCCACACGCGATCCTTGCTTATGAGGTCAATATGAAGAGTGTATTCTGTCAATACTCTTTTATATCGTGATGGCTTTAATCAACACTAAAACTTACAATAAAAGGCTTGCAAAAAGGCGTGAGGGTACAACGAAACAGCGGTTGATTGAAATCTACCGTGAATCAAAACATATCACCGCTTATTCATCTCTCACAAAATATTTTGTCACAGACAGCGGTCTGTTTGCACCCTAAGACGATAATATCAACTTCAGGGAGCCATACTCCTATATCCGGTTTATAGCTGCATATATCTTAGGTATAGCTGGTCAATATTCGACGAAAAGTGAACTATCGTGATTTTGGTACCTACCAACAGTAAACTGTCACCTTGAGTCTCAGGAAAATGATTATCGTAGGGCCACAGCCTCAACCTGTGCAGATTTAACTGTAAAGGAAGAGATAGAATACTACAATGTTTCGTTTAAAATGTCAAATATTCTATTGCAGTTTTATTGCCTTATTACACAGTGACTAATTGATTCAGTAATTTTATTCTCTTCATAAACCTGAATTATACAAGGTACATTGGTAGGTAGCTGATTATCCCGTCCGTGTAAAGGTTAATTGAAACAGGTTTTTAAATGGTTAATTTTACCATTACCATACCAATTTGGATACACTACGAAGGGTCACGGGGCACTAGTAAATTCTATTTATGGTATATTCTAATTATATACTTAATGAATTTTCCTATCGCAAAAGGCTACAGACGGAAAAAACTACAACAGTCTCCCTTTAATATCAAATTATTTTGTCTAATCACCACACTATTTGGCAAGCGTGTTGATTATGGAATAATACCTTGATCGAAGCTTCAATCTACCTACCTACTAGGGACTCCTACGCCGTATTCAATACAGTCGCATATTTTCATTACACTATGACTCAAAAACTCTACAGCGGAAAAAATTGTATTCATTGTAGCGAGCGCCTACGTATAAATATTTCTGAAAGATTTGTTTTTGGCCAAAAGGGACTGAAAGTAAAGTACAACTGAATTCCATCTAGGTACTTCATAACATGATGAAGATACAATTGAATAGGATACTTTGTGACCTACATTTAGTACAATAGTTTGTGCAGCTTATCTAAATAGCCTCAGAACTTGCTTAAGTCTTCAATATTCTGTTAATTTATCGATTGCTTTAAGTCTAATGTTAACTGTCAAGTGCTCATAAAGAAGAATGTACCGAGGCACATTGACACCGATTAGACCACAGTTCAAAGTATCAATGTGACTGGTAATACACGGTTACTTAGTTGTATAACCAATCATATTCTTTTATATGCCTCTGTACTTGAATATTATTATAAACTTATGTTAAGAATTCACAGAATAAGATGTTCCTTTATGAAAGAGGTGTCTTTATTCATTTTTCATTTACAAGATTTGAGTTTTCCGGAATACGTACGGACAGTATTAAGTATACCACTCTACCAATAACTAGCTATTAATGTTTCAAGCTTTATTTTGTCTAGTATTTATTTACCCCTTAGCCTCTATGACATCGACCATAATCATAATGCCTGTTTTCTTTGACGTGGTCCAGCATGGAAAACCTATCAAATATTAAGATTTCTTGTAATAATTCCAGCAGTTAATAAGACATTGTATACTATTAAACTGATTCGCATCTGTTATAGTTTGATCATAATAAACACTTAAAATATTCGTTAATAAATTCTTATCCAAAACCAGTCTAATTATGTTGAAAAGGATGTTAAACACCGACATCTCTCATATAAAATTAATCATCTTAGTTGTTTTAAACTTGAAATGATTCCCATTATCATATAAATCTTATTAATATTTTTGATGAAACATCGCATCATATTAAAAGTTTTGCTGTATCCGCATCTGTCTTTAAACTTGAGTAAAAAAAATGAGTTCACGAGATAAATGTTGCCCTTAAGGATCTTGTTTACTCCCTTGGTTCATTTCTTCTTCAGATTCCCTTAAACCCCTTGTAATTATAACCTCTCAATCAATATTTTTATTCAAAAGAGTGTGCATGGAGTTTCATGGCCGATTTTCTCCATAGGAATCTACTATGCTCTGGACTAGACAACTAGCTTCATCTTTCTGACTGACCGCGATTCCTTGACATTTCAAAAGTGCCTGTAAATGTATGTTCTGGATTGGCCCAAAAACGGCTGAACGAACAGATTAATTATAACCTGGATTAACACATGGAGTACTTTTAATCCCGGTAGTACGTTCCCACGCAGCGAAGCCACGGGCACAAACTAGGTTTCATTAAATGAGAATGTTGACATGTTATAATGATCTATGTATTGTCTCAAAATGTTCCCTAACCCTGCGTGCGTCACTCGCGTGATTGTCACGTCAAGGCTGCATGCCACAAACGGCCGCTAGGCTGCCGGCTAATTGTATTTGTCTTGTGTTGTGGATACGATTAGCGGGTGAATATAACAAGTTTATTTATCTACAGATGCGTGCCTGACCTAAAATAAGTCGCCAATGGGTCACTGACAATATGATGTCATTTTGTTTAACTTAGTGCATATTATATTACTTATGTACAAATGCACTTTAGTTTAATGCGTACTTACGTGGGTATTAGGTAAAACTCATAGAGCAGGCAATAAAAGGCATAGAGACTGACATTTGTACTTATTTGAATTGAAAGATGCCAGAATTAGGTAATTAAAAAGTTACAAACAATAACATCATGTTAGTAGTACCTACATGGTTTTATGTATTGCTGAGGACTGCATTATGTCGTCACAACACAACACATAAATCTAGATTGAGGACCGCTTAAAATGCTTATAAATCTCAGTAGACATCAAAACTCATCCGCAATAAATTATTAAATTAAATTAGATTTTATAGCAATTAATTGGGCAATTGTGAATAATGTTGAAATTGATATTGGTAACAAATAGGCTGTAAATTTTTCAACGACATGAGCATAGATTTGAGACTATAAACTAAAGGTCTGAAGTTACTTTGTCCTTGTATTTGTAGGTCGCGATGTGTCTGCTGTAACCTTGTGGCGTTTCTTAGTGCCTCATTGATTTTAGCAAGCAAAAGTCTAATGTTTATGTGCGAATTTATTGTCTTGTCTGTTGTGTCAATGCCTAGTAGTCTTATAATAGTATGACTCAAATGTTACACTGCTTGCTTCTCTAGCGATGGCAGGCGTTTAATATGGTACCGATAGCAAAATAAGTAAAGTAGGTTGCTATATTTGAAAACCCCTAGGAATAGATAGGACTCAAGATTATTAAAACACGAACCTCGGTTACTATGTTTTAAGAGTTTTAGTAAATTGAAAAAGAATGTACCTAAAATTCTGAGAATATGTAAAAAATATCCCCATAATTACACAGTGAACAGTATTTCTCAAAGCTAGATAAGCTTTACATACCTATACAACGTGTTCCTTTCGATATCCCATAACTCTAGACTCTGGGTATTATGAGACCATGACCATCATGTCGAAGAATCAACTGGAATAAGATGTATTTTTTATTTTTTTCGTTTTCATTGTTCTTTTCTCTGAAATTAATATCATGACGCTATTTTTACAAGGAGCTAAGTAGTCAATCTTGACATGTAGAACGCTATTTTAGTCAAATTGTCAACGTAGTATGTTCGCCCTGTAATGCTACGGTTTTTAGAAGAGCGGTGGCCGCAACATAGCGTCTGAAATTAATCGACGAATGACGTCACTGAAACGTTAATGACAGCAAGTTGGTGTGTTTTCCTAGAGAGTCGAGAAGAGTGAACAGAGGAGTCAAAACTTTGTATATCAGAGGTGTTCATATTCATTCACCAAATAAAAAACCAAGTCAGAGCGCTGTCAACAGTGCCATGAGGCCGGTTTCGTAAACATGTATGCACTTAGTGAAGTGTAGTTTGATTTTAAATGGTTGTAAATGTGTGCGTGTGAGCGTGTATGCACAGAGCGGAGGTGTAGTTTTGGCATGCTTCTCTGTATTGTTCGCAGCGCTCTGTCTTCGATTTTTATTTGGTCTGAGCCAAAGACTTACAAACAAGTTTTGGTTTAAATTAACCAGATGAACCAACTTTTTGTTAAATATCTATCTTTTTGTTATTTCCAGAGAGTATTAATTCTGTTGGGAGTGGTGGCAGTATCGTTATCAGCGCCGCAGGGGCCTGCAGACAAAGTCGTAGCAATCCTCTCACAAGAGTTCGATCAGCAACCGGATGGATCTTATAGATACAGGTATGATTTTAGAGAAATAAACTTTATGTTGGTTACTCCTGTTTGCTCTGGAATATATGGCGGCCCCGTAGAAATAACCTATTGTGTAATATATATACGTATTTTATCGTGAACCTTCGGTAGCAATATAAATATAAAAATTGGTAAACAAGCAAAATAGGCGCTGGCTTTTGGACTTGTTTGAAATACATTACAAGTTTTGAAGCTTGTAAATAGTCTGGAATACTTACTATAATCCTTCATTCAAATAACTTTTCAGTTTTATTGCCCTGGGAGTTTGACACATTCTGGACTTCCAAGTGCCACCCACAGAGTGTTATTGAAGTTTGGTGATAATAGGTATAATAATAAAAATATAAACTTCAAATTCAAATACCTAAATATTGACTATTTCTGTTAGAAAGCAAATATTTGGTACTGGCTACAACAACATGCAGACATACATACTTAATTCCTTTATTCTATGTGTTAGTCTATGTAAGTAGGTACATAGAGACCAAACTACGTGTATGCCAGACTTCGTAGCGTTATATTAGGCAATAGCAATGTACAAAAATAAACTCTTTTTATACTCTGAAAATTGTGAATTTTAGATGTTGACGGAACAGCGCTGGGTCTGGATTAGTGCCCGGTTGATGGCCAATAGGCTCGCCCTCTATTACATATGACATAAACAACTGGCGAAATGTGGCTGTAAAAGTATACCTCTGCCCAACCCTTCGGGGAATACAGGCGTGATGTTATGTTATACTTCCGCTCGCGGCTTCGCCCGCGTGGTATGTCGATAAAAAGTAGCCTATGTCTTTTCTCAGGCTCTAAACTAGCTGTGTACCAAATTTCATTTAAATCGGTTCTGTAGTTTTGGCGTGAAAACGCGACAGACAGACAAAGTTACTTTCGTATTATTAAGGATTGACGGAAGTTTGAATTCTGCAGGCATTTAGGATGGTTCACTTAACATTTTACTTGACGATTTGTCATTGATCGGAATAAAGTGTAAATTCATGATTCCAACTTACCGTTGTTACGTGTACAGTTGCCCGCGGGAAATACGGCTTCGGCATTACATAACGATACGCAAAGTGTTATGTTACATTAGCGACTTCACTATCATTGCTTTGGCCGCCGGGTCTGACCGCCGGAGTGTCAGCTATAAAGGTCAAGTACAAAACTAAATGACTATTGTAAAACTGAAAAGACATCTATCTATTATATTCACTAGATTTTCCTAACAGGCGGTGAGGGCATTGCCTTTCTGAAATATTGGTTATGGTTGAAAGAATTCTCCAATTCTTTGAATTTCACAAATGATCTTAATGTTGCGTCATAGGCCTTGTTTCTCTAAAGTCAAAATCACGTTATACTTTGATAGGTATCGCGAAACGTAAAAACCTTGATCGAACAATAAAAATTCTTACCATTCGATTCGCACCTAATTTTGATAACGCGCTTGAGAAACGACACATCAATGGCAACCTACTGTTCTTTGCTGTCAATGCACATTATTAGCAAATAGGTACCTTCTTGAAGACAATAATACCCTTGCGAGAAATTATAGGACTTCTATTTTATTAATATATCTTCTATTTTTAAAGAGGAGCTTGTGGCTAAGTAATAACAGCCGCTCGGGTCGATCCATCAGGTTAAGCTACGCCTGCCGGGGTTGGTCCGTGGATGGGTGACCATTTTCACATCGAGACTCCTCCGTCCCTCGGAAAGCACGTTAAGCCGTTGGTCCCGGTTGTCATTTGTGGATCTTTGGCAGTCGTTACGAGTCGTCAGACGCCTGACAGTCTGACAACCAGTCTAACCAAGGGGTATCGTATTACCCATTTACGGGTTGTGGAGGTCAGATAGGCAGTCGCTCCATGTAAAATACTGGTATTCAGCTGCATCTGGTTAGACTAGAAGCCGACCCCAACATAGTTGGGAAAAGGCTAGGTAGATTGATTGATCTTCTATTTTTAAGATAATGTCTACAATAACTCGTTTAGCTACAATGAGTTATGTCAACGAGTTTTCAGGATCTACGTAAATAGAATTTGCTCGTAATTACGAAGCAAATAGTACCTACGTAATAAGTTCTAACTCGATCATTCACTGCTTATCAAGATTTGCACCAAATATTATTGTGTCTACTACGGCGGTTGACCGCAATGAAATTGTGCACGATCATATTGCACTAATTCATATTGTTGGGCAGAATTTGAGCCTGCACCACAGTCTCTTCTTCTATTAATGGTCCGAGAGGGATTTGTCTAGAAGTTTCAATGTTTGACAACTGAATTAATAAATGAAACGGGGTATTTTGGGGGAAATCCTTATACCCACCAAGATCAGGTTGATCGTTTTTACTTGGATGGCTACTTCTTCGTCACTCAAGCGCCACACTGTAATGCACCCTTTCAAGATACACCTACCCTTAAAAATAACAGGACTGTAATCACAGAATAGTATTATAATGATTTCTTTACACTTCAAGACACCGACACCTCTATAGGCCTGGCGTTGGTAGTGGTACTAGGAGTTCCTGTATCACAAGAGTAAAAAAATATTAAGATCAAATAAACTTTCCTCCCCAGCTACGAGGCTGAGAACGGCATCAAAGCTGAAGAAGCTGGCACGTTGAAGAAGGCCGCTGGTCCCGATGCCAGTGACGTCATCGTCGCGCAGGGGGCCTTCAGCTACACCGCACCAGATGGAACTGTTATCAGCCTCAACTACGTTGCTGATGACGAGGGTGGTTTCAAACCAGAGGTATGATTTCATTTCAATACTAATTTATGTTTTATTTATCGATTGGAGGTTGGTACCTACTCCTTTACCAGAAAAAAATAATTGGGATGTCAAGATGGGCAATTTTTGACAAAATGTTACAATTCATATGATATACAACAAATTGGAATTTGCCTTAGCTAATAAACCTAATATTCAAGAATATTTAAGATGCACTTACCTAAATGCACCTACCTTTCACTCACATTTGCCTTGTATATACAATATTTTATATCATCATAATCATCTATAACACAGTACCGAAGGATCGAAGCATATTCTCTAAATTGCAATAGTAAAAAATCATAATAGATTTCTGGATTTAGTTTGTCGCAACGAATCTTTTTATTGCGTAACAAATGAAACAAAATAACAAAAAAAATATCAAGGTTATTACATTATGTTTGAAACTGTTGAGGAATACTCTTAACCTTTAGAATAGAGATTTTTTTGTATGTGGTTCGGTCATTCTTGTAAAAATAGACTATTAAAACACGCATGGTTACGTAATTATTTACATCGAATGTTTCTTGAAAATTGAATATTTTTACTTTATTTTTGTTCTTTGAGTATCTACATTTAACTGTCACCTGTTTATTATAACTTCTGTTTTCGAGTTATTTCATTAGATTACCATATTATTAAAATCGTTGACGTCCATAATCGATGATAAAACACTTATTTATTTTTGAGTTACCTTCTGTGGTTTTATCGGCAATAACTATCGGTTTAATAATTTCATTAATATTTTATACGACCGTAATTTCTTAAGCATAATGGATATTATGATGGAGATGGCAATAGGACGTTGCAAAATTCACATGACCTTTTGTAAAAACCTTCGTTATTTCTGTTTCAGGGCGCCCATCTGCCAACTCCTCCACCAATCCCGCCAGAAATCCAGAAGGCGCTCGATTACCTTGCGACCCTCCCCCCACCACCGCCAGGCAAAAATTAAACTTTCTACCAACTGACTGCCCAACGCCCTGACGACCTGAGCATCCTACGTACCTGCTACCCCACGAATACTCGTACAGTTTTGAAAACAGAATTGAATGCTTTTGTTTTTGAAAAACAAAAAAACGTTATTAAAAGTTAAAAGGTATCTTTTTGTTACTTTGTGACTAATCTCATTTGTTTTATAATTAAAAAGATCTCGTTATGCGTTATATGCATCACCAGTCTTTTTTAGATAAGCAAACTTTTTATAAAAAAAAAACTTCATTTAAATAACTTGAACTTAATAAGAATGTTTAAATTCTGTTTACAAAACTGCACTTACATTAAAACAATATAATATAGTAAGCAATAAAAAACATATAAAAAAGAATGTACAATGACTGAACTGTGATAGACAATGATTGAATTTACGTAAAATGTTTGTATATTATTTAAATAAAAGCAAAATCAGTGCCAAAGATGCATTGCAAAATGTAATGTGGTTTTTTATGTACGAAGTCTTCGTCCACCCTTGGTTTTTGCGCAATGGGCTAAGTTTGACTTTAATTAGAACATACAATACTTATAACAATCAAGTGGTTGCCATAGTTTTGCCAGATTCATCTGGCTCGATTTTTCTCGATTTAAACTTACTTACTTTTTTAAATGGAAACTAAGTTAAGACTTTCAAGTCTTACAAAAGTAAGTCTAAAAGTCAGATTTTATAAAATATGCTTGCCTTTACAACGGAGGAATGCGATAACTATACAACTATATATCCTTCTACCGTTTTTGACATCTATATGGTATAATAATATCAAGGTTTTATATACTTTTATAGAGATGAGACAATGGCCAAATACAGTGATTTTTCATTAGCATGAAACTTACAGATACTGTCAGATACCTAAGTGCTAAATGTTGATGTCATTTCCTATAAACGGTATCAATGGCTCCAGTAGTTGGAACGTGTACATGCCGGATGTTCTTTGTATGAAAGACCCAATTCCATTGGCCTATTCTTCGAAGACATGCAAGAAATTTTTTTATACAATTAGCGCCCCAAAAGGCGTGAGGACACTCGGTTTAGTCCCAATATTGTCTACTTAAAAATCGTACCTAAATGTACACTGCTTATGAAATTATTAACCATGAGATATGCGTGCATCTGGCTAAGTAATAACAGCTGCAAGGGGTGATCCATCAGGTTAAGCTACGCTTGCCGGGGTTGGTCCGTGGACGGGTGACCATCTTTACATACTGAGACTCTACCGTGGCTCGGAAAGCACGTTAAGCAGTTGGTCCCGGCTGTCATTCGTGGATCTTTAACAGTCATTACGAGTCGTCAGAAGCACGAAAGTCTGACAACCAGTATTACCAAGGAGTATCGTATTACCCAGTTACTGGGTTGTGGAGGTCAGATAGGTAGTTGCTCCATGTAAGATACTGGTATTCCGCAGCATCCGGTAAGACTGAAGCTGACCCCAACATAGCTAGGAAAAGGCTAAACAGATTTGATATCCGTGCATCTGAATTGTAAAGAGTTTACAGATAATTTTATACGTAAACTAAAATCGTCTTAGAAAAACACGTCTTATTATCAAATAAACAAAAACAACTCGTGCTTAACCTACAGCGAAATTATTACATAAGGAAATGTCAGTGAAAATATTCGTTTCAATAGAAAGCAAGAGTGGTGCCAACAATACTCGGTGTACGGCATTCCTCTAACCTGTTTGCAAAAGTGAGCGTCTATCCCAAGGTCAATGATGAGAACATAGAACAATGTGATCTATCTATAGATCAAACACGATTTAACCCCTATTATACTACACGATATTTAGGGCTGGTTATGTGTTTTTTTCCTACCTTTATTTTATTGCACCATACCGATTGAGGAAAAGGGTCTTTGAATATCGCGTAGTTATAAGGCTTTTACTGGATAAGCTATGAATGTGAGCATATCGACGATGATGGAAGGTCATTCCAATTATTTGTATCTATCACAAACGGTATGTAGTAATGTATTAGCAGGTACCTACGTACGTAGTTGTATTTATTGATCAACTGATATAATTTTAATTGTATTGCTATGCATTATAAGCAGTACGCAATGATATTTTTGTTTTTAATTTAAATAGTGTACTGGATTTTGTTCACGGAAATTATAACAACATAATTACTTTTTGCTAGCAAATGTGAACAAGTGACTTTCGGTTACAATAATAAAGTTGTAGTTTCGAGTTATATTCAGTCCAATAATTGTTATAAAATTGCAAATCGTTTATATTTCACATCGTAATTAAGTCTTCGAGTCAGTAATATGTAAGTCTAGGCAGATCTTCCAATTGTTCTGATATTCTGGTTTGGTCTGTGACATCATTGATTGCTATTCAATAACTTGGAACAAACATTCCAAAATGTATGGATTCTTTGTCAGATGAAAACAAAAACGGTAAACAATGGAATCTCATATAATTGTACAAATCGCTGGACATGTAACATGATTGCAATTCTAATTCAAAAACACTCATAGACATGTGTTAATTTTCCCCGACTAGCTATAGTAAAGGCGGTTGAAACCCAATAAGATTTACACCCTGCAATTTTTCTGAAAGCATGTGATAGTGTTCATTGTATCATGAACATTGAATATTTTGTGAAATAAGTACGTTGCCTACCTCATTTAATTATCATAATCAGTTATGTTTAACACATAGACCATCAGATAAACTCTCGATTACTCTTACCAGGGAATGAAGTCCGTGTTCCAAGTTGTCAAATACTGCTTTTATATTTAATTAAAATGTCTATTGTGTTTTTATTATCTCAGTAATCGGCTCTGGTGTGGTCTTCGTGGCGAGATATGCTAGAGCACGCTGTATTGCCGGAGGAATGGGCGGGGGTGTGGGTAAGTGTGCGCCCACTGGTCTGTACCCATTCTCGTCAGCTGTGTAAGAGAGACTGACGTCATTGCCTTCTTTGTCCTGAAAATAGTACAAGTATCGCAATAATTTATAAAATAAATATAAAAGTATGAGACATGGAGAATTCATCCTAAATCTTTCTAAAAGAAAGATCACTTTGAATTGTTAAGCCTCATCTACAATGCTGTTATTTATTTATTTTATAATATTAGTAATTAAAACGGCACAACACCAATTACATTAATTAACATAGAAACTAACATAAAAATATATTGCTGTTATATTTGCATAATATTAGCCTATAATGTTCCCACTGCTCAGCCACATGCCTCCTCTCGATGAGAGGGAGTGGGCCGTAATCCACCAAGCGGGCCCAGTACGGGTTGGTAGATGCCACATGTCTTCGAATTTTTGGTTCTAGGACATGCCGGTTTCTTCACGATGTTTTCCTTCAATGTTTTGAGAGCAGTAGTGATGAAATAATTTATACAAAGTAAAGCGTCTGTCGGGATTCGAACCTACAATTCGTAAGTCACGGCCGTTTTCACTGGGCCACCACTAATTCAAGCTGCTGTTATTTTTGTCTAACCCAATTATAGAGCTATATCCATGAGTTTGGAATACGTCGAGATAGTTTTTGCACACGATTAAAAGATGCATAATAGACGTGAAATAGATGGGAACTCTTAATAGCAACAATGATTCAATATGATATTTTTTCAAGAGTACTTACTTTGTATGAATAGTTTCCTTCTACAGCACTGCCAGAACCACCATTGGAACTTTTCTGTACACCTCTCTCATAAGCTTTTGTACCGTCACCGCCTTCATAACTACAAAAATATAATTTCGTGGTCAGTATAATATCATTATAATTCCGGATAAAATAATAATCTTATTCACGAATATATCACCTGTAATGAAAATCTCCTGAATGCGAGAAAACATAACTTTCTGACTCGATTATAGGAACCACTGGATCACGCAATCCCTTCCTTCGTTTGAAAGTTTGAGGACTAGGTACTAATGGCTCATTATTACGGGTTTTACCAGTTGTTGTTGTTGCTTCTGTTTGTGCTACTATGTTTTCAGTCATTTCTGATTCGCTAACATATTCATTAAGTTGGCTTTTATCCACTTTCAGTTTTCTTACTTTTTGTACCCTCTTTCGTGACCTGATTCCTGTTCTAGTTTCAGATTCTGTGGAAGTTTTTTGATGTGTTTCATTCACTGGTATTTTAATAGAGCGGGACCTTGGTTTTAAATTCAATTCCTCTTCGTAATCATCCAAGCCGTCAAATGGGTATACACCGCGGGAAGGTGACTGATTCACGGGTGGAGCCTCAAGATTTATTGCTTCATCACCGTTAGTTGCAGCTTTCAAGTAGTTTTTGTCATCCCCAATGCCAACATCTGTTTTCCTTCCATTTTTATTTCTCACTTTAATCACTTCTTCATCGTCGTATACCACAGCAACCGGAATTTTATCGTTTGTTTCTATTATTGGTGGGTGATTAACATCATAATATGTCCTTATAACTTGAGTATTTCTTCGAGGCACTCTTTTGTTGTTACTATAATCTTCACTAGTTACACCGTGAAGAAATAATAAGTAAATAGGTAAAATTGATAAAGATATTAACATTTTCTCTAATATAATTTACCAAGTAATGTGATCCTCCTCTCACGCGATTAAAACAGCAAATGAAGATGACTCAATAGCTTAACTCATAATGGGTTGTATTCGTAATCTATTCACTGGTTTGACAAGAATCATTTATTTTTCTTGTTTTATAAAATATACGCACGACAATAAACTCTACGTACTCAAACAGATACGAACGTCAACATGCATGTCGTCATATACTCAACATTGATTATGAAGTTCATTAAATAAAACATTATTTTGTAGTATAGTTAATTATGTTGCAAAAGCCTTGTCACGAGTTAAATATCACTGTGTTTGTAGGAATGACAAACACTGTAGTAAATTGTAAAAGAACTCAAATTTCCTACCACGTTTTGTATTGTTTTGTTTTTTGTGCATAAGCCAATTAGAGCAACAAAATATTTCAGGAGGATTGTTCAGACCTTGTTTAGAATGGTCAATGGTTTAATCGCGTTCAATCTACACCGATCATGTCTTATTATTGACACCTAGGTTATTGTGCAATTTTCCGAAGAACACATCAGTCAAGCGTTAAGGTTGAAGTATTTAGCGTCCGGTGAGGCTCAATCCTCCGGAATGCGGGGGGAGGATAGAGTAAATAAATGAATCTTACATATAAGTGGACAACAAGTCTGGAGCATCACTCATAAGTGTAAATCAGGAGTGGTTAGAATAGAGATGTTATTAAAATTTGTTTTTTTGTGCTGGGCAGCGGCGTACGTGCTTTCCGCACCCCCCACCGATGAGGTGCCACCGGAAAGGCAACAGCCTACAGTGATACCGATTGTTTCACAGTCCGAGGAGTTTGAGGCTGACGGAAAATATAAATTTAGGTATTAAGACAATTTGTTATCACATTTCTCACATTCACATTTCTCTGACTGAAATTTTCATTTCCTAAATGTAAATGGAGTTCATTTAAAGAAATTTATATGTTCCATTGGGAATGAAATTACTAAAATCTTAATGATACCTTATAGTGCTCACTGAACCAACCTAGAAAACTATATTTTATTATTTAACAGTATCCGTAATCAATGAAAACAACATCCATTACATTTACCTACCTATCCATTAAATGTAACTACTAGCTTTGACATGTGATTACAGCTACGAAACCGGGAACGGTATCAAGCGCGAGGAGACATCCTTTGACAAAGTGATAGATGGAAAGACAGCGCACAAGCACAGTGAATGCAGCAACGAGGGTGGTGAAGATGACGACAGCGGTGAAATACACGTACAGCAGGGATCCTACTCCTACACGGCACCCGACGGCACCCTCATCAGTGTGAAGTAAGGACTGATTGTTATTATTATGATCGTTGCCACGGTAGACACATCAATGGTAGATGAAACAGTTTTCAACGTGATTAGAATTTATAAGTGCGTCAGTGTAATCTTTGATCTGGCTTAGAAATTAATAACAGCAATGACAGAAGTATAAAAATCTCTTGCCAGTATCTAAGTGCATAACAGTATGAACAATATTAAATTCATACCGAAGCTGAAAGTAATAATACTCTGAATAATATAACCCTATTTCTTTGGCGGGCTTCTCACCTTCTTTCAAAGGTTTCTCACCTTCTTTGGTGGGCTTCTCACCTTCTTTCAAAGGTGAGAAGTAAATTAGTCTTTAGTTAAAACTAACGCATTGCAAGGTAGTTTTATGTCGTATAAACAAATTATTTTGATTCTACGTTCAATTTCAACATTGAAACAGGCTGCATTGTCATAAAAGGTTAATTGGTTGGTTATTGAAATTGAACGTAGAATCAAAATTATTTTGATTCTACGTTCAATTTCAACATTGAAACTTTTGGTAACCTTTTATGACAATGCAGCCTGCATTGTCATAAAAGGTTACCAATGCTCACGGATAATCCTTAAAATAACCACAAGATTTTATCAACAAGATTTTAAGCTGCGCCCTGCATAAAAATGATATACATTCTAGTTGCACCCTTTTGATATTTCAGTTTTATAATATTATATTCGGTGTTTTTGCCACAGAAGAGCCGATAATTGCTTGGTAATAATTAAAAATAGTATTTAAAAAACCTTTTTCCTTATTATTAACCGTTTCTTGCAATTATGAATAAAATAAAGCTTAGTATTCTTACTTTTTTGCAACTCTGAATACAAAATAATAAAATTCAAATTAGGGTATATACATTTTGTATAAAACTAAGGTCTTTTTCCCCAAATATTACAGGTATATTGCAGACGAAAATGGTTTCCGGCCAGTTGGAAATCATATCAACCTTGGACCACAACCATCAAGTACTTCAAGCGCCATCCACAAGCAGAAAGCTTCACGAAAATTAAAGGCCAGTAAAGGAGACAATTCTAGTGCTGTTCACGAAGATACTCCTTCATCAGAAATCTCTGGATCTGAATCACTTGAAGATTTATCTCCACTCAATGGAGAATTTGCTAAAAAGATTCCAAAAAAAGGGTCACCAGCGGCGTTAAAATCTCAAAACCCCGCTAAGGAAGGTGAAGAAAATGAGAAGACCATGGCTAAGGCAGGTGAGAAGCCCACAAATGAAGGTGAGAAATCTTTGAAAGAAGAGGAAAAGCCTGCGCCTAAGAAAGGTGAGAAGCCCGTGCCTACGGAAGTAGAGAAGCCCGTGAATAAAAATGGAGAAAAGCCAGCCAAAGAGGGTGAAAAACTTTTAAAAGAGGGTGAAAAGCTCGAGGCTAAGGAAAGTGAAACGCCCGCCAATGAAGGTGAAAAACCTTTGAAAGAAAGTGAGAATCCCGCGTCTAAAGAAGGTGAGAAGCCCGCGTCTAAGGAAGGTGAGAAGCCCGCGTCTAAGGAAGATAAAGAGTTCGCCAAAGCGGGTGAGGCACCTTTGAAAGACGGTGAGAAGCCCACCAAAGACGGTGAGAAACTTTTGAAAGAAGTTAAGAAGCCTGCCAAAGATGGTGAGAACCCTTTGAAAGATGTTGAGCAGTCTGCGTCTAAGAAAGGTGAGAAGCCCACCAAAGAAGGTGAGAAACCTTTGCATGAAGGTGAGAAGCCTGCCAAAGAAAGTGAGAAGCCCGCGTCTAACGAAGATAAACAGTTCGCCAAAGCAGGTGAGAAACCTTTGGAAGAAGGTGAGAAGCCCACCAAAGACGGTGAGAAAGCTTTGAAAGAAGTTAAGAAGCCTGCCAGAGATGGTGAGAACCCTTTGAAAGATGGTGAGCAGTCTGCGTCTAAGAAAAGTGAGAAGCCCACCAAAGAAGGTGAGAAACCTGTAAAAGAAGGTGAGAAGCCCGCCAAAGAAGGAAAGAAACCTTTGAAAGAAGGTGAGAAGCCCGCGTCTAAGGAAGGTGAGAAGCACACCAAAGAAGGTGAGAAACCTGTGAAAGAAGGTGAGAAGCCCGCCAAAGAAGGAGAGAAACCTTTGAAAGAAGGTGAGAAACCCGCGTCTAAGGAAGGTGAGAAGCCCACCAAAGAAGGTGAGAAACCTGTGAAAGAAGGTGAGAAGCCCGCCAAAGAAGGAGAGAAACCTTTGAAAGAAGGTGAGAAACCCGCGTCTAAGGAAGGTGAGAAGCCCACCAAAGAAGGTGAGAAACCTGTGAAAGAAGGTGAGAAGCCCGCCAAAGAAGGAGAGAAACCCGCATCTAAGGAAGGTGAGAAGCCCACCAAAGAAGGTGAGAAACCTGTGAAAGAAGGTGAGAAGCCCGCCAAAGAAGGAGAGAAACCTTTGAAAGAAGGTGAGAAACCCGTGTCTAAGGAAGGTGAGAAGCCCGTCAAAGAAATTGAGGAGCCCGCGTCTAGGGAAGGTAAAGAGCCCGCCAAAGAGGGTGAGAAACCTTTGAAAGAAAGTGAAAAGCCCACCAAAGAAGGTGAGAAGCCCTCGTCTAAGGAAGGTGAGAAGCCTGCTAAAAATGGTGAGAAAACTTTAAAAGAAGATGAGAAGTCCGCATCTGAGGAAGGTAACGAGTCCGCTAAAGAGGGTGAGAAACCTTTGAAAGAAGGTGAAAAATCTTTTTCTAAGAAAGGTGAGAAGCCCGCCAAAGAAAGTGAGAAGCCCACGCCTAAGGAAGGTAAAGAGCCCGCCAAAGAGGGTGAGAAACCTTTGAAAGAAAGTGAAAAGCCCACCAAAGAAGGTGAGAAACTTGTGAAAGAAGGGGAGAAGCCCCCGTCTAAGGAAGGTGAAAAGCCCGCCAAAAAAGGTGAGAAAACTTTAAAAGAAGATGAGAAGTCCGCATCTGAGGAAGGTAACGAGTCCGCTAAAGAGGGTGAGAAACCTTTGAAAGAAGGTGAGAAGCCCGTGTCTAAGGAAAATAACGAGCCCACCAAAGAGGGTGAGAAACCTGTGAAAGAAAGTGAGAAGCCCGCCAAAGAAGGAGAGAAACCTTTAAAAGAAGATGACAAACCCGCGTCTAAGGAAGGTGAGAAACCTGTGAAAGAAGGCGAGAAGCCCGCGTCTAAGGAAGGTGAGAAGCCCGCGTCTAAGAAAGGTGAGAAACCCGCCAACGGAGGTGAGATACTTTCGAAAGAAGATGAAAAGCCTCCTTCTAAGAAAGGTGAGAAGCCTGTGTATACTGAAGTAGAGAAGCCTTTGAATAAAAATAGAGAAAAGATAGCCAAAGAAAGTGAAACGCCTTTAAAAGAGGGTGAGAAGCTCGCGGCTAAGGAAAGTGAAACGCCCGCGAATGAAGCTGAAGATCCTTTGAAAGAAGTTGAGAAGCCCGCATCTAAAGAAGATAAGAACCTTAGCAAAAAAGGTGAGAAACCGGTGAAAGAAGGTGAGACGCCCGCCAAAGAAGGTGATGAACCTTTAAAAGGAGGTGGAAAGCCCGTGTTGAAGGAAGGCAAAGAACCTGCCAAACGGGGAGAGAAATCTTTGAACGAAGGTGGGAAACCGCCACTTAAAGAAGGAGGGAAGCTAACACCTAAAGAAGAAGAAAAATCCGCTGCTAAGGAAGGAGAGAAGACAGCTGCTAAGGCAAATGGGAAGCCAGTTAATAAAGAAGGAGATAAAACTGCTGCTCAGGAAGTAGTAACACCCGCGGCTAAGGAAGCAGTAAAACCCGCGGCTAAGGAAGCAGTAAAACTCGCGGCTAAGGAAGATGAGAAGCCCTCTGCTGAAGGAGGAGCGAAGCCTTCTGCCAAAGAAGGTGATAAGCCTAGCAAGGAAGGTGAGAAACCTGCAAAAGAAGCAGAAAACATATCAAAACAGGCTGTTGACGCCGCACAAGACGCAAAAAAATCAGCTAGTGGAGCGGTGCAGTCCGCTATGGAAGCTCTGAAAACGGTTGAAAAGGTCATACAATCTATCAAAGACCAGCGTGTAATTGGAGATCAAATGCTTGATAATGAAACAATAGCACATGCACAGATAGCTAAAAACGCTGCTAAAGAAGCGCTTCAGGCGGCTCAAGTAGTTGGGAACGCTGCTGAAGCAGCAGAGAAAGCCGCGAATGAGGCCGTCTCTTTAGCTCAGTCACTGCCAACCCCCCCTCCTAGTCCTATACTAAGTGCCAAGATTAACGAAAAACCACCTGTCAGCTTACCGAAAAAAGCTGATCTATCTTCGAAAGAAAAATCTACAGATAATGATAAGGAATCTGAAAATGGTGCCAAAGTAACAGAAACTGAAAAAGGAAAAAGATAAACCTCCAAAGGAAGCAGATAAAACTAAAACGGCATAAACATTCCAGAAACTGCGATACAATGGTCACGAACGAACTGGTACGGGTAAACTGTGTATGAGTTGTATAAAATATAATAAAAAGTGTGATATAACGTTTTCTAAGTCAACGATTAGTTAATTGTGTTGCTGATGCTTATTTTGTAAGAAATACTTTTAAGTTAATATTGACCTTTTGTTATTTTAATGAAAACTTTAAATTAAAATATTTCTTTTAAAAAACGCAAAATATTTCTTTAGCAATAATTTTATTTCTCATACCGATTTTCTAGAAACTGTTGTTTTACTATATCCCGGACATTAAACCAATATAAATGTTCTTTTAATGAATGGTGCATTCATCGGCACAGTATTTAATATAAATTAAATTATACTAAGTAGAAAAAATTTAATAATCACTTAGCTCCAGCATTTACACAAACGCCTGCGACATTATGTTTAGCTAAACATATGATACTAATAACAAGCAATAATATAAACGACCATCAGGCGCTTCAGCCATAGCGACATGCATTAGCTCCCACATCAAACTAATACAATAGTTGCTGACGGTAAGTGGTCAGCGTCCCGCCTCGGATCGAAATCGAAATCTAAAATACGTGAACTATTGCAGATGCTTTGCTATTCCAGGGCTAAAACTGAAATATTTCATGGTTCTGTAACACTGAATCCATACCCTCCAAGCCGGAACAGCAACGCTGCTATGTGGAATAAATAGAGATGGTAGTTATTCCGCAGACAAGCTCCTCTACAGAGGGCTCTACAAATACTCTAGGGTAGATCCACCCTACCTCTATAACTACTGGCTGTACAGTAGGTAGTACATGAACGGACAATAGCTATTATGTGGCATCCACATTATGCGATTCAATGGTTTATGCGGTCATTAGCCTACCCTATACGTGAGAGGTAAGTGTGTCCAATTGCAATTAGTCAAAGAGTTGGATCGTTTAATTTCAATTGCTTGTAATAATGTTTAGGTACCTGTACAGGTTTTCATTTACTACCACATTTTTGCTACACTAAATCAATTGAAAGCTAGTGACAAGTTTAGTGCAATTGAAAGTACACAGACACATAATTTGGAAAGACCTTGTATTTATAATTAGGATTATTTATAGTTCACATACTAAACTAAATGTGAGTATTTTATAAAAACACATACGTCATAGACTGTGAAGTTTCCAAATATAGAAAACGTGAAAATGAAGAGAGAAGAGGAAATCTGACTTCACCAAACATAAATTATTATGGGATTGAAGCTAGGAAGTAAAAGAAATGCTTTAGTTGTTCATTTAAAGCAATTAAGCAATTTTCTCCTATGTACTAATAATTATACAATAAGGGTCTTACTAAGAAAACTTAGACAATTGTTCTATGTGTCTAATAAATCTAACAATGTCGTGTTTTAAAAGGGTTTGGGCTAAACAACTGTTAAACACAGTTTTGTGGTAATAAGGTAATATTTTATAGATAACCGATTACAGAAAATATAAAGAAAGTACACCAGTAACTCTAATCCCCCATGCGTGTAGTACCGAGCGATGCAAATTGAAATATCAGTTCAATGAAATGTCAAGATCAGTTCAAGTGTTCGACGCATAGCGTGGAGAAGCGTTCCTCCTCTCACTTTTGTTGTGAAACCCGTTTATCTTAGGTATTAGGTGCACTGATATAATTTTGTTTCGGAATGCTCTAGAAAAGTCAAGGGAGACTTTTAAGTTCGTTGAAAGTGTTCATTTCAAAGTTGTGATGCAGAAAAAAGTTAGAGAACATTGGCGATGAAAGTTTAAGGTCCCATTGTGGGCTATACTTTTACTGACAGTCTCGATCTCAACCCAGTACGTTAGCAATTAAATAAATTTATTGCCGCGAAGGAGACTTTAAGATTCACTTCATCATCCGTTGTCAAAATATGTTTGAGATTTTTTACAGCCATTCACATTTATAATTAACACTTTGCTAATCACAACAGTTCCAATTGATGAAAAATTCGGTCTGCAAAATAAAACTTTTTATTAACTTTTATTCTGTTGTTTTGCTCTCATTCACTTCACACGTTTTACCATTGATAATTGTCGATTTTTGTAAGAGCCTGTTAGGGCACTGAAAAACCATGTTGGTTTGCTAAACTGAATCATAACCTATCGAAACACAGCATGGGGTAAGTATCAAGTAATTTTACAATTTTCTGTAAAATTGTACGTCCAGATGTCGCTATGATGTTAACTGTAGGTATTATTAGAAACACGATAACAAAAAACCCAAATACTTTCATCTTTCATTCAGATGGTAGGTATTACTAAGTATTCAAGTTAATGTCAAGAAATTAAATTGAATTATAGTATGGCAATATACAATTTTTTTTTAAAAACACTGGGATAAAAGATATTACTTCACTAATCACACCGAATCTTACAGAAAATAAAAACTTACCCACATCTATAAAGAGACTGTCAGTAAAAGTATAGCCCACAATGGGACCTTTTCATCGCCAAAGTTCTCTAACTTTTTTCTGCATCATAAATTGCCTACTCTGTAATAACCTTATTTTACTAAAACTGATGAGGGAATTAATTATACATTACACGGCTTATAGACGAGGTTTGCCAAACTATTAAAAAATCTAATCATCAATATCAGTACCTACAAGACGCACTGCAGGATATCATCCACATTTGGTAAAAATCCCTACTATCAGGACCAAGCGCTTCGGTTAGTCCCCCTATGCTCTAGTCCCGCTATGCTCGACTTGAAAAATTTAAAAAACTAAAAAGTTTCGCTATGCACGAAATTCTTCGATTCTTTGTAAACAATGGAAGGTACAGTTGGAAAGAAAATTGTTTGAATTCAAATTAATATGCTTAAGCGTCAATAAGTTAAAATTTCTTCTGTCTCGTTCTGACAATCAAAAAAGTCAAAATAGTCCTTATTTTGACTTTTTTGATTGTCAGAACGAGACGAACGAAAGTCAAACGAGTTTCAAAGCAATTCAAAGTTAAGAATTTTTTATAAATAGAGCTGTATGACCATATTAGACCCACAAGATTTAACGAAGTCTGTATACTTCGTTACAAATACTATCTTACTAATATTACAAATATATATGAGAGCAGAAAACTAGTAAAATATAAAAGAGCACAAATAAAAAGTCTGTTCTCAAAGTCAAATGACCAGTATTAAAAAAAAATAGAAAACATATATTATACTTAATAGAAAGCTAGGGTTTCTGCCAATAGATCTGTTAAATCTGCCATTCCAAGATTCAGCCAAGTTAGTTGTTCTGTGGTGCTCAGGGTTGGCATAAAACAAACAAGTTGTTTTAAAACACGTATTTTACAATAATAATTATAAAACATTTTGAAATAAAACACTGTTTTATATTAAGTGTTTAAAATCACAGTTTAATTTTTTTTGAAATAAAACAATGTTTTATATTAAGTGTTTAAAATCACAGTTTAAAACAAGTTTTAAACAATGTTTTAAACACCAAGAAAAAAACTTGGTTTTAAATCAAATTTGAATAACGAATGAATGGAAATAAATGAAAATTTACAAATATTCAGGACTTGAAATAGCTCGAAAAGAAATTAAAAAGGTTTGATAGATTTGGTATATTAGATTTGGTAGATTAGATTTGGTATATTTTTTATGAAGTAAGTAATTCCCTGCAACTATGTTGGGGATTCCCCATATTTGAACACAGTCCGTTTTACCTATGTAGGTATAGCTATAATTCGACACCGGTCCCGTTCTGTCGCTTGTCGAAAGGAGGTCATTCCCCGCAATTGTTTTTGAGACTTCTTCTTTGTTATTTAAATATACTTTTAGATAAGTTAATTACCCGTCTAAGATCGAACATCCAACGTACAGGGTGTATGTAATTGGTTCAGTATATTTTCACAGATCAGATAGGTACAATAATAGTTAGTAATAACTATAACTAGTATGATATTCTGTTTTTTTTTTTTAAATAGTCTGGAAATGAATTATATTAGGTCTGATCGATTTGTGTTGATAATAAATTTGATAAATCGCTCACAGGAAAAAATACAAAAAAAACTCTTGTTTAAAACATTTTGAACTGATTTATAAAATTTAAAAAAAACTGTTTTTTTCCAACCCTGGTGGTGCTTAATGGTAATAAAATATTACATGGTAACAGTTTTCTTCATCACTGCCCGCGAATGTAATTTCGTGCATAGCGAAACTTTTTAGTAGGTATTTCACGAGTCGAGCATAGCGGGACTAGAGCATAGGGGGGACTAATCGAAGCGCTTTGAGAATTCTTTTATATTACGCGCAGCCAAGTTGTGGAATTCACTGCCGGCGTCTGTATTTCCGGTGAATCGGTACCTAATAGGTTTGCTCGCTCCATCGTCGACCACATCTTGACAAAGCTGTCTAGATTGCGGTCAAGAGCAGACCTAAATCTCATTTTTTTTTAAAACCTACCAAATCATCAAAAGTTATAAGTTGAGGATCTACTTAGACCACTATTTTGTAGGTACTTACAAAAATACTCAGAAATGAAACAGCAAATTGTTTTAATTTAAAATGTCGATTTACTTTGAAGATAATTACAAAGGTAGGTAGGAACAAGATAGGCGTGCACCAGACATTAGTATACGATCCAAGTTTAGTTGCTCTGCCGGTCTCACATTTTAGGTAAGTAGGTAGGTATGCTACTAGTTTTTACTGCTTTAAAGCTAAACTGGACTGATTTTCCTACTAAATGATTAATCGATCGAATTATGTCCGACTGGCGAAGGCGAAATGAAGGGTTATGAAATTGACCTTGTATTTTATAAGTAGGTGGTTATTTATGTATATGTAAGAACTACGATTATGGCTTTTAAGAAAATAAATTTTGTGAAAATCAATCAATCAGGTTATATTTTGTTCAGACCCAAACTATCTATGATGTATATTCGATCCATCAATTTGACCTATTATACCAGTACCTACACAAACACAAACTCACGCGCATACACACATTTTCCTAAGAGTTATCATTCGTGAGCGGTATAGACTCAATGCAGCTGTACGTATAATAAACGAGCGATACATTCGATATGGTTCGTTCTTATACATTATCGCCATTGTTTTCTCCGAGTACATACTAATTTCAATTCATGCATCCACTTTCCTATATGGTCCCAAATAAATAACCTAAGACCTTGCACTAAACGAAATGGTAAAATCATTACCTACAGTCTTCTCTATTACAACTTTTGAACTGTATCTGGTACGTCTTACATAAGTTAAGCGCCGCGAGACATCCTACGTTACAGTTTTACTTTCTCCGTTTAGTGTCTATGTCTCTGCATATTGTTCTCTAAGGTACAATCTTGATGGTATTCCACTTTGACATCCGAGTTTTCGTGCCTTTAAAATAAATCGTTCCATTTTTGCTCTCTAGGTACCCAATCAACAAAACTTTAAATTATTATTAGGTATGTATGGGACTATCTCCAAAGCATTCAGTGTTATTGGCTTTTCCTGTTGTGAAAATTGACAGCTAATTCAAATATTTTACCTATTAATAGTACCTAGATAAACAAAATGTACATTATGTTAATATTAATAAAATTAACGCGATATAATAGCGATTGTACTTTGAAATCGCATTTACAATAAAAGATAGATATACCTACAATTAGTTATTTTTAATCACTAACTCCTCTTTCATGACTAGATGGTTTACTAATGTTTGCCATAATTTCATATGCCATAATTTTTTATGCCACATTAGACATAACGTTTCAGTTGCCATAATCGTCAAATGACATAAAATCATTTTCCATAATTTCATTGGTCATAATCGATCAAGTGTCATAATATTTATTTGCTATATTTTTCATTTTCATTACTGTGGTTTTCCATACCATTTATTCATCATAATAATTATTAATTTACCCATTAGCACAACAAAGCTAGTTCAGTACAAGTGCCTGCAATTTTGATGTTTTGTTAAACTGAATAATTTTGCTATTAACATATTCATAGAAAAATGGTTAAGGCTGCACGAACAAAAGGCATACAAAAAAAAAACGCAGCAGCCATGGTTTCTGTCACCATCGGTCCCACGCGAGCTTATCTTCACAGATGGTTTAACGCTCACCACCGCAGCTTCGTCTTGCTGCAGTGGCGAGCGTTACAACCACCTGCTCCTCAACTCGCGGGCCGCATCACCCCTCCGCGCCTACGCGATTTTAAATTACACTCTAGGGGTAGGGCTTACAAGACTGCGTGGAATCGGATTTACAGCGATGCGTTTCTGTCACTAAAACCTAATATTTATATATTTTTTTAGGACTAACGATCTATACAAAAAATAGGTGCTCTCTACCAATTTTTTGTACAAAACGATAAACGCTTGAAAGTAATGACTATGACACATGTTATTATGGCAACTAATTTTATGGCAAATAAAAGTTATGACTAATAAGTTGATATATCAAAGTATGGCAAGTAAATATTATGACTGAGGACGATTATGGAAAACAATATTATGGCAAATGAAATTATGGCAAACAAGACAATACCTGACTAGATACCGCGAAAGGCATATATTTTTGATAAAATAATGTTCGAATTCATGATCAAGTAATAGAGAGACTGTCATGACTGTGTGTCTTCAGGATGTGTATGTAATTAAACCTTATTTTAGAACCACTCGTTACCAACTGATCTGGTTTAAATAGGTCATGTTTTATTTTTAACAAATAAAGTAATAAAAGTTTTGTATTGAAAAGGGCACAAGTGAATGACTTATTCTGCCTCCGGTCTCAACAGAATATTCGCGATCTACAGAAGTGACTATTTGCCATGAGCCTGGAAATAATAAAATGTTTTTATAGGTTAATCATATAATGTCAATTTTTATGAAGCAGGTGATACAATATCGATGTTTCGTTATTCATACAGCGTGTATCTAGGTGTTTATAATTTTTGTTGCATTCGATATTCGCAAGACATACTGCAACTACAAAATTATAATTTAGGTTGTGTTGTAAGTCTATTCATGTCATAACCCTAACCTCTAGCCCCGTGTGTCAATAAAATCGTAACGTTATTAAAGATTGATATAAAAATGCAAATCACGATGTAATTTTGATTTTAGATTGAACAATCATTGAGAAAGGATAGAAAGTTATAAAATTAGACAAACACGTAAAGATGTCAAATTATTAACATAGGAATAAAGCTTGTATTAGCTTTATTCCTATGTTAATAAGTTTATTCATAATATTAAAAGTAAACATTTAGAATGATAGATAATGATTTCAAGAATATGTTTAGTTCATACCTAAAAAACTCTATCAGTTTTGGTCATCGTCTCACGCAAATAATGGTCTATTGATAAAAACGTTTCACTGAATAGTAAGGAGTTGTACTCTATGGGTTGAGCAATCTGTGAATACTTTGCTACAGTCTTACCATCCTACAGGGAAAAAAACTTATTTACAAAAAAAATAAAAAACTACAAACTGAAAAATAACTTTTACTTCGGAAGTCGGTGTCTTTGTATAGGTATTTTAGTGTTTTGCCACCCAATTCCGAAATTAAAGTTGTTTTTCACTTTTTAATTATGATACCTACAGTGACAGGAAGTATTATAACATCATATAGTGGATTAAATACGTATTATCGAAGCTGACTTAAAACCTACCCAAGAAAAGTTAATAAAATTTATATTATGGCACCACCACATAAGCTTCCTCTATCAAATTAAAAAACGCATTAATAAATCAAAATTGATTCATTACAAATGAGCTATATCAGTAACTAGCGCCCCGCTCCGGTTTTTACTTGGACTTGACAATATATCAAAAACGGACTTGACAATATATCAAAATTTCTTATTTATATGTAACTTTTATATACACATAAACATTTTGGAATAAACTCTCTAAACGATGGTGGAAACCGCATCAAAATCTGTTGCGTGGTTTAGAAGAACAACGCAAACATACAGACAAACACGAAAAGCGACTTTAATTTATAATATGTATAGTACGTGACTAAAATTAATAAATTAATTTTCTTTAGCAATGAATTCAAAGTCATTGTCAAAGTTACCAAGGCGAAGATATGCATTTTGCTTCAACCGCCTTAGATGAATGCATAATTAACAGGCTACCTACCTCACTGTGCGATGAATGGCTATTGTAGTGTTCCTAAACAAATACTAAAACTATAGGTACTAAATAAGATGCCTGTAGAATGAGGAAACGTAGATGAAGTACTTACCTTGACACACAAAGTACTACAAACAAAAAGAAATTCTAAATAAATACGTCATTACTTACAAACAGTGATGTTACTAATGTAAATGACACTTACAGTGAAAATACTGAACAATTCCATCATTTATGGCAAGCTTCATTCTTTTAATGCTCTATATTATGTTTTAAAAATTGACCGTTTCGTGTTTTGTTTCCAGCTGGCCTGGTATGTCACTAAAGCCTTGCACCTGCAAGTATCGTGAAAGATAAGTCATGAAGATGGGCAGCAATGTGGAAAACATTGCCATGCCAAAAGTGATGATTGTGGAAAATTCACTGTTAACCGTTTTTGGCCATCCAGGCAATATTCCTGAGACTTGTATTCAATGAGCTGATAGTATGTTGCCAATACATCGCTATCTTAGATGCCTTTTCATTATTTAGTTTGTGCTAATCTTAGGTTAAACCACTAGTATAGGGTAGGCAGAGAATGGCTCATCATTTTATTGTCCTTGCATACCTCTTTTGTTTCGCCTACGTCGATTTAAATCTATTCAATCTCGCATACCCTTCGATGTGGGTGCTCTTCATCATTATAATGTTAATAGCCAACATCTTTAAGTTTATTACAAGAGCCCATTACGAATATTGTAATAACTATGTAAATTATTATCTCATTCTAAAGCTGAGCTCATCTTTCTCTTACTAACACGATTATGAAGCAAGTGAATTAGACCGCTCTAGCAACTAGTATTCCAAGGTTAGATGAATGAAATAAGAGGGGCACCTCACGCATACCTAGTTTCGTCTTATAGTAAAGCATCGATGGTAATGACTAATGAGTACAAAACATTTTAGAATTGGGTGCCCCATGCGGCACGCAGCAGAGTCAGTAACCTCAAAAGCGCAGGCGCTCCTTACGTAACAGACTCATCTCGCGTCGGCCAAAGACGTGCAATTGAAACTATATGACAAAATCGTAACTATGGACACGCTAACGATATGTTACGATATATAATAAGCCATATATTGTAAAACATATTATTATGAAGTAAGTGACACTGACAAAGAGCCACTTTCTAGGTACAGTTAGTTGTAAAGTTCATGGTTAACACTAACCGACAAGAAAGTTTATGTTCAGATTTTAGAACTGGTTACTGTCAGAACACGCCTCTGTTGAATAGCATTACTATATCCCCCGATATTCTCCTGGGATCGAGACTTGCGCGGGTGAAACCGCGGGGCGCAGCTACTAGTTAATAATAACTTATTGATAAACGTGAATCAGATTAATAACTGATTCATATTTGCCATTATTACGCAAAGATGCAGGAAACTGACTGATACAGAATATTTCTTATAAAGCACATAATAGACTCAATTTGTGTGTATCGGGTGTAAAAATGATCGGAAATGAAGCGCATCGCAGGCGTGCCTGCGTCCGCGCACACTCCCTCTGTGCCCATTGCGCAAGTTGCCTTGATAACTGATAGTAACATGTTGCTACACTGACAAGCGAAAACAACGCCTACAATTTATGTAACAGCTACTGGCAACACAAGCGATGCTCCTTACACCATGTCTCTTAGATAGTCCCGCTAAGATGAAACACATCTCATATCTTTACACAAATTCTATGCATGAAGCAAAGGTGAGGATTGGTGCGGTTCACTACTTCGACTTTTAAATAAAATTAATGTTCGTCAAAAAAGAAGTATGCAACTAGGACACGTATAAACAAATGTCACAAGGAAGCAATGCGAGTTGCTACAAACTGAGCAAATGAGCATCTCACAACACTCGGATGAAACGTATGCGTAGGTGCAGTCGTATATTTATGTGTTAATGATCAAGTAAGACTAAGTACCGAAGTACCTAGACGCTATATAAACACTGGCCAGTCGTAAAGGAATGCTGCATCAATACAAATTGATGCAGGTTTTTATGACATCGTTCTCCAAGGACCTAATCTTTACATACAATAGAAAATAAGAAGAAAAAAGATTCTATTGCACAAGAATATCAGGCCACGTAACCTGTGAATACTTAGTCAGTTGTTCACATCCTGTTTGTCAGCATGACGATATGATTAAAGAAAAAGAACAAGTAGGTATGTAGGCAGGTATCAACAGGTACTGAGACATCGATTTGTATCGATAACAGACCAGGGTCAGATAATAAGCAAAAAATTAACTACCTAGTGCTATTTACTAATTCTTCAATTCAGATTCTACTTTGACAAAAGGTGATTTCAAGAGTACCGTGCGTAAATAACAAATTTGGCAACAGGAAACAAAAGGAATATTAGGCTATAACATCTCGATTTAAATCTATGCCCATTGCTATGAATGCAATAAAGTATTAATATCATCGGAAACCAATTTTTGAAAGTACCTACTTCCAATCGTGCGCTGAAACTGTTTTATACAAGAAACGTAACATAACTTCACGCCCGTATTCCCCGAAGAGTTGGGCAGAGGTATACCTTATAGTACACCCACATTAAATGTATAGGAAACAAGAAACTTTTTAATAAGTTTATGTGAAACGAATCATAAAATGACTAAATTATTATTTGAATCATAACATTCATACATAACGTATCCGATAAATCAGTAACGATTTGATAAACAATGCGAAAGATGATGGTAATATACTTGTGGTTGTCTATTAATTCGATTTTATTGTACAAATAAGAACTACAAAAAAAATAGCTTAGAGTTTAATTATGAAGCTTTGATTGATCGATCCAGTTTTTTTTCAATAATAGAATAATGTGACCGGTTGTCAAATATGATTTATTTACATAATATTAAATCAGACTACACGTTTGTACGCATTAAAGCCACAATCATCCGCTACACAATAGGCTGATCATTGGAAAGCTTTCAGATCACATCTAACGAACCATGACAATCATAGGTATAAAGGCACAAATGAACAATGTCATGATTTTTGATATCGAAATTGAAATCGAAAAATCGCGACTACGTCGCCGTCTATCGTGGCTACACCGTATTGCAGCGGCAAGTTGGCTATGAAAGTGAGATGGCTCACAGTTCGGATAAGTGGCAGGGGTGCGGTATAAAAGTGAGCGCACTACTACCACTCTGACATAGTTCACGACACTCCACGTGCCACTTCGCTGCTGCACGACACCACACATAAACAACAATGAAACTGCTGGTAAGTGGAGACATTCATATTCCTCATTTCTTCTTTCTTTACCCCTTTCATTATTATCTTTTCTCAATAATTTCAAAGAAACCCCTTTCTCTAAAAGTGAAGTAATCATAGAAGATTGTGGTTATTATAATGATTGGAATATATTAGCATTAAGTTAATTTCCAAGTTTTGTGAAGGATAGGCTGCAATCGTGTGTTGTGAGCGGCGGCACAGAATAGGGTCGGCAGATATGTCGACGATTGAACTTTGGCATTTAAATGTCTTCATCTTTAAATTCCTACATTTAATTATACTATTTATCATTTATCGCGAGTGCAATCGGAACAACTACGGTGACCTTAAGCATAGGTTTTTGTTTGGTTTAGTATGTACCTAGCCAGAATATCTGAAGTACTCATAATATGTGATGTTTTACTTAACGATCATTTTCAGTCCTAGTTAATGTAGTTAAATTGTGTTGTGTTCTTCTAAATGGACTTGATAAAACATCAATGCTTCCACTGTAGGTATGTACCTTCCCAGGTATTGATGTTTTATTTAATCATCGTTCAAGCCCTCAATTATTTGTGGCCAACAGGCAATATATTTTCTTATTAAATTTACCCATCTTTGGAGAGAACGGCCTACTCTCTTGTCTTGCCCCATAACTCAAGAACTTTCCTTAAAGTAGGCCTGTGTTCTTTTGTTTTTCTGCCGATAAGATCTATGAACAGCTATATTCTTAATTTATCTTCAAGAACGAATTCCTCCGATAGTGTCTATTGATTGAAATTCATACGTTTTTATTTGAATTTTGCTTAGTTTATAACTACCGGCCCATTTTTGTCCTTTCACGGTACCTAACATTTTTATAATATTTTATTGGTCTACCTACCAAATAAAAATATCTAAATACCGACCTGAGATGTAATATCATTATATCACGATCAAATGCACGGGCAGTTCGAAAATAATTAATTCAGTTACGATGATATTATCTAAGTTGAGCTATTAAAATGGAAGAAACCGATTTAAGAGAGCAATAAATAAAAATAAACATTAAGATAACATTTAATTTGAGCATTGGTTTATCAATCGTATTTTCTAGATCATAACATCCCAAAGTGAAGTGAAATTAAAATCGGTTTAGTTCGTAATCGCTTATGTTTTCATCTGCGTGCGGTAATGTAACATCACGCAATCGAACGCATTTACGATATAAAACCAGATATGATCGAAGAAAGAGTCATTAGCATATAAACAAGAAACTATTACATTTCAATTGACAGTGCAACCTCGTTCTAATGAACTTTCGGTTACACAAATGATCTTGTTCTTCGTAAGTTCATTATATAACAGTTTTCTAGGTCGAATTATTTGAAAAGTTATGCGTAAGTTAAGTTTCACATTAAACGAAATCTTGTCTAGCTTGACAAATATCTGTTTTTGGTTCGGTTCAGTGACCATAAACATTATTTTTAACAGAAAAATTCAATCAAAGTTTAGAAAAACACTTTAGCAAATTATGTGTATCATGAACATCGAGTCATCGTAACACAACAAAACATTGGTAATAAACCGATCAACTATAAAACTAGTCCGTCTAATGCTTGCATGATAAAGTTGCCCGACACAATGGAACAACTTGTAGGTAATTGGTGATCGTAACTACTTACGTACATCAAGATTATCGAGGTTATTACACTTTGATAGTTTATTTCAATGCTCATTTAGTTAGTCCACCTGCTCTAGTCACCCATATTACGAAATCTTACATAATAAGTAATAACACATACATATTAGCACATTTGTCCACCGAAATACGTTATTTAAACATTGAACAAGATAACTATGTTAACTGCATACTCTATTTACCCACCTTTTGTAATGAAGCATCCATTATATAACCTCAAACAAAAGATGCTTTTTGTTAACGAAGCATAACTAAAAGTAAGTTGCTCTCAATGAAAACAATGCCATGCTTGTGGACATGTAAGTGCCAATACATGTTGGAGCCCACTTTCGCCCAACCTGCGTGGCGAATGAGCCGGTTTCACAAGATGCTGCCTATTGTATCTGTTCCATCTTATCTTACGACATTCCGTATATGATTAAGCTCTTCTCTCTTACATAATTTCGTTATTTAACTTGTACCTTTAAAGTTCAAGTGTGATACATCGTTTAAACAAATGGGAATTTGTGGTTTCAGGTCGTTTCTTGTGCGCTGCTGTCCCTGGCGACGGCTCTGCCGCAGAGGAGAGTGTCTCTCAAGCCTGAGCAGCAAGAAGTGGAGGACCAGCTTCCAGCGGAGCAGAACTACAACAACTACCAGCCACAACAGGATTACAGACAGCCACCCCAGCAACAGCAGCAGGAGTACAGACCGGCTAAGCCGGTCGATGACTTCAGGCCCAAGGTCTCGTTGGAAACCACCACCTTCATTCCCATTATCCGTTTTGACAAGGAGCAAGGTACCGATGGAAGCTACAAGACAGCGTGAGTATTTATGTCAAATAACTACAGTATCTTATTGCAACAAAAACAATTATAAATGGGTACCATAACCTCCCATGTTCCCGTTGGGAGTTATTAACAACATTAGCCTCCAATTTTTTTTAAGTTCTTATATTATTGTTCTATCATTCATCACTAGTTCATGATTCCGATACAGTTTAATTTATTTCTGTATAACAAATGTTGAATCATCTCCACTATGCACTTAGCTTTGTAGTAGGTGTCATATTTCCTTTTTCTTTGCTCTTCAAACGACTAACCTTGATCCATCACTTTTACCATCTCGGAGATTACGCATACTTATATAAACTTAAGTGAACATGAATAAATTATACAGTATTAACATATTTATTGGTTTTCTTAAGAACAGCACATCGGTTTTTGTAATATACGAACTCGATTTTTTTTACTACATAGTATGTAGTGTTTGTTTTTGAAGAATGAATGCCATTATTATTAAGACAATCAGTCAATTTTGCACTTGGTGAACTTTAAAGTCTTGATCTTGAAAATAGATATTGGGTATATTTTTTAAATCTAATAGATTTCATATTCGTCACTTAAACTTTTCCAAGTTTTATCTAGACGGCAGTATTAATTTTATATCTATCTATCTTTCCAGTTACGAAACCGGCAACAACATCCAGGCTTCCGAGGAAGGTTTTCTGAGAGCTGTCGGTGAAGACCACAACGCGTTGGTCCAGCAAGGTTCCTACTCTTACACCGCTCCTGACGGTCAGGTCATCACCGTTGAGTACACCGCTGACGAGTTCGGATTCAGAGTCAAGGGCGATCACATCCCCACTCCTCCCCCCGTGTCCCCTGAAATCCAGAAAGGTCTTGACCTGATCTACGCTGGAATCAAGGCTAACGCTGTAAGTATTATGATGTTTATAGAACAATATCTACTTACATTAAAATTGCTAAAATAAAACTTCTCGTTTATGGCTACTAATGGCTCTTGAAAATACTGGTAGGTATGCCTGATGTATTTCCGTGGAACAATATAACAATATAGTAATTTCATCGTTATTAGTAATAGGGATGAGACTTTACTTACACCTAGATAATTATATCGGTACCGTATCTACTTACTGTATAATTATATTTTTGTTAGAAATACCGAGGATAATTATAGTATATTAAGCTAAATACAGCTAGGTTCTATCAAGCTGCTTGATAAGGTTTTCAGTGATATTTAAAATAATACCTCACTGAAAACATACTCGGGAACAGTCTTGAAGATTTTTTTGTCTAGTTTTAATTTATGTTGTTGTCTTTGATGCGGCGAAGTTTTGGCTGATGACTGGACACTAATAAATCATTTCCAGAACACTTCCAAAATATCTAGATCATTCTGGTCTATCACATTCGAATGCATAATTTTGCTGAGAATATTCTGACCATTCAGCTATAGCACTTTATTGTGTTGAAAGCGAATGGTAGGACTGCGTGCAAAAGAGAAAGGTCCTTCCTACGCAGGAGGTATACACTATTACACATCCAGAGACGATTTAAACGATTTTTGGTATATCTTCTTCGTTTTATGTTGAGTCCCACGCTCGATCAGCCATTCAAGTTTTACATATTTGGTTAAGTTTTGCTTTTAGGCATAGTTATTAAGAGAAAACAACAAATTGCGGGATACAAAATTATGAAATTTTGTCATAAATCAACCATAATAAAATTATGATGAGTCCTAATGAAAATACTTGTAATTTTCCAGGAGCGCGATGCTATCGAAGCCAAGAACAACCCTGAAGGCGCTGCCAGACAACAGGAAGACAGAGCAGCCCTCGACTACAAAGGGCAGTACTACCAGCAGTAAAGTGACTCACAGTGACTCTCAAGTGTTGATACCGTGAACGTTCTGATGGCAGGACCTCCAAATGCCATATACTTTAAGACTAGTTATAGCCTATCATCTGCATTATGTCACATACAAAAATCTTTTAAGACTTGTTATCCAATCATCCAATAAACGACTCCAATATTTGGACAAAGCGTGACCCGTGATTGGATGATAACAAAACGTGTTCATTGCCGCTATCCAGTATTCACACATGTGGTCATAGGCTTAAAGTTTAAGATAATATAATACTCAATATGTCAGATAATTACTAGGTATGATATTAGTTTCCTGGTCAATATTTTTGTTCAGTAACTGATATCATTTTAAAAGACTTGATCTTGAAGCTAGCAGCACACGATGCAGTTATGAAAATCAAACTTTTCCTTAGAAACAGGTATATTGTGAAATGAAGGAAGGGTTTGATTCTCACAATGTTGCTTGTACTTTATTTCTGCTGTACGGGTGGAAATGTAAAATAAAACTCCTTAGGATAATATTCATCATTTTATGGAACTCAATATTATAGATTTGAGATTACTAACAAACTTGGTTCTATAAAATTATGAAAATTACTCTGTAACTAATTTTCTTTTTGTGATACAACACCAACAAGAGAAGTGTTCAATTATATTTTTATACTTTTGTAAATACCATTTTAATTAACTTATCTTTGTATGTTTGATTTTAAATAAAAACGTTGTAAAATATATTTTAAAAGTCACTTTCCTCTTTTGTATAAATTCCTTTCCAAAGAAGAATGGGCAAAACATATTTAGGAGCTGGCCGTCGATAGACCAAAAAGCCCATCCTCCTATTTATACAATACTAGCTTCCACCCGCGGCTTCGCCCGCGTCCTATGTCCTTTCCCGGGATTCCATCTATCTCCTTGCAAAATTTTATCGAAATCCGTTCAGTGGTTTAGGCGTGAAAAGGTAGCATACAGACAGTATGGATTTTCAAAAGCTGTAAAGCTGTAGACCTTTTCCTATCAAATAATAAAAGATCAGGCGCATATTGTTGAAAATGATTCTGCAGATTTTCTACTATCTACATGATACGGGTTTTCGTTACCTTTAATGGGATTGCAGGCAGCCAACCTACAAAGGGGCCTATTTAGACCTATTCTACCAATAGGTATGATGTTGTACAATATGCTCTACAAACTAGGAAAAAAACAGTAAACTACTTTAGAAAAATAAACATTACAATACTCAGGTGACAGTTGACTTTATGCTGTAACTGCGATGTCATTACTACTAGGTACAGTTATGAAACTGCCAGACAAATGACAAAACGTGATAAGACCTAACGTTCGGGGACCACTAATTCTAGATAGAAAGTAAAGAAAAAGAATTATACAATCACAGGATAAGAAGTTATATTAGAGTGTTACGTTACATGCGTCTGGGCACGCGCTAGTGCTCGCTATTTAGCTGTCACTCAGCCCAAGCCAGTGGAATGAACCAGTTTTTACTATACTAGCACAACAATCCGGTATACTTACGGTATCAGTGATCCTTTCAATAGCTAGGTATCTACTTACGTAGCCACAATTTGCTACCACTTACGCTTCGTTAAATGTTCTTAATTAGCAAATTAGTTATTATATGCGAACCTGAAATGTTCATTACATTCGTATGTTTGTAATAACAGCTGCGTTTACGTTTGTAACTTTCTACATTTCTTTTATGCCAATGTTTTCAGCGCGAATTTTACTGTGAGTGCACAATGATTACTTATGAAGCACGTACACTCTTATTTGTACTTACCTAATATTTGATGTACGAGTATGTATCCGCCAAAATTTATGAGTGAAAATGAAGAGTAACTGGCTATGATAGCCACATAAGAGTACAATTAATCTGCCTAGCCTTTTCCCAACTATGTTGGGGTTGTTTCTAGTTTAACTGAATGCAGATGAATACCAGTATTTTACATGGACCGCCTATCTGATCTCCATCGTGTTATCCAGTTACTGGGTAACATGATACCCCTTGGTATGACTGGTTGTCAGACTTTTAGGCTTCTAACTAACCGTAATGACTGTCAATTGACAGTCGGGACCAACGGTTTAAGGTGCTTTCCGAGGCATGGAGGGGTCTCGATATTTAATGGATGGTCATCCATCCACAAACTTAACAAACAAGCGAAGCTTAACCTTCGATCGATCCGTGTGGCTGGTATCATTTAGTCCCTCTAGCCAAACAAGAGTACAAGGTACTAGAACCAAATGGAGATTCGACTTAAATTAAATTTTGCAATTAATTCATAATAATACCAACCCGCACTGGGCCCGCGTGGTGGATTACGGCCCGCTCCCTCTCACAGAGAGGAGGCCTGTGTCCCAGCAGTGGGAACATTATAGGCTGATTATGCATAATAATGTCAATGATGCGCAAACACAATGCTATAAAACCAGAATGCACCAAAGACTACGCAAATTAACCTTTGAATCCATCATAGCCCCTACAAAATGAAAATCAATAAGTGTGCATAACTTGGACATTAAATAAATGCAGAAGCTTTAAGTTGATTACTTTAAATATTTTATTGGTTTCATCAAATGCCAGACGTAGAACTGGCTTCGTGGGGTCAGTGCGTGTCGATGCGGCGACGTAGGTACCTACATGTGCATATTTCACAACGGACCCTCGGTCTTTATCAGACATTAGCTCGTCTAGTGTATGACGGCTTTGTGCAACCTTAGCGTGAACCCACTACACTCAAACGAAACTTGATCAGTTTGCGCAAACACTTAATTAAACCTGTGAAGACGAGTCTTTATTCACGGAAGATGATATTAATGATATTACAGTTCGTTGCAGAGAAAATTTAAGCGAAATGCAGGTTTGCAAAGATGTGAGGTAGTAAACTCACAATCGTGACGGATTAAATCATAACTTTGAGTTATGTAGTAACTATTTTGTAAATTTCCCACAGCAGGCTAGGCTAAAGGCATCTTATCAAATAGAGAAGACACGTGTACTTATATTGATGACCGCGTTGGTTCCCTGCTTGTTTACTTAGTAGATAGGTACATAATATACGTTTTATTGAGTCTAACTGTTCTAAAACCCCAGTTGCGGCGGAGCTATTGTTTTTATTTTGATTTAACAATATTTAGATTTTGTTTGGAGCTACTTATTGGAAAATCGGGTTTTCCACACATTATTTAGTGAGCTTGTTGAATTTTCTAATTATAAGCTAAGACGTCCATGATTGTAGGTTTTAACTAATCACATCGTAATCACAATCGTATTTTAACGATTAATTATTCAACTTATACATTTAGACTGCCTCGTTGTTCTAGTGGTCGCAATCGCTACTTCTGAGCATGAGCTCATGGGGGTTCGATTTCCGGATCGGGCATGACTATAGGCTCGCCCCCAAACGGACATGGGACTCAAACATAACTGGCGAAATGGTATACCTCTGCCCAACCCTTCGGGGAATGCAGGCATGATGATTTTATGTAATTCAAATCCTACAAGCTCTATGATAAAGAATGAGTGTGGAAGAGCCTTTCCTGGGGAGGAGATTCCTACAAATTGGAAAGGGTTCAAAATTTCCGAAAGGATCCGTCTAGCGGCGAACACAATTTATGTACCATTACTGTTAATAGTGGTAAATTAGCCCACCCAAGCAGGTAAGGCAACTTTAATAAGCAATGGGCATAATATTATGAACTTATGATCAACTCACCTTTATATTTAATGTTCTTTAAACTCATGCTATTGGATTTACGTTAAACGATATCTACTTTAATTACCAAACAAGTTTCGTACGTAAGGGTGAAGTTTTATGTGATGGCTGATAAGAAATGTATGAAAAGGAAACTTGAGAAATGGTTTATGAACTTCTAATCCACTAACCTTTTCATTTAATGTTCTTAAAGTACATCTACTTGAATTAGCGAACGAGAGGCTGTGGGAGAATGGGAGTCGGGCTTGTGGCTTCAGGCGCTCCCGTCATCCACCATAGGCACTATGATGGATGACTCATCGTTTCGGCTCGCTACATGTCTCCGCTTAGGCGCACCTTGTGTTGCTCCGCATCGGTGTCACTGCGGGGAAGCTGTCGACAGCCTCGGGCCATGGCCTGTCCTGCTGCAGAAGTGCAGGCCGCATAGCACAGCACGCCAGCATCAACGATATTAATCGTCGAGCCCTTGTCACCGCCGGCGTACCAGCGGTATTAGAACCAAACGGCTTGGTAAGTGACGATGGGAAGAGACCAGATGGCATGACGTTGTTGCCTTGGAAGGTGGGTAGGCCTCTGGTGTGGGACGCAAACTGTGTCGACACCCTTGCGCCATCCCATGGTCCTAGCACGGCGGGCTGTGCTGGCGCCGCTGCTGCGGCTGCTGAGACCCTCAAGCGGCGCAAATACTGTAACCTTTTACACGAACTACCGTTTGGGGTCGAAACGCTCGGGCCCGAGTGCGCGTCTCCTTTTTAAGGAAATCTCCCACCGACTGGTCGACACTTCACGTGACCAGAGGGCTGGCTTGTTCTTTGGCCAAAGAATTAGCATTGCCATTCAACGTGGCAATGCTGCCAGTCTTCTGGGCACGTTTCCGGATGACAGCGATGCGGACGAATACTTCGACGCCTAATGGTCCCTTTGTTTTTATATTTATTTAGTTAGTCCCTTTAGTTTTAGTTTTTTATGTAAATAGTTAGTAGTGTTCTATAAATATTGTGTATAGTAATGTAAATAATTAGCGCACTAGTTCCATGCTGATGTGTAACTTGATCCTTCGACTACAATTTATGATAGTGCGGGTCGAAAATAATTAGCCCGTGCGTGCATGAAATTATATATTAGTGACGCTATTCATTCCAGACTTTTATGAATATGAGGAGCTCGTGGCTAAGTAATAACAGCCGCACGGGGCGATCCAACAGGTTACGCTTGCCTGGGTTGGTCCGTGGATGGGTGACCATTATCACATACCGAGACTCCCCCGTTGATCCCGGCTGTCATCCCTGGATCTTTAACAGTAGTCTTAGCAAGGAGTATCGTATTTCCCCAGTTGCTGGGATGTGGAGGTCAGATAAGAGGTCATGTCATGTTAAATACTGGTATTCAGCTGCGTCCCGTTAGACTGGAAGCCGACTCTAACATAGTTAGTAAAAGGCTAAGCAGATTTTTTTTTATGAATAACAGACTATTCCTATTTTCTTTCATATGTTTTAAGACTATAATATTAATTTAACGTGTCCTGCAATATAACGTTTATTGTTTATACACACTTATTTAGACAAAGTGCCTCAATTGCATTGTTGTAGACAAGGTGGACGGATAGATCTTTGACTGGTTTTCTCAGTAGTACTCAACGCTACGCTACTCATACATTATGTTGCAATTCCCGATGAGTAAAATATTACATTAGAATACGACCCGGACATTATACACAAACCACCTCAGTTGTAGTCGTAAGTCATAGGGCGATCCCCAAGGTTGTCTGGGGGCCTTTTAGCAAACAAACATGTTAAATACTTAAGTAACTTTTATTTTGCTTTTAAAGGATTGCCAAACAAGATGGCAAATCAATCATAATGCAATTTTTAATAATTCGCATATATTTCATAGGAGACAATATTTTTACAACAAAATAAAACGTATTCCAAAGCTGGATAAAGGTGCTGTTATCGCCATAGCAATAAAGGCTCTTACATACTGGCGCGACATGTCGCGCGACGGGACGCCACGCCGCCGCATTGTTCGCCGTTTGCTCAGAAATTGTTTTGTTAAAAGTCGCGTCGCGCGACATGTCGCGCCAATATGTATAATAGCCTTAAAACTGTGCGCGATCAATTTCAAAAGGGGAATATTTGACTGATCCTCTAAAAACTTTTTACCCATAGTTTTTTTAAATAATTGAGCCTCTTTTTAACTTTATTGCCTTTTCTTACAGTTGGTCGCAGTAAATAAGCTAGGGAACCCCGGCCAAATGGGTTAGGTTAGGTTGTAACTTGACAAACCACGCGCGAGCCTATTTGATTGCAGTAAGTTACTAACCTAGGGCTCCCGGACCAAATGAGTTAGATTAGAACTGTAGCCAACCGTTACATTCAAAATAGGAATTATTTGAGGTTCACAAAAATAGGCACAATCATTATAAATATTAGAGTGTTCAATAATATTTTTTGGAGCGCAAAATGGAAATTATTAGTGGAAATTACATGTCATTTCAAAAGGACCGTTTCCTTTAATGTTAATAAAGTCTGGAAACAAGTAGGTGAAGTAGATAAGGCAGGCACTAGGCAGGCACCTACAGCTCTGACGTCACTTTCAGTCTAAGCATCCCAACGATGCTAGAACATAAACCTAAACCTATTGAATAAAAAGCATAGTGAATTCGTATCATCCCTTTGACTCGGATTCTAAACTGTGAAAACTTAGGTATTGTTGTCTCTTGTCTTGTTAATCCGTAAAGAAAAGAAGGAAGATAAACAATAAAACCTTTCCATGGTTCGATTACTAGTTGAAAAGGCAGATTCTTCATGCCATCGAACATTGTTGAAACCATAGTAAGTTAATTCATATATTTGCCAAAGTATTTTGTTCCAACGTCTTTGCGTCATTATGTAAAAGCATCCTTTATTTTCTCTTTTGTAAAAAAAAAAACCTTGATTGCTCAAGCAGTCACGGGTGTGTCGAAAAATGTCAGACATCAAAAATGCATAGGTACCTACCATAAAATGTTTTATGGTACCTACATTCTTTAGTCAGGATGTGTTAAGAGGGCTTGTAAAAGTCTTTCATGCGTGATTTAAAATAATGATTTAAAAAAACAATAGTATATGCATTCATGCATGCTTTATGTCTCTTTACACGAACCTGGGAGTTTTCAAGTATCGCGTATATACTAAATGGGTTTCTTCTAGATAAGTTAACACCATCAGTGACTTCAGCATCTCTAGCTTTCAGGTGAGATAGTGGTCAAACGTCTATTCAAAGGTCTACGTTATGTCTACGCTGCGCTACGCTACTCTACGCTGAACAAAGGTCCAGCAAATACACTTATTATTTATTGAAACTTTTAACAGCTTATGGTAGATGATATTATTATAATAGGTGAGTAGGTACAGTCAAGTCTTTTATATCTTCGCCAGTTTTCAAATTCTCTTCCTTTATGAAGTCAGGATATACCTATTGAAGCTACGACACTGAGCAGACAATCGCATATTGTAATTACTTGATAACAAAGATCAACATACACCATTGACCAATGTCATGTCATGTCATGTCAATGTCGAGTTGACATCAACCTTTTAATGGAACGAAGCATCAAACTTCTTTTTTTACGTCAACCAATTTGTCAGGGTGTTTATCATGGGGAAAATGAGCTGTAGCGATAAAAACTGAAAATTAAAAACTGTCATTGGAAACAAGAACTATATTTATTTGGATGAATTTGAAATGATTTGAAAATTTTGTACACTTCCACGATCCTGACATCGAACCTTGAATCACGCATAGCTTCTCATTTTCACTCTTTCTAGACCAAGGAGGCAGACAATTGGACAAATGATTTGAGTAATTTATGTATTTGAGAACTTTGATTGCATGAAATCGGATTAGCAGTTCATAATGCGAATCTGTAAACGCCCTGAAAAGGCGATGTGCTGTTCTAATCACCACGTGTAGCAGATGGATTGCAAATCGCAGTATTTAGAAGCATTCCCTTAGTCGTATTTCAGGAAACTTGGTATCCTCGCGATGGAAGCCTTTATGGGTTGCCGCACTATTTATTGTGATTAGATTTAGTTATGTCCCCATGTTCTCCTGTACGTATAATTCAAAAATAGGAGATGAACACATCTTCTATTTTGTCCCATGACTAATATTGCTTATGCCGCTTTAAACCTGCTGATTAACTACGTAAATCAAAAAACATCCATCATACTTTAATGGCTTCTAAATAGTCGGTAGTCCCTTTATTGCAACTAACGACAATTCAGTGGAGAAACAGTATCCTTTTTAGGGTTCCGTAGTCAACAAGGAACCCTTATAGTTTCGCACTGTCCGTCTGTCCGCGGCTTAGCTCAGAGACCGTTGGTACTAGAAAGCTGTTATTTAGTATGGATATACATATAAACGAAGCCGACAAAGTGGTAAAAAAAAATCGTGAAAAATATTTTTTTAGGGTACCTCCCCTACACGTAAATTGGGGATGGTTATTTTTATTCTCGTCAATCCCATAGTGTGGGGTATCGTTGGAACGGCCGTTTAAATAATGTGAGTTTGTGAAAACCATTTTTGGATTCAGGAATCCTTTTGCGGAATTAATAAGCTTTTAAGTGCAAATTTTTGTTGGAGCCAAATGTCCCCCCCCTGCCAGCTAAATGGTTGGGTTTGGATATGTGAAAAAATTCACTGTAGTAGTATAAATAACGAAATTACCAGAAAAACTATCACCGCTACGTATGCTCCACAAGTTACCGAGTAATAATCGACCAACTTGAATCTGCAGTTGTAAAAACATGTTCTCCCATACAAAGTTTGTTTCACAAATTCCAACTACGGAACCCTTCATTGTGCATGGTACGACATGCACTTGGCCGGTTTTTATTAAAAAGGTATTATTATGAACCCATAAAACTACTGAACTCTGTTATTAAATTTCGTTTGTCCTATAGGGCAATAATTACCTATTTTAGATAGCAATAACACCTTATGAGGCCCAATGGACATTCAGATATGAAAATTTTATAAAGTTCAATCGACATCGGGGACCAAAATTGTGAAATCTAATTGAATAAAATAATTTTATAAGCATTCCGATCTTCAAAATTGTTAAGATAATTCGATTTCCATTAGTATCTGATTGTTTAGCATGCGTACGGGCACGTTTGTAAGTGAGCGTCGCGGAGATGTATCGCCGGGATGCGCCCGCGCCGGCGTCGGGTCGCACGAAGTTCATAGGTAAACACGGCGGTATATAAACCCCATGCAGTGTCAACGAGCACACATTTGTGCCTGTGATTGCATCCAGTCCCTTTGTACTGACGTCCCCTGCCCTACATCCTAACACAATGGTGAGGAAACATTCATTAGTTATTTTAAAACAATGAAAAACATTTTTTTTTTTTTCAAAATCGTTATTTACAGATGGTCAATCATTGATTCGTGATCCCTGTCGTGATTACAAGAGTCACACCGAAAGCTTAACGTTGAATTTTTATCCTTTGTAGTGTAGCGTATTAAGGTTATGTACATATCGATTATGTTCATCAAGTGAGAGTAAAAGGCTTTACTTATATGTGTGCTCTATGGCTGACATACATAATATGGGCTTACAAGTTGTGTCGGTATTAGAATACGAATGCTTATTAGATCAAATGTAATCTGCATTTCCCTAAGAGCTCAAGTATGGATTAAGTAGACTGAAAGCTAAAACTGCTTTATCATGATTTAACTTACTGTTTGAGGTAGATACCTATATGGTGCGTTTAAGATTAATAATAATCATAGCAAAAGATTCTAGGGATATAAGATCGATATTTAATTGACAAATGAAATTAACTTAGTGTTTAATTCCAATATTTTTAAGAAATTCAGCCTTCACGATGCTATAGGTATAACCCAAAAACCTTAATAATAAAAAAAAAAACTTTTCACCATTTGTTCTATTAATGTGTAAACAAAACACTAGATTTTCTCCTGTAAATGCATACTGGCTAAAAAATATCTAAAACATTTTAACTGAAAGTCTTGAGTTACTAAAAAGTAGGAAGTCTACCATTATCTATTATTAACATTTAGAGAAATAATAATTGAAATTACCTTCTTTTTGCCTTAAAGACTAGGCACAGTTTGTATCTATATTTTTACGAACAATAGTCATCCTGAAAATGATTGCAGTTGTATACCTAACTACTGCTATTGCAAGCTCATGAAATCGGACTTAACAAAACTAAAGTTGTGTTTATGTCCGAATATTTTGTACGTTGCACAGAGTGGGTAAAATTATAATAGATTGACAGTTTCTAGACGCAACGCTCTTTGGTTTATAATTATGGGGTTTATTTATAAACGTTGCTTATAGTTAAGTGACGTTCAAACGTCCAAAATGTATGGTTTAACAGTCGCTAACTAATCATTACTTAACTTTACGCAAAGTTTATAAATAAACCCCTTTTTTTTTTTGATTATGGTTAATCATCATGACTTCTCCCGCTCTGGGTGGAGCGGGAGGGCGTGTCAGATTTTTACTGACTAAAACCCACATAAACGTGTTCCTTCAGTTGCCTGTTGCCAAAGTCCCGGTATCCCTTTCGGACTTTTCCGCCACCCTGATAGGATAAATAAATCCCTGAATTTGGTTTTTATGCGAAAGCAGGCTTTTACAATTGCTCGTATGCATGATGTTCAGCAACACTGCCTGCATAGGTATCTTTATTCGTTTTAGAATGTTTAAATCTGTAATGTGATTAAATTTCACTCTAGTCACTGTACCTAGGACATAGATACCTTGATAAGCAATAGGTTACGCTGTACTTTGAAAGTTATGAAAGCTTCAGCTTTCTCTTGATACACATAACGTTTACCTGTTCATAAAGAATTTTAGTATGCAAATTTATTACCGTTACGTTGTCACGGGTCAGAAGTCAACACGTGTTTCATGAACAGGAGTTCACAATGCAGTTTTAGATCGCTGTCGAATCACGGAATCCTTTCTTTCCTCAAACCGACGATTTCTACCTACCTAACTCACGTTTTTGAGACGAGTAACTTCCTCTATGAGTAAAGTTTGCACAATATTAATCGTAAAATATAATGTAGTCGTTTTCCAACAAAGGACTTTTGTAACTGACAAACGAAACGTATGTACTGCCTAGCGAGGCAGTGCGTGCAATATGTGCTAGTAGAGTGAACCAACGTACAGTGAGCCGTTCCGGGACATTTTTTTCTCATTGTTTTCAAACCGTGGCTCTTTTTAACCCCCAACGGAAAAAGAGGGGTGCTATAAGTTTAACGTGTGTATCGGTGTGTTTGTGTGCGCCATCGTAGCTGCCAAACGGCTGAACCGATTTTGATTTTTTTGGTTTTGTTTGAAAGGTGACTTAAAGGATGGATTAAAAAGGAAAGAGGTGAATTTAAAAAAATCGTTTATTAGATGCATTATTTTTGTCAGGGGTTTTTTAAATTAACTTGTAATTGTGTTAGTTATATTTTAAGGTTAAACAAAGACCGCTGATGGTTTATGTCCAACAGTATACTGAAAAGCACTGAGTCGATTGATGAATACTTATACACAAAATAAACAAAAACCAAGAAGGCTTGATTTTCGACGCCAAGGACTCAACTCGTTCAACGCTCATTAGCAAATCTATTAACTGTATGACATTAAATGTGATTTATCATCAATTGATTTAGTCGTAAAACGCAAATTACAAACTATTACAACAGGCGTTAATGTGCATCCATGCATAAATATTGCGCCTATTTACAACTCTAATCTATCCGCGAAAATCCGAGTAGGCGGATACCCTTGCAACACGAGGAAATGTCCGCAGTGATTAGACCATTCATTTTAATGATAAAGAGATCAATAAATGCTACACACATTATATCAGCTTTGTAATAGCTATTTCTACAGTGCCTATTGCAAAGCTCATTCGTACAGAAACAGTCATGGTGAAATTGAAATGACCGCGCGAAACTGATTGTGTGATAGGTCTGTGTGTAATAGCACTCTTTTAGATTACGTTAGACTTCAATTTAAGCAAAATTTTCGTTTTTATCTAAAGTTCCAAGAGTAGTCTGCTGATTTGCCTAATTATCAAGGAAAAAAACCGTTGATTGCAACTCCGAATAAAAAGATAATAATTGTTATTACGCTGGAAAGATTATACGTTAGAGATATATTTTATCATTGCAGACTCAGGAAACTTTTCAACTTTGCATCTAGATTGGGTATCAAGAGTTTCAGATGTTTTAAGTAATACATTTCACCCGAGTGGTATAAATGAAACATGTGTATAATTTAACTTTGCTGAAAAATCCCTGAGAATTATCTATTTTTTTTTTAAATGATTAAATCAAACCCGAATAGACAGCAAGCCCTGACAGTTATGGCTTGTGGTGTAACTCCGATGCTTTTGCACAATATAAAACTGACGGTGCATATAAATCACTGAATGTGGTTAGCGGTTTCAACACACGATTTCTATAAACTTATTTTCATTGTTCACGAAGAAAGGACTTTCAACCTTTGTGTCTTCCGGCATGAGATGGATATACCTACGTTGTGGATAATTTGAAAGTTCGTGTGAATGTTTAGAGGAAACCAATATTATTTAATGTGGCGCCGAGGTTTAGATGAAATTTGGCACATGGGTAGACAATGACCTGGAATAGGACATAGGATACTTATTATCCCGATATTCCCACGGGATCGAGACTTACTCAGGTGTAACGGGGTGCAGCTAGTTTTCCTATACAAAGAAAAGTTTAAAAAAAGAAGCCTAAATAAAGGTTTAAATGAGGTCTCAGATTTCTTTGATTTTTCTAAAACGGCTGTACGGACTTGGATGAAATTTGGCACATGGGTAAACCATGACCTGGAGAAGGACATAGGCTTTTCACCCTGGTCCGTAGACGAAGTCACGGGGAACACCTAGTTTATAATAATTAAAAACCTATAATTAAGCTTGTCCCATTGTTGGGCAAAGTTTTCCCTCAATAATTTCTATCAGTCACGATTCCACTATAGGAATCGTGACTGATGGAAATTAGGTAGGTATCTACTTCTTGCCAATATGCCACACAAGTCTCACCATCTCCTTCGTGGTCTGTCGGTGCTCCCCCGTATCTCAGTTTCAAGGCTGAAAGTTATTTTGACTAAAGAAGTTTTAGTAATCATTGTTACGTAAGTAATAATACTTACAATTACGGGCTTATCAATTAATCATGCATACATACACAAAGTCCAAATACGATTAAGGTGGATGCGCTAGGGTAGCCCGCGAAATTCAAATTTTCTTACGTTTTTTGCAATTTCCAGGTCAGTATCAGGTTGTATGTTGATCTAAATATTATTAGCGGCCGTAACAAATATGGATTTACAGAAACGATTGACGATTTCATGAAATTTTCATTCAATACACTTACATGAACTTAGAGAGTTGTATTGCTGATGCTAATGTTAATAATTCTGTAAATCCATATTTGTTACGGCCGCTAATAATATTTAGATCAACATACAACCTGATACTGACCTGCAAATTGCAAAAAAACGTAAGAAAATTTGAATTTCGCGGGCCACCCTAGTGCATCAACCTTAAGAGCAGTGGTGGCCCAAGAGCAGTGATGGACATGTGGTAACGATCGTGATTTACGAGTTGTAGGTCGTAGGTTCGAACCCAGACTGGCACTTTACTTTGTGTAAATTATTTTATCACTACTGCTCTCAAAACTCAACTCTCAAGTGATATCTACCAACTGTGGCCCTGTGGTGGATTACAGCCCACTCCCTTACCGAGAGAAGCCCTGTATCCCAGCAGTGGGAACATTATAGGCTGATTAAGATTATGCTTACTAAACTTCGTTCGTAAGTTTTTTTTTAATTGTTTTTTTTTTTTCATCCCGTTTCCTAGAAATTTCATATAACCTAGTTCAACTTTGTGAGAGCTACTCACAAAGTTGACAATGATAGTTGTAATACCAAGACGCCTACGAGTTCATGGAACCGAATAAATAAAAATGCTTGTGAAAAAATGCTACTCGCAGCTATCAGGCGTTTGCTTTTAAGATCGGCACTTGTTTCATTATCAAACTCAAACGGTAACTTCCATAGCAAATAACTCCATTTACTAGATTTCTTAAAAAGATATGTAGGAGTCTTGGAGGGCCAAATAGTAGATACATTCGCCGTGCTATCATTATAGTTCAGTACTTATTTAATTTCATTGTTGTAGACGGAGTTGAAACAGCTAATTCTTATGGCATTAGTTACAAGATCACTCTTAACAAATCACAGCATCCTGCGTCGCCTTTGTTGATATTTGCACTTATCTCGTTTACGCACCTTCTGTTGAGTACGAGCACAAATATTGACTGATTGTGCATATTTCTTCTTTGAAACGAGACATTTCTTATCCTTCATGTTTTGGTGCTTAGGGTCGCAGAAGATGTACAAAGAAGCTACGATTGTGCTGGAAATAATCATTTTAATGTATTTTATTATTATGTTGAATAGGTACCTACGTGAATGGTTTCTCTACCTAGTTTATTTTGTTCCACTAGGAAACACATTAAACGTTACTGTTTTATTTGATTCATGTAAATGATTATGTGATTAGAACTAATAAAGCATATCGTAGTACTTATTAACGTAATACTAAAGTATTGTAATACTGCAACGTCGAAGAAGATTGTATACGTAACATAAAATATCGTAGTGCTGATGTATCGTAGTTCGTGATGATATTATTTTGTAAACACTTAAGATTTGTGGAAAAAAAGTAGTGGCATTTGTATTTTTTTTTTATTCTACCGTAACAAAGTTTTGTATTCAGTTATTAATTTTTCGTTTTTGTTTTTCACAGATCTCCTTATTCTTCATACTCCTAGTAGCTGTGACGTATTCAGCGGCACAGGGGCAGTCGACTGCTCCGATACCGATAATCCGCTACGAATCAGAAGGACCTAATGTTGACGGCACATATAAATGGCTGTAAGACTCTTTTTGGATTTAATTTACTCCTTGAAACTATCTCATTTGGAGCGATGACTTTCATTTCGTAGAACTAAAAACCATTGCAAAATAAAAGAATCTACTGTCTACAAACTTTTAACAGCTTCTAATACATATTTATTTACTTATATCAGGTGCATTTTGGATACAATAACCACACGAAGCAAATATTGGTAGATAAATATGCGTTACCTGTTACCAATTTGTTCTGAAACTAGGCGTTTGTCATATATATAAAGATTGCACTGTGCCTGTAAAAAAATTGTAAAATGTGATCAACAATATTAATTAAGAAGAACTTTTACATAACTTTTAAATGATGATGACTAAATACTTAGACGAATGAAGAATGAATACAAAGATGCCATTATATTAACATTTATTATTTAACAGCAATTTTAAGTCTGCCAGTCACTACTTTGTCTGCGATTGCATGCAAGATTGTAAGGTAAACACATGTCGGTGAAGTACATAAGCCATCCATATCATGTACGTCAGCACGTCATCTTTTGAATAAAATATGTGGTAATCTTAAGAGATAAAGATCACTCCTTTAGGGATTTCAAGGTAAGATAATATTTTTCACTGTCCGTACAAGTTGGTGATAATATTATTGTTGGTAACGCGTGATTTTTATGAGTAAGAAATATTTAGGTACCTAATATAATTTCGGAGACACCCACACACACACACATTTTATCCAATATTTTGCCTAAAGTCTGTTGTGGTGCACAGCTTTTAAGCCTAAGATTTTGACAAAATATTAAAGGTCAATTCTCAGAAATATGATCGGCAAAGACTTCTCTAACCTCCTTTCTCTGTCCAGAGCTCCCAAGAAGCAATCCTTGGCAGCTGAATGAAGTTCAGTTCATCCGGCCATCTCCAACATAATTATGCATAAAAATGTAATTTTTAAATTTCAAGTTATGAAACGGGCAACGAAATCAACGCTGAAGAGTCAGGCTATGTGAAGAACTTTGGGCAAGGTGAGGGCAAAGAGATACAGACCGCGGAAGGCAAGTTCAGCTACAAAGCTCCAGACGGCTCGCTCATCGCGCTCACGTACATCGCGGACGAAAACGGATTCCAGCCACAGGTAACTCATTATTTATGCTAATGTCCTGCATCCAAGTAATAGGCGTAGGTAGTTAAATTTTCCTCCTTTTAAATCTGATAAAGTTGGAGTAACAGAATAAAGAAACGGTATAATGCATTCTGTAAAATTGCGGAGTTTCACAACAAAATTTAAGGGATATAAAAATCTCTTGCGAAAAAGGTACAACATAAGAACTCACAGGCTCTCAACAGCTTAACAAATTAAACACTACTGCGGTTACGCCTTTAACCATATAAGGATGCGACCAGATTGAAGCATCATTTCAACAATTGTGTAATAATGCATAAAATAAAATGACAACTTAACACCTGCTAAATTGCAATTATATTTATACTGCCGATGCCACAGGTGAATAGAAGCCTTGACATCTTTCCTTCGGGAATCGCAATAAGTTGTATAATCCTCAGCAGACGGTTCACGGAATCCGGTATAGTGAACAAATTAAGGCAAGTCGAATATAATTAAATTAAATAGTTGACGATAACAATCGATTCGCAAGTTAAACGAACCGGGTCGAAGTAGATTCAGCGTTTCATTTTCGGTAATTTGACGTCATGTCTATAAGCGTGGTTAAATTGATTCATATTTATAACGAATTCTAATGTAAAAATTGCACGGTCGTGTCATTGTTCGGTCTTTGTTTTAACTAACCTCGAACGGCACATCACTCCAAATCTAGATAATAGCAGCGAAATCAGCATTGACCTACAAAAGAGATTCCAGTATCTTTTTATTTACACTATATTTCATTCAATAAATTCAACACACATCGTTTCGTAAGGAGACAGTAATTGTCCATTTGGCGTTATGTAATAAACGCCTACATTAGGTGCCCAAAGACAGTGATACATCTTTGTTTCTGTAACATGTAGATTGATTATATTTATGTATTCAAAATGCCAGCCTTACGATTAAGGTCTTCATTATTTTGCGCTCGCGATGATGGAATACCTAGTTAGAGTTAGCTGAACCGCAAATATTATATCCTATTGTAATTTTATTAGGTGGGCGTCCTTGTACAGTTTTTTAGCTTGAGGTTATGCGAACCCTAGTGAGGAAAACATTAAAGCGGATAGGTCAACGATGCGGTTGACATCAAAACTAAATTTAAGCAAAAATTTGCATTAATATAAAGGGTAATGCCGAGATAAAGCAAGGAGTGGTCCGTGTGAAGGCATAGGTAGTAAATACTCGTAAAACGTCTCGAGCCTGAATCATCATTGCGTAAAGCTTTAGGAAGATGTCTGCGGTGCGCGCGCGCTGCAGTGGCGTGGATGTGGGTCTTAGTTAGCCAACGTGTGTGCAAATGTCGCCGTAAAATATCAAACGTCGACCCGTGACCCGCTCTTAGGAAATGGGAAGGCTCTGGTGTCGACATTGAATATCGGCAGCTTCTGTCTCGCCTACCTGACAGATAAGGTGACTCATTAGTGATCTACTATCGACGCCTGCGCAATCTGTGACAAAATAATAGTGACGGTTATACAACTAATTCCTACAACACCTATGGCCACATGTTTGCTGAAATGGTGTAACGTAAACACAATAATCTTAAATGACCACCGCCTACGCATAATTTGATTGGATGGTTTGCGTACAAAATTAACGGCTACATGATAAGTAAACAAAGAGGGATTGAATTTGTCCATATTTTACTTTCATCTGCGTAGCCTTTTCCCAATCATGTTGGGGTCGGCTTCCAGTCTAGCCGGATGCTGCTATAAAAAATACCAGTATCTTACATGGAGCGACTGCTTATCTGACCTCCACAACCCAGTTACTGGGTAACACCCCTTGGTAAGACTGGTTGTCAGACTTTCGGGCTTCTGACGACCCGTAACAACTGTCAAAGATCTATAATATGAGAACCGGGACCAACGGCTTAACGTGTTTTCCGAGGTCCGGAGGAGTCTCGTTAAGTAAAGATGGTCACCCATCCACGGACTAACCCCGGCAAGCGTTGCTTAACCTGATGGATCGGCCCGTGCGGCTGTTATTACTTAGCCACGAGCTCCTCATATTTCACTTTATTTAATTTAATTATTACTAAACTGTTCCGTAAGTATTTTGTAAGAACAACAATAGATCGATATGTTACCATGTCCTGAGATGTTACAATTAAAATAAATTAATAAGTTACCTACTGAGCTTTCTCAACGATATATAGAATTTATGGACTTGACTTTGATGTTGAAAGTAATCTAATTCAAAAGTTACATCAAAACTAGTCCGTGAATTATGCATCGGCTACGTGATATTTAAAAATAAATGAAGTTAAACCATGTCAATGTTAAAGATATCACGCTAAGCATTGATGATGCTTGACCTGATATAGATTTGACTGTTTTAAGTACATTCATTCATTTTTAGAGATGCCAAACTAAAACAAACAGCCGCAATCTTGTTTTATTATATAAAGTGCTAGTAACCAATACCTACATAAAAGCCTTGTACAGGTTCACGCACAATAGAAGTTGACAAATCGGATTACCTAAGTTATTTTATCACCTCATGTTTGACTTTATAAACAAAATCGTTAAACGTTAATCTATAGACAAACATCAATACCACGTTTTATTTAAAAGTGTTAAAATGTTTGACAAATTGTTAATTGCCTCAATTTTTCACAAACTCATCATATTTAGTCGGTAATTTCTTTGACAAACACGACTAAAAACAAATGGTCGTCGATAGTATTTGACAAGCACTTTGTAAGCTTCTACACGTTAGTGAACTTATGACCTCTAGCTATTTTAAACCATAATCGTTGGTGACAAGAGCCATTGCGCGGTTTTATCATTTCTAACGTGACGATATTATCGTGGACGTCTACGTCCATAAAATGTATGGAAATGCGTGCACGTTATAAAATTTCATCGTAGACGCAAAGCTTCTTATGATATGCAATTACAGTACCTATATTAGGTAATGTACTCACTATTCATTGCATTTTGCCAGAAACATAAAGAAACCCCTTTTTATTGTTATAAGTTTATTATAAGTATAGATGTATACATCATCAGTGTTGTCCTTCAAGGACAACGAATAAAAGATTTGCATTAACTTTATAATGATAAAATATCCTATTCAAACTATTAGTAGCTTCTTGAATATTGATGAGGTTGTAGTCAATTAATCAATTTATTTACATCACTAGCAATGCCTCCTTAGCTTCGTGTGAAGCTATACAGGGTGTCAGGGTAGACGCCGTTATCATTGAAACTGGTGGTTTGGTGTCATCTATAATATACTTTTTCCATGGGACCAACCTTGAAATCGCAAAAAAAAAAACAGCTGTTCCATACATTTTGTCGATTTAAGTGAACACAAATGTATAGAAAACCTGTTTTTTTTTTTCGCGATTTCTAGTTTGGTCCCATAGAAAAAGTATATTATAGATGACACCAAACCACTAGTTTCAAGGATAACGGTGTCTACCCTAACACCCAGTATAATTTTGCCTTTATCTTATGAAGATGGTCACATAACTATGTATGAAAAAAGAAAAGTTAATTTTGATATCATAAAAACTAACTTTTTTTACATTTACTGTTCGAATGCTGGGCAAAGGTCTCCCCATTTAATTCCAGAACGAGTCTAGGTAGTCGCGCCAGCGTTTCTTAAACCTTACTTGGTAACGGCTCCCTTGTTTAGATACTTACCAAAAATCAACTGTAATACTGTTATTTTCTTTTTCAGGGAGATCATTTACCAACTCCTCCACCAATACCACCAGCAATCGCGAAAGCTCTTGAATACTTGAAGACTCTTCCTCCTGGTAACAATGAAGGCGCTTCGTCCAACATCAAGCCGCAGTTTCAAGCCGCACCCTTCAAGCCAAGACCGAGATTTTAACATCTTAACACCACGCACCTAATCTAGTTATGAGATACGAAACAGCGTAACATTTAAAATGAGCGATCTTTGCACATTATGATAATTTTATTATTGTGTAAATATAGAAAGTGTATTATATTATAGATACGAGATCTGAAGTATTAAATCATTAATTAATTAGTTAAACAAAGTATTCTGTTCTTTTAATTTGTGGAACTAAAAGGTTAGGATTTGTTTTTTAAATTTTTAAGCTATAAGTTTTGTAAAACTGTGCTCAAATGTATGCTTTGGATTCATACATAACCATTTTGGATGATTGCTCAAGATATTATACTCAAAATATACTAAATAAGAGTTAAAATTTCAGTAAGAATTTACTCTTGTTAAAAAAAACCTGTATAAAAATTGAATGATTAACTTTTCTTAGACTAGATTGCACGTAGATGTAAGTAAATTTTCTTAGCCAATAAAAGTCATTTACTAAGTTTAAGAGTTAATGCAATGTATTATTGATTTCAATAAAGCTATTGAATGTAATTCCAGTATTTTCAATTATGGCATGGAAGTAGGTATCCTTGTCGTATTAGCTTGACTGATGTCAATATTAGTATTTAATAGTAGATTGTTACATCGAGCACAAACAAACAACGCAACGCAACGCAACGTAAAGGCAAAGTTATAATTATTATCATCCAACTTGAAAGACCGTCTTACTTTACGTATGTTCGCAATGTTACGTAGCAAAGGACTTCGATTGAAGATTTGATATACAGCAAAGTTTTAAAAGGTTAAGATACATAAGGTTATAACTAATTTAAATATATAACCATATCTCATTGAAAATAAATATGTATTAATCAAAGTTATAAATATTTTTGTTACGATATGTGATGAGTAGGGTGTGACACTAAGTTTCAACATTACAGCATAATAATTAATCTTATTGACACATTTGTGCCTGTCTTGCTGACCTTGTTTTTTATAGTTTTTTTTTTAAATTTCTTTACGGATATTATACGTTATGGAGGCTAATAGCTACGTTTATTTCGCTTAATACCAGAATGACAAGAAAAGTGAAAATTACTGACATAACGTGAAGAAACCATTAATCGGTCAGTAATGACAATATTATTAATTTAATTGACTATAAACTATTAGAAAAAATGATTTAGGTAATAATATTACATGGGTATACCATTCATTAAACTTTTAAACACAACAGAGACTTTACTTTTTATGGTTCCGTACCCGAGGTGACGCGTTCGGAAGGAGGAGGGTTCCGTTTGGCAAACGGAACCCTCCTCCTTCCTAACGCGTCTTCCATACACATAGGCTTCATCAAGACCCTTCCTTTACGAACTAATGAATCATTGACTATTTTTTTATTTCCAGGTTCCTAGTAATTTTCTTAATATTCGTCACGTTATCTTTTATCATCCTGCTATAATCAAAAATAATAATGAATGAAATCATTATTATTTTTGATTTACCTACCAAATTACAGCTTTCTAGTACTAGGCTATTAGTCTCTGAGATAAGCCGCGGACAGACAGACAGACAGATGGACATGGCGAAATTATAAGGGTTCCTTGTTGACTACGGAACCCTAAATGACTGGTCTTTGAAAGTTTTATTGTGAAGTTCAATCCAAGTTTCCTAATATAGAAAAAAGTAAAAGATTTAGACGGTATAGGTTTTTGTTAAAGATTTCATTCACCAACGGTTCCTTGTACCAATCTTAACACAACCTAACTAATCCAATTTATTTCATATGCATCCTAATAATCCTGCGAAAGTGAGTTTGTTTGTTTGTTACGCTTTCACGCTAAAATGGCTGAACGATTTGGATGTTTGGTACGTGGGTAGACCATGACTTGGAAAAAGACATAGGATACCTTTCATCCCGATATTCCCATGGGGTGAAACCGCGGAGCGCAGCTAGTATCCTAACTCATATTATAAATGCGAAAGTGAGTTTGTTTCTTTGTTACGCTTTCACGCAAAAACGGCATAACAGATTTGGATGAAATTTAGTACATGGGTAGACCATGTCTGGATTAGGACATAGAATATTTTTTAACTCGACATTCCCACGGGATCGAGACTTATGCGGTTGAAACCGCGGGGTGCAGCTAGTTTTCCTATAAAAGGTTTAAATGAGGTCTAAGGTTAAGTATGTAGGATTCTTATAAGGTCTTTAGCCTGTTTTTTATTTCTACAGTTAACAAGTCCCTGCGGAACCTAAAAGGTGCTAAATGAAGATTCGTTTGTTTTCATAGATACTCTCATCATGCAACAGATGGTCGTATCAAAACGCACATAAAAAGTTTGGCAAGTGCGTCACCTCAAGTGTCGTGAATAAATAATTTATGACTGCGGTCTTACAAGATGGAGTATGTTAATTTATTTGTATTTTTAAACGATGCCGGTACTTACCTACCTACCTATATCCATTACGCAAATTATATAAAACTATTAACTTTTTGGTAGGTATTATGTTTTACAGAAAGTTTAATTACAGCCTGATATTCGTTGATATGCTCTACCATAGCATAATCAATCTGCCTAACCTTCTTCCCACCTTTTTTGGGGTCAGCTTCCAGTCTAATCTGAACTGAATAGGTACCAGAATTTTACATGAAGCAAATTCCCTATCTGATCTCCACAACCCATGCAGTTACTGGGTTACATGATACTGTTGGTAAGACTGGTTGTCAGACTTTCGGGCTGCTGCCCACCCTGAAATGCAGGCGCTAAAACAATGCATACCAATCACGGTATTCAGTGTTCTGTAATAATATCGCAATAGCCCACCGACCAAGGCGTCAAATGGTGATGAGATCGTGAGGTCAATTCCTCCTGATGCACAGTACCTACACATTAACGTTCTAGCAATTCTATTGTCTCTCAACTAACTGGGATTAAAATTAACAATAAATGGGAATATATTTTGCGAAACTCGCTTAATCTTTCTGCATACAATTTAAGAGCATAGCAGTCAGTGAAAATTACTGTAAAGTTGTTTACTTAGAAAACCATTATCGACTTAGAGCTAAAGGTCATCCGTCCATAAACATCAATATCCAATAATGGGCATAAAATGTCTGGTAAATTAGTTGGTCATCAGCCAGAACAAGTCCCGATGCATTGCGAAACAAATTGCTATAATTTTCAACTAGTAAACTACTAGAATGCAGCATTTTAGTTTGTTTTATTTATTGATTGAATTAGTCACGCATAATGGCGAAAATTATCGTAGCCTATAATCGTCCATTCTACTGCATATTATATTTATTGTAGTGGAAACTTCGCAGTGAAGAGTTAAAATTATAAAATAACTAGCTGCGCCCAGCGGTTTCACCCGCATAAGTCTCGATCCCTTGAGGATATCGGGATTAAAAGTATCTCTCTATGGTTCAACCTAGATCATGCCTACGCATATGCCAACCATCCATCTCCTTTAGGCTATTTTAGGCTGAAAGCGTAACAAACAAACTCGCATTTATAATATTAGTTAGAGGTTGGCCAACGAAAGTTGATCCTGAAAACAAAAACAAGACTGTTTATCACTGTACATAGTGCGATAGCACGTGTGGATACTTGAAATTTTATTTTATTTAAATGAAATTACATTTCAATTATCAACACGAATTATCGCAATACGTTTAAGGAGAAACAGTCTTGTTTTTTTGTTTCGCGCATGTTTTCAGGATCAACTTTCATTGGCCAGACTCTAGGATTCACTTTAAAAATAACGAGCAGTAATATAAATAGAAATATATTAATCTCATAAATAGTCACGTATCTGCTTTAGAGTTAGCAAAAACAATAAAAAGGCCATGACCAAGATAAAAAACGAAAATAAAAGAAACAATTGCAGACGGTCAATTTATCAACTTACCTATCTGAAGGACGGGCGGCAACAATGCGGAACATCTTGGCATTTTGGATGATAACCATCTGCTACAGAGCAGGAATACTGGTCTGTTCGTCTACTGAATACCAAAATCTTAACGTCATTCACCATACATTGCACTCTATAATAGTAGATCCGGGATCTAGAACACAATGGATTTTGAAACTAGGCCTTAACACTTTAAAAATGATTTCAAAAATGTACAAATCTCCTGAAGATGAGTTCTCTGATGTAAACATGAACACTGTGATAAAGTGATGTATTATGCTTTTACCTGTTTTGTTATGTAGCGTGACGGTTTACATGGCTGTAATGTCAAACCTTGTAACAAAATTATTATTTCTAACATAATACAAGTATTTATGTAAGAAACCGTTGTTTATCACACATTATTAAAAGCCTAAGAATGTATTTTGATAAAGATTAACTGAATGATTAGTATAAACAAATTGTATTCTTAATATTAATGTGACATTTGCGATCGATATCAGAAATGAATACTTGATATGATTAAAGATGCAGATTTCGTGACAATGTTTTGTAGTATTTTTTATTTTAGTCATTGGAATCTCATGATACTTTGACTTGCGATATTTATCAACTGAATAAGAAAATAATTACCGTGTCTGGTTTATCACATAAGCAAATATTATCTTGTATTAAGCTAATCATTTTTTTTAAAGAAAGAATGAATAATCATTTTATTCTACACAAATAAGACGCTCATCATAAATCTAAAATATTATATCTGGCCAAAAGGCTCGTATTCGAGAATTAGAGTAGATACTTAATAAAGAAAACGTTCTACAAAATTATACATTGCGCGATGTCAGGGCTGAGTACAATATAATGGATACGAGCAAGAAGATTATGACCTCCCCGTGGTATGTATCCTTTGACCTTTGTCATCCGAAATTCATTCAAAGACTACGGATAATTTAAAAAATAAACATTAACATTTAAAGACTTAGTTATAGGTGCATAGATTTGTCATGGGTATTTATCACACGAAGATCACTGATGCCGCCTTATTAACTTATTATGGGAATAACAGCAACAGTGTTCACTCGTAAGCGTTAATAAAATTTAACGTTCCTTACTTAAAGTCATGTAGACGAAGGTAAGCATAAAGGTTACAGTTATAATTAACGTCTAGGAATGGTACATTATAATTAAGAATGATTCAACGTGATGCTGTCTTGTTACATATTATTAAAAAACAAAATAATTGCGTTACGTCAAAGGAGCCTTTTATTGTTTTGGATGGCAAACAAACGGTCGGCTGCAGTTGAGTCCCCGATGCCAAAGTTTAACTTAAATATAACATCCGCAAAACTGCAAAGCAGTAGGTTCTCGTGCTCTTTGTACGAATCTTTGCTTGTGGTGGATCCGCAGTGGTAGCCCGCGAAATACAAATTTTCTAGTTTTTTGCAATTTGCAAGTCAGTGTCAGCTTTCTCAAAATATGATTCGCGACCATAACAAATATTTGTTTAAATTATAATCATTGATACATCTCTTTAAGTTAGATTTCTCTCTCAAAGTTCTTTCTAAGTCTAAATTAAAACTAAGACTATGGGTCTGCCGTAGAGTGGGTGCCACACAACCATAGATCCGAAAATCACAGCGGCATCAGTCGACCAATATCATGAGACCATCCCATCTAACATCTGAATATCAGAGGCAACAAAAGTGCGATGCTATTCTAGAGATAAATCTGTAATACCTACTGAAATTAAAAAATAATAATTATAAATAACACTCACACCTTCTATTATGAACACAGCAAAGCTTCTAGGGAGTAAAATATATGAAGGTATGGTTGCACTCTTACTTCCCGGAACAGAGCTCTTTAACACTTTATAGGGCAGAAACGAAATTTGTCACCAGCCGACTAGTCTTCCTTTAAAGTCGATTTTTTATTGATAAAACCGACCTTAAAGTCGATGTAGTCAATCGTTGCTGCCTTATAAAGGGTTAAAGAGCTCGAGTTAAAAGTTGTAACTCGAAGAAATCTTAGAATAGACACTTGCTTAACTTTGTGCCAGAAGTTATAATACTGCGATACTTAGAGCACAATTGATTAAGCTAACCTATTCTTAACGAGCATTATAATGAGCAGATGTACTCAAAGTTATCTACACAATTGGGAGAATAAACCGTTATGCCCAAACGTGGAAGAATTAAAGCTTTATTATTCTCCAGTAAGTGTATAATCGTATTTGGAGTTTCTGTATTTATGCGTGATAAACTCTTACAACTTACAAATAACGCAAGAATAATATCGTAAGTATTATTACTAACGTAACATAGATTGTGTTACTGAAATTTTTAGGTTTCAACGTCAAAACTTTAAGTCCTGAAACAGTGACTTTGGGCACCGGTAGACCACGAAGAAGATGGCAAAATGTCTTCATTAGATATTGATAAGAATAGAATAAAATATAAAAGAATAAAATATAATAGAATAAAGTATAGCGTGAATCGTGGCTGATGGAAATCATTGGGGGAAAACTTTGCCCAGCAGTGAAACGGTACTTGCTAGTTACACATCCTAGGAAACACCAGAACGCGTAGCATGGCAACAATAGAATAAAATGTTGTCACTTTTTTTTAAATAAAGATTTTTTTTTATTTTATTAAATTATTGAAACCGGTTTTCTACGGGTTTTGTCGACGGAAGAATAGATAAAAGGACAGGTCGTGATTGTTTTCTGTCATTATGTCTATTCTTCCGTCGACAAAACCCGATTCTATTGTGGTCATGCTAAGCGTGCAGGTATCATATATTTCTTCTTCAGACATAATGATATCTGAGCAAGATCATTAATTCACGATGCAATCACTGTCTAATACAAGTCTGATTAAAAAGCAATTTGTTTATTATCTGCATATATTTGCATTATTAGTTCATTTAATTCTTCGATGCTGAATGAATTATTCTGTTACCTAATATTATAACAGGAACATTCCAAGCTTACACATTAACAGGCAATAATAACAAATTGCTTTGTAATTGTATTCTATTGTTGATGCAGTGAACTTGATGTACAGTCAGGGAAATTATTTTTTAAGCAAATAGACACCGTACGTCAATTTCCCGCCATTTATTGCGACTGTCAAATGACAGTTGTGATTTGAATATATAGACAGTTTAAGTTGGTAGTCAATTTGATTAACAATTAATTTTCCTGACTTTACTAACCGTTGCCTTAGGGCCTGACTGTCTACTAATCTAAAGTTTAGAGATGATGTGCAATTTGTTGCTCCGCGCAATTTGATAGACGAGATACTTGGATAAACGTTTACCTAATGCTTGGTAATTAATATAATTTTTATTGTTATACCTACGAGTATATCAAATCAAATGTTCACCTATAATGTTGAATAATTTGAACTTGCAAAACCAGAAAATATAAAGGTTTACTTTTATGACCAATTAAGTTTAGCTAACTACACAACACCTTAAACTTCGGCATTTCCTTTCTAATTATTTCTCATTTTCACATTAGACGGATTGCGCATTCTTTGCTAAAATACTTTAAGAGAATTATAAAGATTAATAAAATTAATGTTGCCATCCCAAAGGTTTCAATACTTAATTTTAATTAGAATCTTACTTGGCAAAGACATAATGGCTAAAGGATTAAAATATAATAACTTTGTCTGAACTTTTAGGTACGACATCAATCATAATTGAACATTGCCAAACATAACATGTAACCAACGAAGCAAGAAAACTCTTTGTTCCACCTGAAATTAAAACAGGAAAAATACATTTTTTAAGTAAAACTTCTTAGGCGGCGATTCGATAATTGAACGACAATTGAGAGTGAAACAAGGACGCGTCACGTTTAGGCACACTTCGTTACATGAGAAAGAAAAAAGATAAAAAAAAAAAGATAGTCTTTCCCACACTAAATCTCTCTTATTCTACATTTTTTAAGAAGTTTTACTTCTATCACGTGAACGGTGCTGCACGCGAAATTTTGTTTTGTTTCAGTGATTGCCTTCAAATATTGATTACAAGAAGATTAGACAAGACAGAAGCGAGAAAGTCTTTAAAGACTTTTGATGGATCTGCATTTTATATTGGAAGCAATGAAGGCATGTTACCACAGATGACATACGTATGCAATAAACGCCTGCCGCCTTATTGGACGATCTGTCTGGGCGGACTATAGACTCTACTATTGCCTATTGTAACTAAAATATGGTGTTATTAGTAGCTTCGTTTAATATTGATGGAAATGATTTTGTGGAAGTGTGTAGAAGAAGAACCATTTTTAGGGTTCCGTAGTCAACAAGGAACCCTTATAGTTTCGCCATGTCCGTCTGTTCGTCTGTCCGCGGCTTAGCTCAGACACCGTTGGTACTAGAAAGCTGTAATTTGGTATGAATATACATATATATAAACAACGCCGACAAAGTGGTAAAAATAAAATATATTTTTTTTAGCGTACCTCCCCTGCACGTAACGTGGTGACGGATTTTTTCTCTCGTCAATCCCATGGTGTGGGGTATCGTTGGAATGCTCGTTTAAAAATAATGCGAGTAAGATATAAAACCATTTTTGGATTCAGGGATCCTTTTGCGGAATATTAAGCTTTAAAGTGCTAATTTTTGTTAGAGCCAAGTGTCCCCCCCCCTGCCAGCTAAATGGTTGGGTTTGGATATGTGAAAAAATTTACAGCAGTAGTATATATAACGAAATTAAAAGGAAAACTATCACCGCTACGTAGGCTCCACAAGTTACCGAGTAATAATCGACCAACTTAAATTTGCAATTGTAACAACATGCTCTCTCATACATTCTGTATCGCGGAACAAGTTTTTCAACTACAATGTTAAGTTTGTTTTATAAATTCATCCCAACTAACGGAACCCTTCATTGTGCATGGTTCGACATGCACTTGGCCGGTTTTTTAAATATCCTATTGAATAAATGGATCCATTCATCAAAGCACCAGTAACACACTTTTGGTAGCATTACAACATTGTGTATCGAGGTGTGACATTGCTAATAAAACAAACGATATCTATATCCAAACTATAATGGGAACATAAAGATATAATTACTAGGTGCTTACCTTCCCACGCAATTTAAGTTAAGTGAATATATCACTTAGATGTTTACAAGTAGACAGCTATAATGAGCGAGCAACTTATTGCTCATGTGTTACGGCTAACTTTATTTCTGAAACATTGTTGTAACGTTACTTATGCTTTACGTAATATCAATTATTGAGATTTGCGGTGGAGTCAAAGTTTGCTCTAAGAAAATAAATTTCAACATCGTAAACTAAACAGACAAACACTATGAAAGATTTTTGGACATAGCACATTTTATTAAATTGAAAAACATGAAGAAAACATGGACATAAGGATGTACGTATTTTCATGTTTTCCTTGTGGGGTAATGTGTATTTCCATAAAAAAACCTCCACTATGTTTTAGTCATAATTTTTATTTTTTATTTTGCAGTTGTTTAAAGTATCTATGCTCGTGACTGTAGTAAAGTAAATCCAAAATAAATAAAATTTATTTTCTCAATCCCAATTTTTATTTTTTTATTCATCATATTTTTTTATTTTTTTATTTACCTTAGTACAGTCACGAGCAAATGATTTTCTCGTGAAATAACGATTGTAACTTTGAGAAAAGGCCTATTTTCATAATAGTACCTACGGTTTCTAAAATAGATACTATATTCGAAACACCACATTTTTTATAAATACTTGAACAGAAAATCGCTTTCGAATCTTGTGTAAGTAATTATAACGTATTTATGCTTGTGACTGTACTTTGTCATCATCTAGTTTCATTTCACTGAGTCATGTTGGGCGCCAATAACATCTTAAATCTTGGCACGTATCGCGAGAAAATAAGCAAGATCTAATGACAGATATGTTTATAACATTCAATTAAAATTTAACGCCCCTTATACAAAAGTTCAATTATTATTACAACCTTGGGTAATGGGTAGGTATGTCTATCCGATTGGACAACTATCATCAAAGAAGTAAAGTATTCGTAGCTAGATTGTTATGACTACCACATTATTTTAATCTCGGTATTTAATTTAATTTCGGTACCTAGCATAAGCATAATGTTCCCACTGCTGGGACACAGGCCTTCTCTCTGTGAGAGGGAGCGGGCCGTAATCCACCACGCGGGCCCAGTGCGGGTTGGTAGATGTCACATGTCTTCGAATTTTTGGTTCTAGGACATGCCGTTGTTTCCTCACGATGTTTTCCTTCACCATTTTTGAGAGCAGTGGCGATGATATTATTTACACAAAGGAAAGCGCCTGTCAGGGTTCGAACCTACGACTACGACTCGTAAGTCGTGGCCGTTACCACTGGGCCACCACTGCTCTTCGGTACCTATTTAATCTCATATTGAACTGATGTGAAAGAAAAAAGGGACGTTACATAAATATAGGTAATAATTGTGCGTTGTGTTATTTGCTTTAGAAATTAATTACATCTTACGTTAAAATTTTGGCATAGTCCTATGGCTATTTATTATAAATAACGTCAACAATAAAAAAACACCCGTTTATGAACCAATTAATTGCGCACAATATATATTTCTTGAATGCATGTAGGTATATTAGTTTCAATGAGTTACTGATTAGAATTATTGGTTATTGATTAGGTTGACATTTAAATAGTCTGAATTAAACGAATTTTATTTATTTTATTTTATTAGATACTAATATAATTGTAGGTATTAATAAAATAATTAGTTATAACCTAAGTTCTAATGCTTTAATCTATAGCAGTATCTGATGATAACTTCTAGATGACTTTATAGTTAAAATGTTAACTGCCCAGTTGGTATCGTGGTCGCAAGCGCGACTGCTGAGCGTGGCGTTCTGGATTCGATTACGCCGGAAGTGCTACTCATGTTCTGCAACCCATTTACAGGAGATTATCGGAGCCCAAAGGTGCTGTCACTGAATTTGTTTATCAGATTTTTCGGCTTCTGTCTTCCTATCCTAATCCTAACTAATATTATAAATGCGAAAGTGAGTTTGTTTGGTACGCTTTCACGCTTAAACGGCCGAACAGATTTGGATGAAAGGATATTGACCGATTTGGACCAAATGCTGCCCAGACATGGGAGTGCTTCCAAATGGTTCCTTGCATCAAAAAAAAAAATCGGTCCCAGGATTAAATAAAGTTATTGCCTGAGAGAGGTTAATGTTTTTCAGGTACCTACCTAGTTTTATTTACTTAATTATTGGAAATCTATAAGATAGCGTCGTTGAGTTTGAACTTGTTGAGTTTATCTTGACAAGTGCTATAGCCTCACATGTGTCCAGGGTCCAGGGTCTGATGATGGAGCGGTAGGGTGATCACGGGCACTCGTCAAGTAAACCAGATAGCCCCGTCGTATGTGGTTTCATTGGATACGTAATGAAAAGTCCTATTACACTAGGTGGTGTCCAGGGTCTGATGACGCAGCCGGAAGGTTATGGATACCTTCCGGCTGCGTCATCAACCAAAGAAGACAGCACCATCGTCTTTGGACTCGTTGAATATATATTGAAAAGTGCTTTACACTAGGCAGTGTCCAGGGTGTGATGATGGAGCCGGAAGGTTGCCATAGGAACTCCTCACCCAAACAAGATAGCGCCATCGTGTTTGGACTCGTTGGCTTTGTCTTGACAAGTACCTATTATAGCCCAGGGTTGTATCCAGGATCTGATGATAGAATCGGAAGGTACCCATAGGAACTCCTCAAATCCTCCTCCTCCTCCTCCGCCATTGGTTGGTTGTTATTCATCAATACAAAATAGTTTTTCTCAAAACTCCTGGGATAGATTTTGTTGAGCTTTGGTTTACAGAGTAGTATAAGTCCTAGGAACATAATGCACTATGTGTCGATTCTGGGCAGCACTTGGCTCAACTTCCATTTATGGATGGTCAATGTCCTTTGGCACATTGGTAGAACATGATCTGGAATAGGACATAGGATACTTTTTATCCCGATATTCCCACGGGATCGAGACCAACGCGGGTGAAACCGCGTAATGAATATTTTTATAATTGATTTGATGTATTCTGCCAAAGAAACACCAAGGAGTTTCGATCTGCAAAACCCACTGAGACAAATCGTGTTCTCGCATAGTCATAAGCTCCTTAATTTTACTGACATTATTATAATTATAGTAACTAACTAATTCGTTCAAGTTGTGACACCTATCCATGATGGATGAGCTTCCACTTTAGGCTGCGTTGATACATTCATATTCAAGATGTTACGATGATAACGCCTGCGGGGAAGAGAATCTAAGTAGACGCAAACACTATGTTAGTTAAATATTAAATAGAACTCAATTATAATTGATCGATTAGATGGTTCATTTATTTTCAACGTAAGCAAAGTACACCTTTTAAATAGTTACCCATTTTTTGCTGTTGGCTACACTCCATACAAGAAAAACTAAAATACCTATTATTATTCCCGCACAATTGTGTGTTTTAAATTTAAACAATTCATTTGCCCAAAAAGTGTTCAATATCTTGTCAACCTTGTGATTTAGCTTGCCTTCTGTCCTATTACCTAATTAAGTTATCGTTGATGCATTAATATTACATTGTTCAATAAATATTTATGAACAAATTTGATCAATCAAAAATCTAAATATTTTATTTCACATAAACCTACATGGGCACTTATGAAACGTCAGAAGCTAGGTGCACGGTTCCAATTGGTCGTTTCCTATGGAGAAGAGCCGGCAAGAAACTCCACGGTTACTCTTTTAAAAATAATTGGCTTTTACAATATTTTCAAATTACAGTATTAGTAGGCATGGGAGGACAATGTAGGCCTTTCAACAAGTAAGTACCAGGTACTTAACAAAATAGATGTTCAGTAAATCTACAGTCCAATAAGCCTACAAAGTTCTCACATTCACAAAATAGAAAATAATCTATATAAAAGACAAACAATAAAAAATAAAAATAAAAACCTATTTCAGCCAAATGACGTGATTGCTATTACAACTGTAACAAATTGAATAATTATCATGTCCACAAAAGCTACTAGGAGTTGAAATTAAATTGGAGGTATCTATAATAATAGGAAAATTGATGCACTCTGTACAGTACCCAATGCTCTTGCAAAGAACAGGAAAATACCAAATTCAGTCAGTAACACAAGGACTTAGCAAGTATGTAGGTGCGTAAAGAAAGTGAGCCTGAAATACGTATTAATAAATCACTTGCACCTACCTACGCTAACAAAATAATATGGTGTTTGCGCAATCAATGAGCACATACGAGGTCTAGAACAAGCTTGAAGATATTCCATTCACATATACAATATATTGTACATTATACAACAATAGTTAGTCCTAATTCAAGTTGTTTCAGACTACAAAATTCTCTTCCTTTAACCAAAAATAAGGCACCCCAGGTTTTCTATTTCCGTTTTCCACCCAATGCTGAACAATGGACACATAAGTACCACTACGCTAAACGTTCAAAGAGCACACTCAGTTTTTTATTATTATTTCACACTTTAAAGGTTGCTTTTCGTTCTTTGGTGACGTGTTGCACTTCCGTCCTAGTGAATAAATAATATTCTATTGTAACCTCTATGGGTTGGACCAGACATTGAGGATTCTGCAAATAATTCTGTGAATGATGGTCAGAAAATTAAACAAGTATTCGTGCTAACTCCCACGCTTAAGTTAAATAATTATGATTATGATATAAGTTTAGGTCAATAAAGCAACGCATTTGATTCGAACTCACGACATCTGGCCCACTGTGCACTGTTACGTTAATACCATCTTGTGCATAAACTTTATTATCTTAATTAAGGAACAACGTAGGGTCAATTTATATTGCGACGCAAGAGAAGGGAAGCAAGTGAATGTTTTTAAGTTTTGTATTTTGAACTTCTCCATTTGTGATGCACAAATTAGTTTTGTGATCAAAGACGGGTAGCGCGTCTTTCAAAGAATTCCCAGGCATTCGGGGCCGTTGGCAACAGGCAACTGAAGGAACACGGGTGGGTTTTAGTCAGTAAAAGTCTGACATGCCATCCCGCTCTGCCCAGAGCGGGAGAAGTTATTAAATGATATCCCACCCTCAAAAAAAAGGCATTCGTGAGACGTTGAATTACTTACTAATTAGGTAATTGACGCATCCCGTCCCATATCTTTAGCTGCAATGTAAATTGACCCTTATCTATATATATAAAAGGCTAGGGTGACTGAGATATCAACGCACAGCCTAAACCGCTGGTCTTAGAGACATGAAATTTGGAGGGTGTGTTCATTATGAAGAGTAAGTTTCCACTAAGAAACGATTTTTCGAAATTCCACCTCTAAGAGGGTGAAATGGTCTACGTCACAGCTTAAACCACTGAACGGATTGGGCTGTTTGGCACATAGATAGTAATTAAGACCTAGACGTCCACTAAGAAAGGGTTTCTGGAAATTCGACCTTGAAAGGGGTGAAAAGGGGGAATTTCGTTTGTATGAAAAATCTTATTCCTTGAAACTTGGCACGAATAGTTATCTAAGTAAATGATAAAGTTTGTCATTTTTATTTTTTCCATACTACCCCCTAAACGGGAATAGGGATGTGTCAAAGGTTGTATGGAAAAATTTTAACTCGAAAATCAATGTTAGTATCAGGTAATAATGTAATAACAGGGATTTTCGAAAATTCATCCCGGTGAAGGACATAGGCTACTTTTTATCGACATACCACGCGGGCGAAGCCGCGGGCGGAAGCTAGTGGTCCATAAGGCAGGTTTTTCCAACTCTCCCGAACTCGTGATTATTAAAATAATGCGCATTACGCAAACCAATCTATTTGGTGATCATTGCGAAATGCGCATTATTAAACAAATATCTTCCTGATATAAATATATTGACTAAATAATTATATTATTATTTTGATCAAATTAGAATCGACGAATCCGTTCCTAAACTATAGTTCAATGCAATTATCTAACAAAGGTTAATAATACGAATATATAGTGCATAAAAAAAACGTATTATGTTCACATAACCTTGTATCATCAATCTTTAAATGTGTTGAACTTCTTTAAGTGGAAGGCCTAACCATATTTTATGAATCTGACATTAAAATCAAGACCAGTATGTTATAATCTAAAACATACTTTCGACACTGCCTCCGATGATTTGCATCCCGCTTAGAAAAAGGAAAATCTAAAAAACTATTTTCTTATCGTTTTTAGGGTTCCGTACCCAAAGGGTAAAAAGGGACTCTATTACTAAGGCTCCGCTGTCTGTCTGTCTGTCTATCTGTCCATCTGTCACCAGGCTGTATCTCATGAACCGTGATAGACCGTTGAAATTTTCACAGATGATGTATTTCTGTTGCCACTATAACAACAAATACTAAAAAATTGAATAAAATAAATATTTAAGGGGGCTCCCATACAACAAACGTGATTTTTTTGTTCGTTTTTGCTCGATATTGATAACGGCAACAGGTAGACGCATGAAATGTTCACAGAATATGTAGTTATATATTTACTTTACAAATAAATAATTAGATTAAAATAAAAACAAATATTTAAGGGGCGCTCCCATACAACAAAGGTGATTTTTTTTGCCGTTTTTAAGATATTGGTACGAAACCCTTCGTGCGCGAGTCCGACTCGCACTTGGCCGGTTTACGTTTTTTATTTACGTTCAACGTCATTATTATTTTCCTGCCTGTTTTTCATACCCTCGCAGTATTTCTTCTGCCACACATTTATCGTTTTCGTTAATTATCTTAAATACATGACACTAGGTGCCAGAGCCTGCCATAAACCACATCGAGCCTCACCACAGAAATCAAATTTTCTTCTTCACGCAAACGTCAATCAATCAATCAAGTTTATTCTCATAATATGGGTTGTCATTCAGATAAACTAAAATTTTCAGGCATGTCCAGCCTTTATGGATTTATTTCGCTGGATCTAATTTATAATACCATAATTTGCAGGATTAGCTGCACAATCCGAATTCACCTACCAAAACTATTTTTTTTACGACTCTTCAAGATTCCCAGTTATTCACAGTTGCGTTATATATGGAAAGAATAACAATAACTAACAAAACGTGTGTTGGTCAGTGGTTTTCCCAAAATGTCGGCTCTCTGTCTGGTTTGCGGTTTGAAGATCTATTGCAACATCTTTTGATAGGCTAGGCAGAAACGGCTCTTGTTTCTTTTATCATACTTGTGTTAAATGCCATACCTTCTTATAACTGAATAATGTAATTAAGCAATCTTTAAAAAATGTGGATAACCTCAACTACAATAGTTTTCATCTGCACCGCACCGTATTCATCTAGATTTAGTCCTAGATGATTAAAACTGAAATATATATTCACATAGGAACAGAATCATAAAATTATAAAAATGCTAATATGAATTACAAAACTGCGGATTGATATCCAAATGTCAATGATAAATCTAAGCCCAATAACAATAAATGCTTTACGAGTTAACTTCTTTAAAATTTAATTAATACGTTGGTTGTAACAGAATCTTACGAGATGATTACCTTAATAGGCTAGTAATAGATAAGATTAGAAAATTAACAGTGCTTAAAGGTTTTAATGATGTCGTAAAAATTATAGTGTCAGGACATGCAGGTGTACCAGGTGTATGACAAGGAAACACTAAGTAACATGGTCATGTAGTGGAAATGTATTGATACATGGACGATATGTCAATAAAACAATAAGATATGTGATACAAAGGACGGAGTGTGTCAGGGCGGGCGGCTACGCTTGCTTTGAAGTCTCCGCGCCAGCCCGCGCTGCGCCCGCGCTATCTACTCCAATTTCACGAGGTGCGCTGACGCCGGACCGTATAAAAGCCGCTGCGGTCGATCTCAATAATCATTCCCGTCTCACACATCCACCGCAGATCATCACCTGCACATCAACCCACATTTTATAAAAACACAAACATGAGATCGGTAAGTGACCTAAGTGTAAATATTGTGCTACGGGTCATTTAATCAATTAAATCTTCGGAAAAGTGATAAATTATAAAATTTCAATAAAATCAACGCTCTATTTAAAAAAACCTTATTAATCAGTGTTTAAATCAAATTAATTAAAAATCTTATTTCTCGCATCAACGTGCACAATTCAACAATATCAAATTATCCTATAAACAGATAAAGATCTCTCTAATCTATTTGTCAACAATATGACATTGTTCCATAGATTTGGTTCTAATATGCGCAAGATTTTGTCATTTTCCTACAATGTCTCATTCCCGTAGCTTGTCATTACTTGAACAATGCTCGGTGATATGATACACTCGTTTGTATGATAATTTCTGACATACATAAAGCATTTATCTTGATTCACATTTCCCACACCTAATTGATGTTTGACGAATATGAGAATAGTTTTGTTTTCATACCAAAATAGTGTAATACGAAATTCATGACGTAGTAAGTTTTTTGTCTCTCTATAATTAAATTATGGTAAACTAAAATAAACGTTAATGAAAATTCATAAATGCAATGGTTATCTTCAGGAAGCGATTTAAGATTCTAGTTAGCATTCGCTTTTTGATTCACTTGTTTTGTTTGGTTGTAAATTGAGGGAGCAAAAAAAATGCTCGTCATATTTTGTGAGCACAACGTTTTCCTATTTTTCATCTTAACATAATTATAAGCTGCATCTTCTTCATACGTACTTATGATAAGGTAATGCACAACCATTCTTTGCAAGTTTACCGAAATTATTTATTCGATCACAAAACAAAATGAGAAATCAATCGAATAGTTTCTACCGTTTGTAACGGTCATCTATCACCTTTAATTCGTCACAAGCTAAGCATCAAGGCTAAAGAAACACTTTCGATGAAAATGGTCAGTTTCGTTACGAAACTCATCAAAAATAGTATTTCATATATTCGGACATAAAAATGATAAAAATGTAAATGACCTATTCCGTTGTAACGAACGATCTTTGAGATACATTTTGTAAGTGAGGTCACTGTCAAATGCAATGATGACAATACAATTCATCTGAAATCTCAGAAAAATATATTTCTATAAGTATAATAATATTTCATAGGGAAATAGGTTCTAAAATAAATTCCAGATAACGTAAGCAGAACGAAACTGATTTCGTTGCATAAAGAGCATCAATTAAACCTCTCTTATTTCATGGCGAAATGTGTTTATCAACAAAGATAACATTGTTACATATTTTCCCGCAGTTCGTCGTTCTGTCCGTCCTCGTGGCCGCCGCGTGCGCCGCCCCTCAGTTCCAGCAGTATAACCAGCAACAGCAGCCGCAGTACCAAGGAGCAGTCATTCCCATCATCAGACAACAGCAAGATGTTAACCCAGACGGCTCCTACCAATACAGGTAAATAGAGCAAAAATTTTATTTATTTACACAAGGTACAAATTGTGAAAGACGAACATCTGTTATGTGCTATTCTTCATCCAGTCAAACTTCATTGTTGTGAAATTAAACGATCTCCCGTGAAACAATAAAAATATATCTTTACTGAATTCACCATCAAGATTTATGGCGGCCATAAAGTTAGTCATGACCTATCTATCATAATAAATATGTCAGCTTTGACCTTATAAGTGCATGAGAGCTTTTTAAAGGTGTTCTTTAAAAGAACTACAGCTAGATACAATACGCATAATATTGTGTTAAATGACACGACTTGCAAAAATAAACTCGATATTCATTCAAAGTCTATCATGAATTCGTGACATATAGGTTAATATAACAATTAATATTATAATTGATGAAATTCGAAAGGTTAATCATGGCCATTTCATTAATGCCCTCCATATATAGATATATGGTTGTAACTAATTTTGTAAATTTGCATACTAATGAGCTCTACAATATGCATCCATATCACTCAAGGGATTGTGAAATAGGATGAGATCATGTATGGATTCCTTCAGTGTCGAGTGTATTAAATGCTTAATTTGTGGGAGGTATCTGTGCAAGCGTTCGCAGCCAAGCCCTGATTACGCAACAAATTGGCTCAGGTGTTATAGCAGTGCATGAATACATTGATATTTTCTGATTCACCTGATGCATGCTCTTGCGAGACCTTATTAGTAACACAATATGTCAAGGAACCATCTATCTAATTTAATTTAATCCTTAATGAGTCTCATAATGCAGAACATATTTTTGGTGTTCACACATTATAAAATATCACATAATATGGACGTTATCAAGAAATGTTTTTTTTTATGACATAGCATCCAAATGCAGAATTAATTTGAAAACTTTCAAATGACATAATAATTAAATGAGTTATCTACTTTTTGCAAATGTCAGATTCAAGTCGTTAAGCAACAAAAACCGAAATAAGAATTTTGTAACGAAAATCACCATACATGGTATGCTAACAAAAGATTCCCAAGAGCAATAGATTGACAATGCCTCATGATTGTACGACCTGAAAACGTTTTGGTGTAACATACCTATCATCAGATGTTTATCTTTTCGAGTGTGTGGCACCGCCTTGAGCACTACCTGATTCTTGTTTTTTATAACCTAAAGTGATTTATGAAATCTTTAAAGTTAACAGGAAAAACTATAAAGTATCTGATAATAGGATAAGATAGCATATTTCGTAAAAGTGTGGTCATCTTGTTTGAGCTTGCATTTATAATTTTATGTCTGCTAGTCAGAAGTACACTGTAAACTATACGTTTAGTGACGATTAGTGTTGACACTACGGTTCTTAAGTTAACCTTTCTTAACACACATTTCTACTTTCTGCAACACGAACGATTATATACAAAGCTTAAATACTATGTCCTCAGTATTGCAGAAATGGTTATATCACAAACACTTATTGATGTGCAAGGTAATAATAATTTATATCATAATTTGGAATGTCAGCATTGAATGCACTACACCTGGATCGTCCTTTTAATGCCTATGAGTTGTGTCACAAAAGGCCTTAACTTCAGCTTGCTAAGGTTAAGGCTAAGGTTTTAAGCATTAAATTATGTATTCTATTTTCTTTTTAGCTACGAAACCGGCAATGGCATCGCAGCCCAGGAGCAGGGATACCTGAAGAACGCTGGAGCTAAGGATGCCGAGGCCCAAGTTGCTCAGGGAAGCTACACTTACACCTCACCCGACGGCACCCCAATCTCTGTCAGCTACATCGCTGATGAGAACGGTAATATATTGATAGGTTATGGATCCCTTAATGAAAAAAGAACCTTCTTTAGATATTCTCTGATCTGATTTATGTCGCACAAGTATATCGAAAGCTTTAAGAATTATCAAAGAATGCATGTAAGTTTACTAAGACTACATAGAATCTCTTGCAACCAGAGGCAATGTAAAAAGTTTCTGTTCCAAAACATCTCAAATGTCACAAAGTGAGTTTCAAAAGCTATTTTACAATTCTATCTCCTTTTAAAGTATTGACTTTAATTGGAAACTCTTAACTTTTCTATACAAGGCGCTATTTTATTGTCGCTTTTGTAGCGAATCCGTAGGTGGTCAACACCCAGCTGTAATTGCATTCCTATATGGGGATACAGAGCGTTTCGTTAAATCTATTTCATGCATAAAACTTTTGCCACACTTTGACGAAAGCATCATCAAGTTACTTAAAAACCCATTGACTGCAACTACAGGTTAATTTAAATCTCAGTGTTCACAGCCGGAACATTTAATAGTCTGTTAAAGTAATAATGATGTAACTAAAGAAACACACATTTTGAGATAAATGTTACACCTGCAGTTGTAATTAACTTCAGCTTATTTGATCATTCATTCAGATATGAATATTAAATTACATATTCTTAAGACGTCCGCAACTACATAGTAGAATTTGTTACGGTAAAATGCGTGTAACACAAATTGCAGCATCCAAACAAGTGTTATGGGCAATTAAGTAAAAGTGCTAGGCTTCACGATATAGTAACAATTTCATTCAATATTTCGTTATTTCTGACTTACTGACGAGTGGACAATTCATTCAACTTGCTCCAAATGTAAGGCCAAACTGGTCCAAGGAAAATTCACCTTTATTGTATCAATGACGTATTAACAACGAATTTTATTTGCTTACAGGATTCCAGCCCCAGGGCGCTCATCTCCCCACTCCTCCCCCAATCCCAGAGGCTATCATCCGCGCTCTCGAGTACATCGCAGCCCACCCCAACCAGCAACAACAACAACAAATCTACCAACCTCAACAACAAATCTACCAACCACAACAGGGCTTCCGCGGTTAAGTGACCCAAACCCATCAACATGACGATATCGAACGATACTCATGCACAACTGTACCTATCACCATATAGTTAAGGTGTACACGTAAGATAAGTATCTATAACGATTGTTACTGTGATTTATAATAACTTTTTAAGAAGAATTAAGAACGATAAAAAAAAAACATTTTACAATTTGACTATTTTATTAAACCTCCTAGACCTATAGCTAAGTTATTCAGAAGAAATCCAAATTTAATCCTTTTGCATGAAATCATAAGTATTATTATTTAGAAAACCATAACTGTTTAGAGTTCCTACACAATTACCAAAGTTTTATGCCATAGTAACCAATAGTACGACACTTCGAAGTATTTTCATAGATGTTTGACAGTCTGAAGGCTCGTACAAACAGGCGCGACAAGGGTAGCGCTGCCTGTCGCGCCCGCGATATCGCGCCTGTTTGCACGAGCCTTAAGGTACATGATAACCGTTTAAAATTATTAATAACCGTTGCAATTAATAAAGAGGTGCACGATGGTAATCGAACCGATAATAATATTTAAAGGTACAATGATATCAAAGTGACTAAAAGGAATATTTAATTAAAATACCGATTTGATACATTTGTATGCTTGCTTCATGGTGAGGCAACACACATATCATGACGCTTAGGTTCAATGTTGATGCACCCAATATATTTCATTACTATGCATCTTACTACATGCGATGCTCAAAATGAGTATGGATTAAATTAATGTAATATGAACCAAATTTATCTATAGTCATCTTAATAAGCTGATCTGTTTCTTTGATAGTATTAATTTTGAATGGGAGGCAAAGTGTACTCCAGCAATGATTTGGTTTAAATCACTTGATAGTATAAGAGAATTATAAAATAAAACTGTCTCAATCAACGATTGTTGGCAGGCAAAAAATAGATTTACCTTTCAAGTTTTTTTCAAGTGAATGATAGGTACCAATAATCCATTTGAAATAAGATTAGACTTTTTCACACTCCGTTCAACCGATTTTGACTTCTATTACACTGGTGGCATGACAAATGGCAGCTGCAGTAGAAGTTGGTATTGTGTAACTTTTTTGCTTTTAATGGCATCCTTATGCCTACAAATAGTAGTAGTAGTATAGAAGTCAAAATCAGTTGAACGGACTGTAAAAAGGTTTGTTTAAATGACTAATCTTATTTCAAATGGAGTATAGGTACTAAAATTTCACAGTTAAATAATCTTCTTAAAATAATCATGTAAAAAAAAAAATTGTGACCAGTTGGGATGGTGTGGTTTAGGTTTCCATGATTCAGAAAACTAAACACCGCACTTAGCCGTAAACTAAGGTATTTTTATGTGTAGACACTGTTGAAGGTGTGCATATGAGCTAGTAGACCCATTGGATAGCTGCCAACACACATAAATACATAAACATAACATCACGCCTTTAATCCCCAAAGGATTAGGCAGAGGTGTACCTATAGTACACCCACATTTCGTCAGATATGTTAAGTGCCATGTAATAGGGGACGAGCCTATTGCCATCAACCGGGCACAAATCCTGACTCCGGGCTGCTACTGAGAAATTCTAGATGGAAAATTCAATGACACTTTGCCCGACCTGGGAACCGAACCCGGGACCGCATGCTAAGCAGTAGCGCTTGCGACCACAATACCAACGAGGTAGCTGCCAACATGAAATGATATACGATTTGGATGACAGTTTAGCTATTGCGGCAGCATGTCTTCTAGTACACACCATAAGTTACCCAAGCAGAGTCCATACAACTTGTTCGAACAATGTCGTAGTCATTTATCACCATAACAAATAAATCATACGGCAATATACACAGTTGACCAATGAATTATTCGTGTTATTTCAACATTTGACAGGCTTTTAATATACTTCTAGTTATGTAATATGTTTAATATAAGCTTTACATAAGAATCGACAAGTAAACCGGACCTAGTAGTAGGCCAGAAAACGATGCGATGGATGACAAATCAATGTGACAACATTTTTTATTGTTTTTTAAAAAGAATAAAGACTTCTTTATTTGAAATTCCAGTTTATAGAAATCACGGAATTAGTACCTATGTGCTATATAGGTAGGTTCGTAGGTTAAAGAATAAGTGATATTTCAATATACTGACGTTAGACAAGCGAACAACATCAAAATCTATGTGAAATTACCTCCTGGTCAAACCTCGCTCAGTTTACCACCACTTTTGAAATAGGTTTTTTTTTTTTGATCTATCATTATTATCTACCTAGAGTTTTATAGAACCTCAGACAATTTTAAGGGCACCAGACTGAGACATAAATAAGTAATATTTTCATTAATTGTAGACGACACTACCGCGGTTTCTGAACAGTTACAAACAATATAAATAAAGCGAAATGTTTATGTGTACCTATTATATAAAACTAATGTTTTAAGGGAATTACTTAAAGGTTAGATTGGTATCTCGTTAAAAATGTAGTTTGAATAATCGTTGACCTTATTACCATCAACATTAGACAGGTTAAATTATTCCTATCCACTGAAATCCATAATTATATGTTTATTTATTTTATTGAAGCATTACTCAAATGTACACGAAGAGGTAATTTTACTAAGTGATGGACAGATAAAGCATGGTTGTAACATAAGTTTGTGTTTAGTACAATATTTAACTAAATGTTAAAATAAGATTATCCGGGAATCAAGCTATTAGCAGAGCTTAATATTGAAAACACCTTTCTAAATTAAATGAGTTATAAATTGAATATGAGATGAGATTACAACCTTATTAGTTGCCTATTACCTACTCTATGCTAATGTTTACCTAATTAAACCAGTAGGTACCTACCTTTTCCGTTCCTTACCGGGTCTTAATATTCTGGGCCAAAGTTCAAACGTTATTTCGATGAAACACACACTCCACACCACATTACACACACTCTAAAAAAAACATGCACACCTAAGTTCAAGTCACTTCAAAACAGCGAAATATTTTTTTTATCGATTAAGCATTCTTACTAGAATAGGTGCCTAACGTAAAGGTATATGAAAACTCGGCATGCAGAGCCATCTATGCAAAGTTGTAAGCACTTGCTACTAAGTGAGGGCCATGTTTAAAAAGATGTAGCCTCTTAAAAAATCGATGAACAAAGAGAATGTATACTGTAGAGTCATCAATGCCGACGTAATACGTAAATATACCGGTAGATGGTAGTAAATAAAGCCTCCCTAATGAATCCCTTCACTGCCTAAATAATTTTGTCTCTCCAAAAACTTTGAAACTAATGTTTTAACAGTTTAGTTACAGCTTTTATGAAAGTTTGAAATTATGAAATACTGTTGCTGTAAACTACACTCTCTCACAAATGGACAAAAGCTCTCGACTTTAAGCTTTTAGACTTTGTGAATCCAGATTAGGACTTCCCATTTTCTTCATTCCTAAGTTTCGATTGGGAACTTGGGAACGACTAATCTTGACTTAATTATAAATACGAAAGTGAGTTTGTTTGTTGGTTTGTTTGTTACACTTTCACACTAAAACGGCTGAACGGATTTGGACGGGTAGACCATGCCCTGGAGAAGGAAATAGGATACCTTTTATCCCGATATTCCCACGGAATCGAGACTTATGCGGGTGAAACTACGGGTTGCAGCCAGTTATTTGATAAAGCATTTCTGTGCCAAGAGACATCACAAAAGCCGTATAATCGACGTTACCTAGTGATTCAATCACAAAAGCATGCGCGTGCAGAATACATTTTATAATAACAACAGCAATAAAATAATGACCTATCTCAATATCAAGATAATAACCATACTGAAATCTTACTGTCGGAATCACTAAGATTAGAAAAGATGCAGACAGCATAATTATCGTATACAATAATTGATACCCTTTACAAAATGAGTCGTGTGTGCAATACTAGCGTGTAATCCAATCATAGGACGTATTCACGATGGGCCAGTTACCTTTGGTCCGACGTCCCATCTGTCACCTTACATAACTATTGAAATCTTAAAGCTCGACAATACGAGACGCGGTTTCACCATCATTATGTGACACATCATAAATCAATTGTTGGACATTACGCTAAACAATGACACCTGAACTTTACAGGGTTGGTTATGTAATTAATTGTGACCCAGAATAGGTACAGTCAGAGTTAAACATGTGTAGAGCCTTTAAAAACCTTTAAACCCCTGTACTTACACATTTTATTCAGTACTGGAATTTCTGCGCCGTTTTAGGAACATTCAGTTTTCTTCTGCGATGTCCCAATTAATTTATGCGAGCTGCGCCCCGCGGTTCCACCCGCGTAAGTCTCGATCACATGGGAATATCGAGATAAAAATTAGCCCATGTCTTATTCCAGGTCGTGGTCTACTGCGGGGTGAGTCGGTGGTGGACATCTCGTTCGCCAGCCCCGCTCTGTCACCGCGTGTCATTGACTGGCGCGTCATGGAGGGGGTGGAGACGAATTCCGACCACCGGTATAACCGGTTTGACGTCTCCGCCCAGTCCTCGAGCGCGCCTGTCCGACAGGCCCCGAGTGGTCCGCGGTGGGCGCTGAAGCAGCTGGACCGGGAGCTTCTCCTGGAAATCTCGATCGTGCAGGCCTGGGTGTCATCACCGGACAGGCCTGCCGACATCAACGACGAGGCGGAGTGGTTCCGGGAGGCCATGTCCAATATTTGTGACGTGGCAATGCCCCGTGTCCAGCCCGGATGTGCTTCGCGCCAGGTGAGCTGGTGGTCGCAGCAGTTGACGGCTCTGCGCCATGCGTGCGTTGCTGCGCGACGCCGGTACGCCAGGCACCGCAGGCTCCGTATCCGCCCTCCGGATATGGAAGCCATCCAGGCGGAGCTGTACGAGGGGTACAGAGCGGCGAAGACCGCCCTCCAGGAGGAGATCCTGCGGGCCAGGGCACTGGCCCGCGAGGAAACGCTAAGGCATTAAGTCCGCCTTTGTACCTTTTTTGTGTGCGAAAAGTTTAAATAAATAAATAAATAAATAAACGCTGGAGACTCTGAACGCAGATCCGTGGGGACGCCCATACAAGATGGTGCGGGAGAAACTCCGCCCATGGGCTCCCCCGCTGACGCAGAGTCTCCGGCCTCAGCTTGTGGAGGACGTGGTGAGCGCTCTGTTCCCTTCGAGAGGGGAACATGCCTCCCTGCTCATGGCTCCGCCTAATGCGGTGCTCGATGCGGACCACACCGCCGACGACGACGACGATGCTCCGGAGGTGACCGAGGCAGAAATGAGAGTGGCGGTACGAAGGCTGAATGCCAAGAATACCGCCCCAGGACCCGACGGCTTACCTGGGAAAGCCTGGGTCCTGGCCATGGAGGCTCTCGGGCCTCGACTAAGGGGTCTCCTGAGCGCATGCATGGAGAGGGGCCAGTTCCCACTTCGTTGGAAGACGGGGAAACTGGTCCTCATAAAGAAGCCGGGGCGCCCTGCGACTCTCCGTCCGCTTATCGGCCCATCGTGCTGCTCGACGAGGTGGGCAAGCTCTTTGAAAGAGTAATTGCAAACCGCCTCGTCGGGCGGTTGGTGCGGGTGGGGCCGGATTTGGCGGAGAGCCAGTTTGGTTTCCGCAGAGGGTGCTCTACGGTGGACGCCATCATGCGCGTACGGGCCCTCACGACGGGGGATGTTGTGGCCCGGGGTGGGGTCGTCTTGGCGGTGTCTCTAGACATCGCCAATGCCTTCAATACCCTGCCCTGGAGTTGCATAAGGGAGGCACTTCGGTACCACCGGATGCCGACCTACCTCTGTCGTGTGGTCGAGGCCTATTTGACGGACAGGGCCGTCATCTACCCCGGTCACCAGGGAGTGTGGAACCGGCGAGAGATGTCGTGCGGTGTCCCACAGGGATCGGTCCTAGGGCCGCATCTGTGGGACATCGGATACGACTGGCCGTCAGCGTAGTTTGCTACGCTGACGACACGCTGGTCCTGGCGCAAGGGAGGTCGCACCAGGCGGCGGCCGAACTCGCGACACGCGGGGTTGCGACAATCGTCGATAGAATCCGGCAATTGGGACTCGAGGTGGCCTTGCACAAGTCCGAGGTCATGTGTTTTCATGGCCCTCGGAACGCGCCACTGTCGGGTTCCCAAATCACGGTAGGAGGGGTTCACATCGGCGTCGAGTCGACGATGAAGTATCTAGGACTCGTCCTCGACAGCCGGTGGAACTTCGTAACTACCTACTTATAGTGATTTAATTCTATAGTTTACCTACATCTTTATTATTTCTATGTTTTACACAGCGGAAAACAGCACTAGTGTGCTTAGGACAAAAATAACCTGTGAATAACCTAATCATTAAGTTTTATATCACTTAGCTACGGTACACTTATCTATAATTTAAAATTAATAGAATCTATTCCGTAGTTTATACGGGCACTTTCCGGGGAGTTTTCTATTTATACCAATAATTTTGAGAAATCGTAAGGAGATACGAGTAGGATTATATTTGTTATGCCACTCAACCAATCCAAAATCTGCATCATTATCTTCATAAGTAGCTTTAAGTTTTAAGTAGGAAGCAATTTACCGAAACTGATTCCTTAGGTACTTTTTTTAAATGACACAGAGCGTGACCTCCAATTAGTAATATCAAAATACAATAAACAGCAATAGGTTAACTAAATAGTAAATACTGATGTTTCTATAATAAAAACTAAAATATCATAACATCGATGTCTACTTTATGATATTACCTACTTAGTTTTAATATTATATAATATTGGTGTCTAATTTAATTTCTGCATTACCCGAGTACAGAACCAGAAATAAAATGATCGGAATAAGTTCAGATCATTAAAAAATTTAAAATTAATTAATACATTTTATTTATCAAAACAAACTTTTAACTAACCATTGACCACCTGTGCTAATAAAGTTTAGTTTAAAGTATTTGAAATATCTACTGTAGTATAGTATTTAATCGTTAGATAAACACTATCTCATACACATCACACACGGTAGCTGTCACTAATGTCAACTGTCAGTCACTAGAATGGCGGGAAAAGGTTGAATGTGAATCAGTGCCTGCACGCGGAGATTTGTTGCGATGATGAGCCAGTATACTGGTGTAATGATATTAATAATATCATTACACCAGTATACTTATAATATCATATTATCAGCGTATATAAGGGATCAACAGGATTCTACACCTACAATTTACCTATATTATGGCTTTAAATACAAGCCTAAGGAAAACCTAGATTCAAATGAGTCATTCACTGAATTCATAATGATGTGGTAAGCAGGAAAGTTCACTTAACTGTTACAGTCACATGTATATGATGAAAAAGCATTCATAGAGCAGAAATGCTTAAAAAAATATCTATGATCAATAATTATTTATTATTCAGAAAGGTATATATGCCGGACGCTTTTAAAGATGTGGCATTTGTGGTTTAAAGGTGAGTACAATTACTCTATCAAAAGATTATTTAAATAATGTTTAAGTTTTTACCGTAGATTTAAATTATAGCTCGCGGTACCGACCTTGCACATTATTTCAAGCCAGCCTCATTCTAAGAGTAGGTATAGAAGATAAACAACGTTCAAAATGATTCGAATAATCATCGCGTGCGCACTGTTCTCACTGGCTGCTACTGCAGTCATCCCTGATGATGCTCAAGCTAAAATTGTTAGCTATCACAACGAAAATGATGGCTCAGGAAATTACGACTTCAGGTAAGTCTGCTTAAGTTTAATGTCAAGGATATGTCCTTGACATTAAACTTAACTTAACTTCTAGAACATCTTCTATTTATACATATAAATTAAAGTCGCTTTCCGTGTTTTTTCTGTATGTCCGCCTTGTTCTTCTACACCACGCAACAGTTGGTGAGGTTTTCACCATCGTTTAGAGAATTTATTCCGGAAGGTTTATGTGTATAATACGTTAATCCCCTCATAATGTCCTACATCGCACTTTTACACTTGTTTTATTTGTTTCTATATTTTATTTTGTTTACTTCTGTATATTATGTATTATTGTGTGCCTTTCAGTCTGAGCTGAATAAATGTATTTTCTTTCTTTCTTTCTTAATATTAAAGTTACAAATACTATGAAATCTCGATGGTTTGTCAAGTCAAAAACCGTGCGAAGCAGGAGCGGGTCGCAGTTATGAATAAATTAAAGAGTTTCGTAATAAAGAGTATCTATTTTTAAATGCTAAAGAACAAAAATCATATTATATAATAAAGAAATAAGTTCTGAAACATTTGGTCCCGAGTTTATTAATTTAAAAAAAGCTACATACTCTCTTTAAAGTTTCAGTTAAAGTTTTCAATGTACCGTGTCTTTGATAAACACTAACCGACAAAAATTAGCATACGTTATCACCATGTAACTTAACACAGAGTATGCATTTGTAACTGTGTTTTATTGCAGCTTCGAGACGTCAAATGGCTTAATACGTAAAGAGACCGGACGCTTGGTCAACGCCGGGGCAGACAACCAATATTTGGATGTCGAAGGCTCGTACTTATACACCGACGCTGATGGACAACTAGTTGAAGTAAATTACCGTGCTGACGAAAATGGTTATCAAGTCCTGCCACAACGAAAACCAGTAAGTTTATTTTTAGGGAGTGCCTCCGCTGCCGGCGTCGGTTCCCAAAAATAATGCCATTGGGAACCGGCAGTAATGTCACCGCTCCCATAATGGACACCGGTGGCGCGGCGTTTATGGAAACTCTTCCAGTATTCAGAACCTCAACTAACTAACCCTAACAAAAAATATTTTTTTCTGTACATTCTAATCGTTTTTGGCGTAGGGGGGTCATAGTTCGAACCTAACCTTAACTTTTTTTGCGATTACAAATATTTGACCTAATCTAACTAGTTCGATTCCGGGTAGTATATACTTTGTTACTCGAATGGGACATTATTGATTATGGAAAAATAAATATTACATGTTTTTTTAATTATGCCTAATTGACAACCAAAGGCAGCAGAGGCACTTCCTTATTTTTATTTTCCTTTATTAATTACGTGACTAATTACTTAAAGTAGGTACATGTGGTAAACATAATCAAATCAAATCAAATATTTTATTTCACATAGACCTACATGGGCACTTATGAAGCGTCAGAAGCTAGGTACACGGTTCCAATTGGTCGTTTCCTATGACGAACAGCCGGCAAGAAACTCCACGGTATCTCTTTAAAAAATATTTGGCTGTTACAATATTTTCGAATTACAGTGTTATTAGGTATGGGAGGACAGTGTAGGCCTTTCGACAAGTAACAGGTAAGTACTTAAAAAAATAGAATATGTTCAACAAATCTACAGTCCCTTTTTTTTTTTTTTTTTTTTTTTTTTTTTTTTTTTTTTTTTTTTTTTTTTTTTTTTTTTTTTTTGGGTGGGAAATCATCATATGACTTCTCCCGCTCTGGGCGGAGCGGAAGGGCGTGTCAGACTCTTACTGACTAAAACCCACCCGTGTTCCTTCGGTTGCCTGTTGCCAGGGTCCCGGTATCCCTTTCGGACTATTCCGCAACCCTGGAAATCTACAGTCCCTAAGCCTACATCGTTCTCACATTCACAAAATGGAAAAGAATCTTTACAAAAGATAAATAAGATAATAAAAATAAAAACCTATTCAAACCAAATGACATGATTGCCATTACAATTGTAACAAATCTAAACAAATATTATGTCCACAAAAGCCACTAATAAAGAGTTGAAACCAAATTGTAGGTATACAATTTCAAACAATAGGATGATTATGTCAAGGTTCCTCTCCCGCTCCATCCATCAACATTTCTACTCATCACTCTTTTATTCACATGCGTTTTTGCCCTCCTCATCACATGGCCATACCAGGCCAAACGATTACCTTTAAAACGCCACTTTTAAACTTCCACTTATATACGCATTTCTTACTTTATCTATTTTCGTCACTCCACACATCCATCTCAACATTCTCATCTCCGCTACATGCATTCTTTTTTCATCCGTCTTCTTCATGGCCCAGCATTCCGATCCATACAGTACGACAGGCCTTATCACGGACTTGTAAATTTCCCCCCTTTAACTTGAGGGGCATACGTGGTGCACGAGTTGTTCCTGTGACCTGTCGCCATTTCATCCATCACGAGTTGATCCACCGCGTTACGTCTCGGTCTACTCCGCCATCCCCTTGGACAAATAAGGTGTCAAAAACGCTCCGTATTTAAACAGCCGTTATTGTGTACCGTTCACCGGTTTCTTGCGAAACCAAAGGGCTGATTTTTCCAACGCCAGGTGAATTTATGTGTAGGCGAGGAATATTATTTTCCATACCAGGGCGTCAATAAAAAAAAATACGTAAGAAACCTGCCTTAAACCTAGTCTGAAGAAGGTGTTGAACATCAAAGCTTAATTTTTTTTTAAATATAATTCGAAATAGTATCCGTATATCGAATATTTTCTAGCAATAATTATCTATTAATATCTTATGAACTTTAAAAAACGTAACAGGTTTTTTTTTAAATGATACGAACGACACGATCGAAATGCTTTTATTAAACTTATAGAATTGTCTGTGGTAATGGCCCAGTGGTTAAAAAGCCTCGTTCGAATCCGGCCAAATACCAATGTGACTTTTAGAAAGTTTCTTAAGTGATTACTGAGTTTATCTTGGAAATTACCGACATCGGTGAAGGGAAAACATCGTGAGAAAACCTGGACTTCTAATCAATATACAGGGTGTAAGGGACAGCCCTCCGCAGACTGATGGGTAGAATTTAGTCCTATATCATAACAAGACGATCGATACATAAAATCATTTCAGGAACATTATAGGAATCCAATAAACCTGATTTGTTTTATTACCTCACACGCAATGTATCGTTACCGTAGAAAAACTACACGCACGTAGCTGCACTTGCGGAGGGTATTCATGTCATAACACTGTTCTTTGTAAGAAAGACCTTGAATTAACCGGAAATTAATAATCATAATTATAACATGTTAATAAATAATGATAAAATATTTATACGATGACAGATTTTAAGGTGTTGAACATCAAAGCTTAATTTTTTTTTAAATATAATTCGAAATAGTATCCGTATATCGAATATTTTCTAGCAATAATTATCTATTAATATCTTATGTACTTTAAAAAACGTAACAGGTTTTTTTTTTAATGATACGAACGACACGATCGAAATGCTTTTATTAAACTTATAGAATTGTCTGTGGTAATGGCCCAGTGGTTAAAAAGCCTCGTTCGAATCCGGCCAAATACCAATGTGACTTTTAGAAAGTTTCTTAAGTGATTACTGAGTTTATCTTGGAAATTACCGACATCGGTGAAGGGAAAACATCGTGAGAAAACCTGGACTTCTAATCAATATACAGGTGTAAGGGACAGCCCTCCGCAGACTGATGGGTAGAATTTAGTCCTATATCATAACAAGACGATCGATACATAAAATCATTTCAGGAACATTATAGGAATCCAATAAACCTGATTTGTTTTATTACCTCACACGCAATGTATCGTTACCGTAGAAAAACTACACGCACGTAGCTGCACTTGCGGGGGGTATTCATGTCATAACACTGTTCTTTGTAAGAAAGACCTTGAATTAACCGGAAATTAATAATCATAATTATAACATGTTAATAAATAATGATAAAATATTTATACGATGACAGATTTTTAAGAGTTGTATAAATTATCCGTAAACAAGGACGGCTCAAAAATGTGAAATATAATTAGTCCCCTAGGTATCCAGCATGTTATTTTGATAAGGACTCGTAAGGACTAATAATTATTGTTGTTACGTAACCCTTCGGCGAATACAGCCAATACAGGCGTGATGTTATGAGTGATGTGTAATAGCTTTTTAAGCTTAAGACACACTGCAGAGCGATGTCAAGCATTTGACGTCAAGCAAAACTAGGGTACAGACTGCCTCAAAAAGATGTATACCCCAACAAGAAATAATTTAATTAACTACAATCTTTGTTCCAAAATATTCTACAAACACAGATTGTGGACAACCAAATGATCTTTTTTATGGATACCTACACCTTTTTGAGGCTCGAAGGGCGCTGCTGCAGACGGTATTATCAACACTTTCCATATAAACCAAACGTGTCACAAATGACGTGAAGAAACTGACGTCTTTGGCGGTCCGTGACGGAAGTTGGAATTGCTCGACCTAACACTGCGATACATTTTTGACAAATCGTAAACAAAACAAGTAAATCTTGGCACTAGAAAGTAAATTCTTAGGAGCATTACTATTGACGTACAATAATTAGGTATACCTATTCTATCTATCTTTCTTAGTGCCTACTTACTAGGTTAATGTTTAACGTTATTCCCATAGTTAGTTGTGATAAGAATGTAGTAGAAAGGAATAGGTATTAATGTTAGTATGAATGTTGACTGTAAAATCAAACTTGCTGAAATATAAAAAAAACCATTGCAATTTTCATAAGCATTATGGACTTATCTCTCCTATACTTACTAATAGATATAATTTATATTTTTGGTTTCCATTCCAGTATGTTCACGGATTTTGGGGAGGTGTGCCTATTGCCGTAGTGAAAGCATTATTAGGAGAATCCTAAGTATAAGAATAAAATGCACGTATAAAGATAAACCAAATATATAAGTATGTTTAAGAATTTAATTTTCTTTGATTCTTTTATAAAATGTTAGTATACCTGCGTACCTATCTATTTTGTTGAATAGAGGGTCTTTATAACATATCTAACATCTTTATCTATACATTTTATAAATTAAATTCAGTGTGAAGCAGGGGTTGCTATTAATATAATGTTGTTAATTGATTAAGGCGTGACTTTACGGAAATCCATTATAAAATACAATAGACGTAGATATATTTAGTAACGTGAGGTTACTAAATATATCTACGTCTATTGTATTTTATTAATAAAACGACTCGAAAATTAATTGTTGACATGTGCATAGGAGTCCTACATCCCCATAATGGAATTGCCGACATAATTATAACGAATAACCCTTTATAAGATTTCAAAAGGACAGTGAAAAGTAAGCAAGTTGTAGTAGCAGTGCAGTGGACCGGCAAGGTTTGTTTACGATAGCCGTTGGAGCAGACTAGTCCTGGATTTGAAACCAAGTATCGGCAAAAGAATTTTTTTTGTGACGATATTATGACAATGTTCTAGATAGACGATGACCTTAAAAAGGCGATTGGTTGAATTGATTGATTGAAAATGTGTGCAAAGTTGTCCTACTGTCCTTTGACAAGACGACGAATATGATCAATTTTCTCGTCTTACTTCAAGCTAGGCTTAGGATAGACAAAAATGCGAGTTTCCACTATGGATGTATTATAATGGATTATTAGTTCAACTATTTTAAGATCCAAGTACATCTGAGCAAATGCTTTCACTCTTCCCGTCTAACCTCTCCTAATTCTCTATCATGAACGATTTTGGGAAACGTCTATCCTGCAGGTAAACATGTCCTGGTTACACCAACCTTGCCGTGGTCAACGTGATGGCACTGCCGAGTGCATCCAGTCCAGTGACCATAATGGTCACAATCTTTGCCCACCGTTCTGGGTACGTTTAAGCGTCGTCAAAGTGGCTAGCCTATTCTCACTTCAGCTTAGCTGTTTTTCTCTGGCATTTCTAATTATTTGAGTAATAGACGCTAAATGATTTTTCTCACCACCATCTCCAGCAGCTGCAATCTGCACTCTTTTGCATATTTGTTTCAAGAAATTAAAAGATCCTCTGCAGATAAACGAGTCAAGGCCTTCCTGATATCTATTTTCCTGATAATTATTATATTAATTCTGAAAAGCATTTTCTTTATTTCATTTTCAATACATTTTTATTAAAAAACATAAAAATCATAAATAAACCATGGAGTAGATACTAAAATTTAATGAGACCAGTCACGAGTTCATTTCGTTGATTCACGAAAACACTGAAAAAGTAAGGTTTACGTATAATATTTAACGTTTTAATACGGTGCTGGAATTTCGTCACTTATATTCTCATAAATTACCTACTGTTTTTATTTGTTTAGGTTTCCTTTGGTCTTCCTGCGGCTGCTGTAGCATCGTTGTTAGGGAAGTAAGATGAATGCAGGTTGACGAATCCTTGATCAGCATTAATAATGGCGCTTTTTGGCATTACATTCACAAACGAAGTTACATAATTATATTGTACCAACAATTAAGCGAGTAATTGTATTAATATTAATTATTTTAACATAGCCATTAATATTGTTTTACATTATAAATATTGTACACCCCATGGGAATGTTACAGTGATACAATAATGCTCATTATAAGAACTTTCTTTTCACCTGTGACAAACAATAAATAAATGAATACGAATATGAAATACAGAACGCCAATAAATAATTTAATAAACTTTAAATATATCGCATTCGTTATTTATTTCAACATTACTATCTTACTAGCCGGGAGGAGCGCACGGGTGCTATGGCAATATGTCATGACATCGAGATTAATCCTTCCGTAATGAATGCTCTAAATGATGGTGAAACCCACATCAAAATCCATTGTGTAGTTTACTAATAAGATTTAAGCGGACAGACACGAAGTGCGACTTTGTTTTATACCGTATTGTGTTTCAATACAAAAGACAAATGCAGGTTTTAATCATTTCTTTAATAGTAAACATAAATAGTTGTTATCATATAGAACCATGAACTTGACCATTAAGTAGGTAATGAATTCAATTAAATAGATCAAGAGTTTGTTCCAAAGTTTGTTCCAAAGTTTTCTACCATGCCGACGTGACGCATGACATCCTAGATTCTGGGTGCGAAAATGGTGGCAGTTTATCTAAGTTACATAAAGAAAACCGCCAAATCTGGTTGAACTTGTATTGAGGCACTGCAGTGCGTCTGGCATGTTTGCCGACGCGCGTATTGATGGCTTCCATGCCATCCTCAGGAAGAGAGCTGCATCGTTGCTAAGTCGTGCCCGCGGCAGTGGCAACAGCATTCTTAGCGTTGTAGCTGGCAGAATTGACTGCCCAATATTGTGGCACTGTGTACAGATGCATGTAAAAAAGTTCAGCAACTGATGTGATATTAATTTTTATTTATTTACTATTTAATTTTTATTTATAATTAGATCATGTCAATCTGCCTAGCCTTTTCCCAACTATGTTGGGGTCGTCTTCCAGTCTAACCGGATGCAGCTGAATATCAGTATTATTATAATTAGATCATGTAATGAATTTAAATATTTTAATGAATTTCCTGATTTTATAATATTATTGATAATGTATATGATATTTATTTTTTTGTTATAATAGTATGATTAAGTGTACCTACTAACGAAAATATGGATCACTGTATCTGAATCAAATGAATAAAATAAATATAAAATATATTAGTTGCCCAAGTAATTTTTCCATAAAATATCATTAATTTTAGTTTAATATTTTTGCACATTCCATGACGCGAACTGCTATGTATTTTTTTTACAAATTAGTAATAAAACTAAACGTATATAAACACTTATTATACATTTATTTTTCAACAGGGGTTACCAACGGCAAATAGAAACTTTTCCCCGTCTGTAGTGGCAACGCTGTTAGGAAAGTAAGAAGAATGCAGCTTCGCTACCAACGCAAGGAAAAACGATAAGAGTTCAATAATTATCTTAATAAAACATAGGTATCTTAAAATGTCGCATTTGTTATTTCGATATTTCTATCTATAAGCATACAACCTACCTAAAAGTTATTTTTTATCAAATGTCGAATTTAAATAAAAATCTAGCAGTGCTATGGGTATACTGTAGTTATTCGTCAATATGCGATGGATTGAAATGTATTTTGTTTACGTGAAGGAACATAAAAAAACGAAAAAGAATCTGATAGGTGAATGTTTGAATTATATTCGGTTTTATCGAAACAATCTTAATAAAATTCGGTCAACCAGCATGTCGAAAGATAGACCTGTTCGTTAAATAAGAGATTTTCTCTCCATCGAGGTAGAGTTTATCGTAATTGAGCCTCTACACTCAACATGTGTGTCGAAACCGCTGGTAGCGATCAAATATTTACCATAGGCATCTTGCAGCACTCAAACATAACGACTAATTAACTTTGTTTGATGAAACTTGAGTGTGAAATTACAGAGTATTAGCGAAATAACCCGTCTCATGGGACCTACTGATCTTGATAGAAGTTTAACGATCTACTTATATAGCTGCACCTGGTTTAGATCATTTTCAATTCTAGAAAACAAAGGTACCTACTCAAAGTCTTGTCAAACTCAAAGCATTTATTTCAATCAAATCATTTACAAGCACTTTTGAATAGACGGTCAGTCAGAACGATGAAGCTAGACCATTCCAAGGTTCCATTAAAAAAGAACGCGCAAGAAACTCAATGGACACTCATTGTTACAAAATATTGGGTACTACATAAATATATCCATAGGTTATCTATTTATTTATTTCGTGCCTTGATGGTAGCGTTCGAATAAAATGTACCTATCACTCTATGCTACAAGTTTTTAAGAAAAAAGTACACCTTGATACTATATACTAAAAGAGAGTAACCTACATCCTAATATTTTAGTAACAGTAGAGGTTTTTAAGGGCAAGTATTACAGTCGTATAGGTACCTTTTTTGTCGCAAAGGAGCGTGGCTGTACTTCGGTTTGAACAAGAACCGCACCGAACACATCAATCAATCAATCTGCCTAGCCTTTTCCCAACTATGTTGGGGTCGGGTCTTCCAGTCTAACCGGATGCAGCTGAATATCAGTATTTTACATGGAGCGGCTGCCTATCTGACCTCCACAACCCAGTAACTGTGTAATACGATACCCCTTGGTTAGACTGGTTGTCAGACTTTCGGGCTTCTGACGACTCGTAAGGACTGTCAAAGATCCACAAACGACAGCCGGGGCCAACGGCTTAACGTGCTTTCCGAGGCACCGAGGAGTCTCGATATGTGAAAATGGTCACCCATCCACGGACCAACCCCGGCAAGCGTAGCTTAACCTGATGGATCGACCCGAGTGGCTGTTATAACTTAGCCACGAGCTCCTCCGAACCACCGAACACATAATATACCTAAACGTAATTAGGCCTACGCTGACATAAAGCTAAAAAGTCTAACATTTAGCTTTATCTCTGTTAAAGCAACGCATGGCAACGCACTTACGATACCTCTAGAATCACAGTTGTCCATAGGGGGCTACCTAACATTCCTTGTCAACAAATACTTATTTTTATCTATACAAATAAATAAAATTGAAGTGTCTGTTATGTCAAAATAACAGCTTCTTACTAAATGCATAATTATTATGAAAGTATACTACGGTACTTATAAAAAAAAACATTTTTTTCTGTCTATCTGTCTGCTTGTTCCGGCTAATCTCCGAAACGGCTGGACCAGAGTTCTTGATTTTGCAGCAGCTAGTTTATAATAAAGTTCAAAAGTATTGCCATATAATACAATATAAGATCCTTACTTATATTTTTGTTTTTCAACAGGCAGTGATGGTCGTATTCAGCCTTCCCCCGAGTGTGACAGCAACTTTATTAGGAAAGTAAGGAAAGTGCAACGTATTTTTTAAGAAACAAGTCTTATTTTACATACCTATCTATGCCGTATAATAAACATAACTTTAAAATGTTGCAACCGTTATTTTTATTTCTGCCTCGTTAGGTTCGATTCCTAGGCTGAACCAAGTATTGTTGAGTTTTCCCATCAGAAATTTCTCAGTAGCAGCCCAGAGCCTGAATGTGTGTCCGGTTGATGGCAAACAGCTCGCCCCCTATTACATGGGACTTCAACATAATCGGCGAAATGTTGGTGTACCTAAGAACAATAAGTTCACATAATACAAGCGTCGTGTTAAAAAATACAATAGACGTAGATATATTTAGTAACCTATTCCGCTTGACTATTCTTCAAGAGTCCTTGACCACACCGAGCGCTGGACGCAAAATCTTTGCGTCCAGCGCTCGGTGTGGTAACACGTCGCGTTCTGGTTTGCAATTGGTCAATCGTCATCCTGAGAATGCCTCGTTGAGAGGTGAAACACGTGTCGATTTCTTACAGGGTTTTTTAGGACTCTTGAAGAATAGTCAAGCGGAATAGGTTACTAAATATATCTACGTCTATTGTATTTTATAATGGATTTCCGCAAAGTCACGCCTGAATCAATTAACAAGCGTCGTGTTGTTTAATATTTTTACTATAAATTCCTTGAAGAATCCATGAAATTAAGTGAGGTAAGTAGATAAAAGTAAAGCTGTAGCTCGGCTAACCTGGAGCTATGTAAAGTGTGATATGATAGTCTTCTTGTTTTGGTCTGGAAGCATTTTTACGTGATACAGCTTTTTTATGCCATGGTTTACTTTCCATCACCAATGCTAAGCTGTCAAAAGTACAATTCGATGTCTGCGGGGATAAGAGCATGTTAGTTTTAACCAATCACGGCAAGTACCGGTAAAGCTTGTAGGTGCCCTTCTTGGAATCAAAATATTTAATATTTCTAAACTGTTCCACCGAACCGCACTTTAAAATATTTTGTTTAGGTGCCGTAAGTGGAAGAGCTTAGGTACCGCTCCGTCAAATTCCATTTAAATGAAAAAATCTGGTTTTGAGTCAAACGTAAAATTCTTGTCACGAATGAGAATAGATTTCCATGTTATTTTAAAAAAAAGATAATTTTCAGTTCAAAAAACCTTGATGTCTATTAGCAGATTCTCATAAATATTGATACGCGGAACCATGAACTAGAACTTAATGACAGTATCACGAGTGAGAACAATTAAAAAATATCGTAAACATAACGTCACACATCATCATGCCTATATTCCCTGAGAGGCAAAGGTGCGAAACGAAAAAGGCAAACGTGTCACGGCACATTTTTTTTTCATTATTGATTTCTGCAGAAAACTTTAATGAAGAAATGTGCCGTGGCACGTTGCGTCGTCGTAACGTATTTATGTGTTTGATCCCTAATTAATCGTAAACCTTCAATTGGCCAATTATGCCAATGGAAAAAACATCTATATATCTATACACCCTCACCATAATTATGATAATGATAATAGGTTAATGCCTATAGCAGTCCCTTGAAGTAGGTAAGTTGGGTATGGATCTTTCCAATCGGTCGCCTGAGCCAGCTGATACGTACGGTCAGCAACAAAATTAGAACGTAATTTCATTTTGTAAATTCTTTATTTTTGAAAAATCTGAACTGATATAAATTGAAGGGGTTTTCTCTCAGCAATTACATCAAATACTGAAAAGCAATGTACCAAATCATTTTGTATCAATTTATTTATATTATAAATTTTATTTAAAAGTATTAATAGATGTTTGTTGCTAACTGTACATATCAGTCACTCCAAAAATCGTTGATCCACCTAGTCATGACCTAGTCTGCAAGTTTCTTAGGTACTTTACGTTTGCCAATCCACGGTCTCCATTTAAGATTAAATGCCATTAATTTAACATTTGAGGGACACTAAACTGTCATACCCCCTATGTCCAGCAGTGGACTGCGATAGGCTGAGTTGATTGATTGATTGTTGAAACTCTCATAGGCGTTATATCAGTAAAACTTCTAATGTGGCTCGTTCAGTGACCTTGAATGCATTAATAGTAGTTCGGTGCACAAAGAACTCGTCATAGAACGATCTTAATAACTCTAATTAGTTAACGAACTAAAACATTTTAATTTTGTTCGATTTTTTAAAACAAAAATAACTCCGTAGTGTGAGATCATCTTAAAAAAAACATAAAACACAGATTTGTTTTTCAGTTGATGAGTAAGTAATTTTTTTGGGCTTTGAAGGTAATCCTGAATGTATTTACACACAGACAGACAATATATATTAATAAAACTTTAAAATTCGACTTATTTACTACGAATCTAACTTACCACCTACCTACCTTTCTAATTAGTCCTGCCAGTATTCAAAATAACTTATTAATAAAAGAACCAAGTAGTTATTCGAATGTAGTGCGATCATTAATAAAATAAAAAATCGGGAAAAAACTCTTAACAGTTCCATTGAAAGGGCTCGTTAAGAGACCTGAATGGCGAGGAACATTAATATAAATATCACTCCTATTATAAAACCGGGTGAGATCAAAAATAAACAGTAAGTATGGTAGTTTACATTTTATTATTACAGGGCTCCTCAAACTTATTCGCCGCCTCTCGTGTAATCGGAATGAGAAGAATAAGATATCTTCGCACTGAGCTTATGTCCATTGTAGGCGTAGACGCTGCGTAAATGTATATACGCTGCACTAACGTAGACGCATTTTCATGCAACGTATGTGCATTATATGCATATACGTTGCATAGACGAAGTTGTATCGAAACTACGTCGTGATGACGCGTAGTAGAGTCTAATACGTAGCGTTCGTCTGAGTATGCCATTTGAAAGACGGAATGTGTTCAATGCAAAGTTAATTAGGTACTTACTTATCTATCCAGAGGTAGTTATCTGCTTTGTAAAGTTAACTGGGAAACTGTGCGTGAGTGTGTGTGTGTGTACTGGTAGTTAACTGAAAATACGTCGCTAACTTTACCCAATAAATTTAGCGGTACAAAAATTATAAAAATTCTTTCCTATATGTGGCATCAAGTTTTTCTTATGCAGAGCCCTGTATATCAATATTTCATCGAGTGCGGTTTTTTAGACGAGTCTAACAAGTCCCTAAAACTGAATTGAATAATAATGAGACATAATGTATTATCTTTCTATTCATGTCAATCCTTAATAGTGTTTTATGTGAAAAATAAAAGATAACCAAGTTAACATGGAATGGTATAGAGTTGATTGAAGCAAATAAATCTTAATATGTAAAGATCAAGGATTTAAGTTTTTATTCATTTTTGTCAATAAATCTTTCTTTAATATAACGTGAAGCTTATGAAGCAATCATTAACAGTTTTTGCTTATTGGTGCAATATTCGTCCCAGTGGACTTGCTGAGAAGAGCAAGTAAGTGGGGTTCTAAAGGATTACAAATTCATAAGAATTTTCTACGTAATTATAATATACTAGCTTCCGCCCGCGGCTTCACCCGCATGGTATATCGATAAAAAGTAGCCTATGTCCTTCTCCAGAATGCTCTTCAATCTTTGCCAAATTTTGTCGAACTCCGTTCAGTGGTTTAGGCGTGAAAAGGTAACATACAGACAGACAGACAGACAGAGTTACTTTCGAATTTATAGTATATATAGTAATAGTATATATAGTATAGTATATATAGTATGGAAGTATGGATTGACCAGAACTATTCACTGTTGTCATGTATGAGGTAGTGGGTAACTTTATTTGATTGCAGTGCAGTAGCGCGATATCAGAAATCGATATATTGAATCCATAATCCTAGGGAATTCAAGCAGTTGTCAGTCTCATATTGCACATGCACAGACGAGCTTTTTGTCTTCTGTCAAGTTCAAATACATCAATAAATAGGTTTATTGGTTCTACTTGCGACTCCAATACCATCCAGTAAAACAGGAGCGATATAATTACGCAGTTTAGCTGACACAGTGTGAATCGTCGGGTCCTTCCCACGTTTGCGTAATAATGTTACAGTGTCAATGACTCTTTTAGTCCTTGACGTGGCACTGAACTATGGAATGAAGTCCAGACATGACATTCTTGAGGAACTGGATATAAAGTGTGGGCAGTTGTCCCCTTCTCACAGTCCACTTAGATCCGCTCTGATGAAGAACACGCCCAATATGGTAAGTTCAAATAAACGAGTTTCATTTATGTTAATTCTGTTATGTAATTGGTCTTATTAATAAATTGATTGGATTCGAAATCCGGATTCCGAGAACCTAAGAATAACCATGGGTTCGATTTCAAACCTTTTTAGTATCATCTTGTTTGAAGCAATCCATTCTTGTTATGGAATCTGGATACATAAAATTAATTATATGTACATGCTTTGTGAGTGTGCCAACCCACAATTCTAACAAAGAACTCAGTATAAGAATTTATTATTATTAGGTACCTAAAATCTAAGTCATATGTCATGACTACTACAGGACAGACAGACAGAGACAAGACCAAAAAAAGAAAAAACAACTGAATAACCGCTTAGAAATGTTGCTAATGAATACCTACTTATAAAGTCATTTTTATTTTTATTGAGTAGGTACCAATAAACGAATGACTCAATACAGGCTCCAAGACTTATCTTCATCTGTCAAATGGCTAAGAATATTATTTTATTTTAACCACTTGACATCATTCCTGTATGATATCTTAGAATGAGTCTTATTCAAGTAAATTTCATAACGAATCCTTTTCCTTCATCCTTCTCAGCTTTTGTACCGTAATCAGTAGACGGCTTCTCTCTTCTATTTCTACCCATTCTTCTTTGTATTTAGATTTGCCTAACAATAATAATTATGGTTCTCTTGGGGTATCAGCATAATCTAACCCCTCAATATCCCATCCACTGGGCCATATGATAATATTTCTTGGTAGTTTTAAATATTCAGCAGCAAAGCAAATATTTGAATACCACTTTGGTAGCAGAAAGCAGGAAAATATTTTTTGACAACCGCTCTAACGAGTTTAATTTATCCAAGTTAAACTCGTTAGAGCGAACGAGTTTAACTTATTACGAGTTTAAGGGTCAACTTCACCAATAAAACTGAACGCGATCAACACATCTAAACCGCGTTCAACAACTGTCTGTGTCAATATTCCCTAAGAAATAAGACAATGACAGTTCTTGAACGCGGTTTAGATGTGTTGATCGCGTTCTTACGTTCAGCTTCATTGGTGAAATTAGCCCTTACTCATCCAAGTTAAACTTTTTAGAGCGGTTGTCTAAATTTTCAACATACAAATGAGCTGGAACTACAAATCTAGATCCTCGAATATATAATTATTAAAATGGTAATTTCATACACATAGTTATTCAGCTGGAAAATGCAGCTGAATAAATCGTCACTGTACATCATCTTGATAGGTCAAATGAGATTCATTTTCTTATTGAGCTTTATAAATTAACAAAGGAAAAAGCTTTTAGATCTTAGACGTTTTATTTTATTACGCTTATTTACATTATACTGCTTGTATCCATCATAAAACTGCATTTGTATTTAACAATAAGATAAAACCCACCGTAAAATCTGTCACGGTTGTTTGAAACAGTATCCGGGATGTCCACGGACTTAAAAAAACACTGCGTTCTTAGAACTTTACGCATGAATAAGAATTAAACAAAAGATACAAATAAAATTCGACTATATTAATAAGCTATATTTGCCATGAAATCTAGCGTTTACCATATAAATTACCTTTGACGTTACATAGCCTAGCACTAAAACCTAGAATTAAGGATTTACATTTAGAAGTATACCTAATATCTAGGATAGGAGGATATCTTAGGATATGATAGAATAAGAGGATATAGCGTCTCGCGAAAAATCTACATAGGCTGTGAGATTCTCAACACTACTTGGCCTCACTAAAATTAGGTCGATCCATGATCATATAGATACCACCATAACCATAGGTAGGCATGACTAATTTTATAAAATCGTCATTGTACAGAAAAATCATCATCGTGGGAAGTAACCGCAAATGGATAATCATAACTTTAATTTTACCACATTCTGTGGTTAGATGCGTATAAACTTAAAGAATATTTTTTAAATGAGTTCATTATCAATGTCTGATATTATCCATCTAATAATATCTTATCTTCAGGACACGGATGTAACATTTAAATTTAAATAACTGTGCAGATAGGTAGATTTCATGGTCATTCCCATCTTCATCTAATATTTTAATTATCATGTTTGTCTGACTATCAGATTAATTTTGCTTTTGTTGTTTATCTTTTTCGGTTACTTTTTTTTTTTTTTTCAGAAAGCCCTAACTTATGATACTGTTGCAGCTTTAGAAGATCAAATCTGTAATAAATGGGGGAGGAATATTAATTCGTTAACTAATTCAAATCATGTTTGATTACTCGCTCCAAAATCCATCAACTATTGCCCTTTATACTTACAAAACTCATTTCAGTACTTGCAAAATAATTTTGTACAAATCGCTGGCAAAACGGCGAACGTAACTAGTATTATTATAATGAAAAGCGTAGTTTGCTTGACCCGTTGGCCTTGACATTATGGTATTTTGTTGCGCAGGTAAAAGGTGCTCATCTCTACGTCCTGCCTATGGTATTTATGGCATTTGTCACTGTAGCTAGTTGCCTTGGAGGGCAAATTAAAAAATTCACATACAACAATAATGGATTCGGCACGTACAGTTTCGAGTAAGTGTGATAATGACTGCTTTTGCAATGTAGGTATTATTATTTTGGCATACATCATTTGTGATATGTAATGCTAGTATATTTCACGACTTTCGAGGCTTATGTCTCAATAATTTCATAGCGTCAAAATTATTTGATTTGAACTTTAATGTCGGAAAGCTAATCTAAATTGGAAATTAATATCAATTGCTACATCTTATAATTTAGTATTCCAAATATTTAATTATTTTATGTAGGTAACAGAATAGATATTTCTTAACATTTTAATTAAAATAGTAGGTAATTGGTGGAGGTTTAGCAGAGAGGTTGGGAAATTCTGATTTGCTTTTAAAAAAATTGCCAATTTCGACACAAATTGCAACCATGTGTAATTATAGCGATAATATTCGATCAATAAATAATAACAGTTTTGCCGTTCTCATTACATTTAACTTGTACCTATACATATAAGAAAGAAAATTATAGGTATTAAGTATTAACATAACATCATTTTCTTTCTAATAAGTCCTGAAATTTTTATACATATCTAAGAATAAAGAACCTACCTATCATAGATAAAGGTCAAGGTCAACTCGTGAAATAATTAACATATCCAATTAATAATTATTAATTCCTAATGTCCTGACGTGCCGTTATAATGTTAGAAAAAGAATAAAAAAGTGATTTTACACCTAATAATGAATTTAAATATTTTATCTTTCCAATTTAGTTTTTTACGACCGTAAAAAACATGTTGACAGACTAATGTCCGAACCTGTGATGTGATGTTACTAAGGTCACACGTCGAAAATATAATATGACAGGCCAATACCGTCACGTACCTAAATAGGTATTTTTTTTAACCGACTTCATTAATATAAAGTGTTTTTAGACTACATTTTATTTACTATATTGCAAACCTTTTTTACAAGCTAGTACTAACACTAAAATTTATAAATTATGTACATACAAGTATACAAAGGAAAGGAAAAAAAAAAAAAAAGTAATCCACCAACTTTGGTGCTGAAATAGATACTGAAAATATTATAATTTCCTTTTATTGTTTTCACCTTAATATTTATTCCATACAAACTAATGTAATAATCAAGTACATTATGACCATTTTAGTTAGAAGCTTTCCTTTTATGTATGACATGTGTAAATTGTGTACACAATAGACACCGAAAAAAAAAATGACCAACATGGATGACAGTTAATGTTTATATTTAAATGCATTAGCATTATACTTACATCATAATATTATGGAACACGTGTTAATTAGAGGGTAAACGCATAGGGGTTTATTTATAAACGTTGCTTAAAGTTATGTGACGTTCAAACTTCAAAATGTATGATTAATCAGTCTCTAATCATTACTTAACTTTAAGCAACGTTTATAAATAAACCCCATAATGTGTAAGTGTTAACACATTTTGCAAATATAGCGTTCGATCTGTAAATTATCTTGGGTCGTGTACTTTAACACACCGTAGGCGTAGGTATATTTATGCGGACCTAGAGTCACGGTCTTAATTATTTTGTTACTACGAGATTACAAATAAATCGATATTTATAATTGGTAAGACGTTTAAGGATATAATATGAATTCCAAAATATGAGTAACGGTTTGCATAACATGTCTGGAGTATGTAATCAGAAATCCAATTGAGGTTTATTAATCTAAGGTTAAGTTAAAGAGTCATCGTATATTAAAAACTTTCACAATACAAAATGTCCAAATCATATACCGTTTTATAATTTTTATATAATCACACTTAGGATTAGGAATGACGCAGATACAATAAATCAATTTTGAAACTACTGATCAACAATGTTGAGTGCACATGCATTAGTGAATGTTTCAGCTGACTTGAACTTTGCCCATCAAGAATTCTAATAATAATCATAGTTTTTGCGTGAGAGTAACGAAATGCAATTCTATCTATTGAGAAACCGTGCATGACCAGATTGACCACATTATTTTGAACTCGCATTTGCTTGCAAGTATTTCAAGTTTCGGATAATACCTATAAAAGTTTAATCACTATTGCACATTTCTTCATGTATCCGCCAATTAAATGTACAATTCACTTTGTTTTGCATATGAATAGAATAATTACCGAATTGTTTAGTGATTGTTTAGCAGTTATTTATTTAAAATATTGAGAGGAATTGGGTAATCTTTTCAATGTCTTCTGTTCCTATATTTTTGTGACTATGTGATAACTTGTCATTAATAGACGTAAATACTCACTTCAATTTACCTTATTCTAACAGGTATGAAACATCAGACGGTACCTACAGGAGGGAAGATGGTGGAATTATTTCAGGGCCTGAAGGTCGCTCGCTAGTTGTTCGAGGGGAGTACGGGTACATCGACTCTAAAGGAAAGCCCTATTCTTTGAAGTATGTAGCAGACGCTAATGGTTACCACCCACGAGTCAGTGACGACCACACCAGGTTCAACGATAGAAGAATTATTTGATTTTGTGATAATAAACTATTAGAATTTAGCATTTGTTTTGTTCACAAATTATTATTTAGCCACTCAGCTCTTTTTAAAGAACACATTTTCTAGTTGATGTTTGAGATTTTGAATTCAAGGAATTCTCAGAGTGTTTTTATTTAACTTACAATCCGATATTAATCAATGTACACATCCATATAAATTCACGTCTTTTTCCTTGGGAGTACGCAGAAACTACAGAACTACGACCCCTATATACAAAACTTCACCCACATATAAGGGCGACAAATAAATAACTACAAATAAAATCCGAAGATTACATAAAATGAACAAAATAATTAAACATTTGTCATACTTAACAATGTTAGATAAGCATTCTTCATTGATTTGCTCGCTAGTGTTTAATTCATTATTTTTGACGCAACTTCCGAATTTAATTGTTAAGTGACGTTTAAACTGTTTGGATTTAATTTTCTGCTTATTTATTACGGAAGTTGTAATTTTAATTTTACTGAGAAAAGTGGTAGGTTTTGTACGGGTGATGCTACCTTTCATTGAAGAATTATATTACCTTACTAAACCCACTATTTTCCTTGTTGACAATGCGTAGGAGTCGCAATAGAATAGAATCAAAACGGTTTTTCTCCGTTTCGTGCCCACATTCTAATTCTAAAACGATGCTCACAGTTAAAGCTTGACAGTAATATAGATTAGAGTTATTCTGTGGGTGTTTGATTTTTGAAATATTTTTTTTAAATGGCCAACCCATATTCTAGCACATATTATAAGTTTAAGGTGAACAATATCTTGCATGAACTGTTACGATGTCAAACTGTTTTTTTTTGTCTTTGTGTTTACTACCAAACTGAGTTGAGGGGCTTGCATGTATCTTATCGCGGCTTGCGTGCCTGTTCCATCTTAATTTACACCTCCCTGTCCTGATTCGTTTGTAAAATAAGAGTGCTCTTAAATCACAAGGAACAGGTAAAACATACGACATTCGAAAACACGATAGCAATTCGAGAGTGGATATTTTAAACGCAAAGAATTTTTTGCGGGATTTTTATTTATATTTTAAAATGACTTATTGTGAGTGTTTCAACCTAAGAATACTCAGAAAATGCACCGTTATCCATTGATAACGGTGCACATTCTGATTATTTTTAGGTAGCCACTTAGTCAGTATATAAGGATGCCTAGAATTAAACTTTTTTCTGAAAATAAGATGTTAACTTCTCTTCTTCTCGTTCTCAGAACGAAACCCTATTTTTAACCGACTTCTTCAAAAAGGAGGAGGTTCTCAATTCGTCTGTATGTTTTTTTTTTTTGTATGTTTGTTACGCGATTACTCTGCCAATTATGAATCGATTTTGATGATTCTTTTTTTGTATGGTAGGTCATGCTTTCGAGGTGGTCCCATATAATTTTATTAATTTTGCTTGCGTAGTTTTTGAGTTAGCTTCAATATTACGTATTTTTCCAACTTAGTTTATCTAGATGATGTTTTCATTTACTCCTTAACTGTTATTTACATCAGCTACTGGTATTCGAATTTGTGTGGGGTAGGCACCACAACTAAAATCTAAAAATTAAAAACTTTTTCAGAAAAATAAAAACCGACTTCCAAAAAAAACACTCAAAACTGAAAAATAACTTTAATTTCGGAAGTTGGTGGCAAAAAACGAAAATTAAAAAGCAAAGACACGGACTTCCGAAATTAAAGTTATTTTTCAGTTTTGAGTGTTTTTATTTATTTATTTAACCATTTATGTACACCCATAATAAACAGAGAGTTTTTTTTTTGAGGTCGGTTTTTTTTTTATTGTAATTCTGATAAATATCAATAGAAAATAACATAGAAGTCATTGAAATCTTCAGGCAGTTTCTGTTTCAATTACTTTCAAATTTCCTATTTGATTTTACCACAAAGAATTATTGTGAACTGCGGTCTATGGAAAAGCCAGAAAATGTTATTAAAATAACATGTGCAATACATCGTAAAATCTTACCAATAACAGTATTGCACATTGTTTACGACCTATGTATTTCATAAGTCGGGGTTTCAGAGTACTGCTCAAACTTGATTATTTATTTGACGTGTCATATTGTAATACAATATCTGCATAATGTTAAGAATATGCTATTGTTTTGCCGTGTATTTAGTAAGTGATTATGATCATCTTAGAACATTGTTTTTTAGCAGCTGGTAAATTTTAATACGCCATTTTGTTTTATAGATCCTGAACAGTCTGATCAGGAGGTGTAACAGTGTTATTTACACGTAGTGAGTAAATTGTTTTCAAGTTACTGGTACACAGCTAATAACCAATAAAACACTATATGTATATGTACATACTTTGATTGGTTCCAGTGAAGATATTGAGTTAAGGAGAATTTTTCCGAGTGAATTCCCTCAAGATACAATAAGAAAAAGTGGCTCATTAGATCCAGAGGTAACATTTATATTTACATACACAATTAAGTTCATAATATAGACGGTTGCCTGTGTTTTACCTTGTAACTATAGTTTTTAATTAAAAAACATACTTTGCAGTATCTACACCGTTTATTTCTTACGCTGTGACTTATGAGAAGGTACCTAACACAATGCTCTAGTTTACAGATAATTAAAGTTTGGCAACAATGTACTTCTATTTCGAGTGAGCCTGAGTTTCAAACATCTCATTTAGTTAAGCGCCAAGCTAAAATTAATTTAAAAACATGATTTCTAAACAAACATCTTACATAACAAAAGATTTCTATTAAAGCGGATAGTCAAATAGAAGTGGGCTAATATTATCCTGTCTACTTGACGACACATGAAAAAGAATGTCAGAAATAATTGCGTAACAAAAATCTTAATTAAATTATTTCTTCTAGCACCTAGGTCGTTACGCTGAATTACAAAGCTATTTCAAATACCCAAAATCCAAAATCAACAGTCATTTCGAGGAGCTGATGTGTTTCGATAAAGATAATAGAAAGGTATGCTTATTTTATATAATTAACACGTAATCCGAAATATAATTCCGGTAATAACGGTTTACCGGAATTATACTTCGGATTACGATAAAGACAAAATATAATATTACGCAAATATTTACCAAAGTAGTTACTGCCTATTACCATTACTTGGGCACGAAATAAGACTCCGGGTTACTCCTGAGAAATTCCTGTGTTTGCCTGACCTGTATCACGAACCCAAGAGACAAGCTTAGTCGTCCTTGACACCACATAAACCATCGCCGATTGATGCGTATGTAAAGACAATGAATTACTATGAATTAAAATTAACCTTCAATTTATGTAAAACGATCTGCAACGGTCATTATGGTAAGTTATTGGGCCTAAATGTCAGAACCGTAGGCTGTTGGCATGGCCATTTTGCTACGTCAACACAACGCTTTTTGAACAAAATTCGCAAGGGCACGATTAGGTTGACGGCTGGTAGGTACTGGCGCACCGATGTGAAGCTCATGCCTCGTTGTAATCACTGTCTAATGTCAATTTTGATTCTAGCTGTGTAGAATAGATGCAGATCGATATTCTCCGGAAGAAGACGCCTATTACTTGTCACCGATATTCGACAGTCACGTGGACCGACGTCGAGTATACTGCTTCATGCTTCTTTGCTTCACAGAAGACGAACTTGACAGAGTAGTTGCTTCGTTTAATTAAATACAGAAACTACAGAACTTGATCTTGTTTTATTTTCACAACATCAATGCGTATTTAGGAAACATAGAACTTCAATGAAATGGAAAGGATAAGATTAGGTTTGTCAACTGACGAATATAGCCAAATTAACGCTCTGTAGCAAGACTTTAGTCATACTTTTGGTCAAGTTTCTTATATGAAATCATAGGAAACGTAACACTTTTCTCGACCTCTTGTCAGTAGCAAAAAACCCTCTCGTCTTTGGAAAGCATGAAACGAATGACCCGACAAGAAGACCAGAAATGTAAAGAACTTAAAAAGAACTTGCTAAAAACATTACTCAAAGAAAATTATAAAATTAAAATTGTTTATTATTTTTACAAGTAGCCTCCTTTTATGCATAAAACACCGATACCTTACGTGTGGAATGATTCTACATGACTTATCCTGCGCATAAGTCAAAGCCTTAACCCCGATTATTATGGGCATTACTCTGACAGGATAATTTGTGTAGCATCTTTATGATATCTATAATATTTTATCTCTATTGTATTACAACTTCATTTTATCTCTCTTGCACACCCCAAGTTGGTTGAGACATAAGATTGTTATCATTCATGCCTAGACTATACACGATCGTTACGTCATCTGAAGATAACCAACAAGTCGTGAATCCTTTTGTTTTCACCCGGGTTAAGGCTCTTACATACTGGCGCGACTTGTCTCGCGACGCGACCGCCGCCGCATTGTTCCCGTGAATTTTTATGAGAAATTGTTTTGTTAAAAGTCGCGCCGGTATGTAAGAGCCTTTAAGCGTCTTGGTTAGCTTATACAAAATTATACAAAACTTTATTCTAGAGTCGGTATTTGAACTATAATTGTTTTTAATAGGTAGGTATACAGTATTGAAAGAAAGCAAGAACGCAAATAAGCAGATATTGTAGCATGCCTGTGAGTGACTGTCATTGCAGGTCACAAAAAGTGTTTTAAATCAACGTGATTTTGAATTAATAATTACTAGATATTTATTCGCAAAATGACAATTTTAAAATCATAATATTAAACTTCACGAGCGGATCCCTCAAAGATTATTTATTCAGATTCTGACAACAGTAGGTATAACAATTTGATAGTTTCCCATGACCAATAAGGCATCTTTGCAATGGCCCCGCGAATCGTGTTGCCAATGAAGCAACAGATTCTTTGCAACCAAAAATAAGATAGACGCGCTGAGTTCATCCGAGCATCTGATCTCGAATGTTTCAATAAAGTTCATATAAAAGATCATATCTATGAATGTATTGGCATTACGAAGTGACATGGTATTTACAAGCAGATCATCGATAAAATGTTACTGTAACATCTTCATTTTGTCGACCACTGTTCGCCATATCCGCTTCTGCATATATTAAAAGCAAAAAACGAAAATTGAAAAGCAAAGACTGAAAGCGAAGCTTTTTAGTGATTTTTTGGAAGTCGGTTGTTTTTTTTTTGTAAAAATTTTTGTTTTTAAATTTTTTGTTGTGGTACCTACCCCACACAAATTCGAATACTACCTGACACTACCTGATATGTAATAAATAACAGTATCGCAGTCAAATAACATATCGTCTCTATAGACTAAGTGGGAAAAATACATAATTATTGAAGGTAACTCAATAACTACGCAAGCGAAATTAATAAAAAATTTATGGACCACCTCTGAAGCATGACCTACCAAACAAAAAAAGAATCATCATAATCGATTCATAATTGGCGGAGTAATCGCGTAACATACAAACAAAAAAAAAACATTCACTACAAATTGAGAACCTCCTCCTTTTTGAAGAAGTCGGTTAAAAATAGACGAGGTCTCTTAAATCAAAAACCAATCAGCAGTTGAGGGTCACACATGGTGATTTGATGTGTAACAAATTCATTAAGAGGTCCTACTTGACCATGGTTAGGCGGCATTTTAATTTATGGAGACGAACTCTTATGCAGTATTTGGGCAGAACTCAACAAAGTGTTATAATATAAATATATGTGAATAAGCACAAACAAGTGGTATAGAACCTGAATCATAAATGCACATTACCTATTGCTCTATCACCACATGTCAAAGAAAGACTTAGGTAACAACGGGGTTAAGTCAACGAAGCCTCACCTCACGGGGCTATGCAAATTTATTATGACGTTACCTTTTATCGAATCTAAGCGACAAAGACCTACAGCTGCCCATAGGCCCATAGATATAGGTAGGTACCTAGCTAAATTTGCAACACTCGTATTGATTTGTAGAACCGTGAAAAGATGGCCAAATGATAAATAAACGACTGATATAGTCCATTACTGTCTATCCTAGATTGAAAACCCAATAAAATGTCAAAAACATGGCTAAGCTATATAGCAAATGCATCTCTCGAAGCATAAAACTTGACCCACTCAATGGAATGTAAATATTTATATAGTTATGTAAAATAATGAGCTGTCATCTTGGTGCCGACAAACTGTTATGTCATTATAACCTTGTACTACATAATATTCGTGTAAAATGATTATGCTAATTATTAGTGCTTTATGTCTTTGTAAACTCATCGCGGTGTCCAAAATCGTCTATATTAAAAGTTTGACCTAAAATGTGAGACGTTATATTCTGTAAGGAAAGCGACGGGTGTCAAAGGTCGTCAGCGATGTATGGTTCAACGGTTCAACAGAGTGTGACGTAAGCAGACCGGTTGGGAACTAACCTCCACTATCGATGAGGATAAAATTTACATTCAAAAACCTTTTGTAATTCGCCTACTTTTGTAGAAATATGTCGCAATATTTGGTTTTGATTCGGAAGTTGATGTGGAGAGAAATCGCAACCGAATGGGATTATTATGGCAAAATTCAATTTCTATTAATTAAATTCATCTAAAATAGCCGTTAACTGAACTATAAACGAATTCTCATTTTCTTTACATCAGCCATCACATCGTATCAGATAAGTACGTATGATAGCTGTGGTAGGCCAAATATATTATTATATTTCTGTTACTAAATTATCAAGAATGTAACCGCGACTATTAAAAGTCATTGGACCAAATAAATAGTCGTGAAACAGTTCATTACATAAGAGTGCGATGAGTCTGTGAGACACTGATGTTGCACTTTATAATGTGCTACAGTCTCATCAGAAACCAATTGTATGCAATGTTCAGCGCAAAATGTGAAACCTTGACCTTTTCCACGAAATTTTCAACTTAGCTTCGTGGTTTGTACATTTATTAATAAATTATTTTACAGCCCAAGGCATTTTAGACCTTATACACTCATTTATACAATCTATTTTTACATTAAAATTTTTACGAAATGCATCTTCAAAATAGCTTCGGCCAATGAAAATGCTAAAGGCCGATTTAGTGGCTCCGGCTGATTGACATTCCCATAACCTTAATGTAGCGTCCAAATTCCTTGAATTTTTCTTAGTAAATTAATGGTTGTTTCAACAATTATTTCCACTCGTTTAAGAAGTTGTTATAATTTGTTCAACATCAGTTCTTTGAACTAATGAACAACGTTGAACTGTTGTTATAGAATTTTCATTTGTCAATTGTTTGTTCAAGAATCTACTTTATAATGGAAGATTTACCGAGTATAATGTAATTTTGTAACTCTAGGCTGTGATTAAGTATTTCCCAGCAGCCAATTACGACGTAGAAACAATTAGTAGGTACCTACACAACTATAATAATTTTATATAATGGCAAAATGCTGTAAATTACTTTTAAGGAGTAAAACTGGCTCTTGTAATGATAATCAGTTAATGCTAGCGCAGGAGCCAGGGAATTCTTTAATATTGAATACATACGTTGTGTCAATAAACAGTTTTATTACTATACATTAACCAAGCGGACCAGAAGCCTAAATAGATTTAAGGACAGTCACTCACATTGTGTGAGAAAGAGGAATTTGAAACACGTAGGTACAGTCGAACAAGCTATTTGGTATACAGGCAGATAATTTGCAACTACTTTCAACAATATTGTGAGTGTTTTCAGTAGTCAACAGTCCTTTTACGTCACTTTCCTAAGCCATAAGCTCAAAAAGTTAAATTACACACACAATCAAAACGAATTTTAGCAGTGTAGCGGAAAATTAATATATTTTGCCTGTATACCAAATAGCTTGTTCGACTGTACCTAATATTTTTCAGGTAAATGGGACTATTCCCATTTACCTGAAAAATATACAAAAACAAAAACTAAATGAGATATAATGTAGGTCATTATTGAAGAGCTGTCTATGACCTCTAAATGGACTTTTTGTGCGTATAGTATCGTAATAGGTCACAGATGTTGTATGATAAACTTAATAAAACGTGCAATTACTGTATGTATATAAGTAGGTATATATTTAAGGTTAACCTCTTTAAAAAAAAATATTGATTATTATTTACGGACATTTGTTTAAGTGGTCTATATAGTTTCATAATTATGATTGTTTTTGCACACTGTACAGAACAATTGTGTAGGTACTCTGTTACCTATGTAACACTGTACAGAACAATCATAATTATGAAACTATATAGACCACTTAAACAAATGTCCGTAAATAATAATCAATATTTTTTTTTAAAGAGGTTAACCTTAAATATATACCTACTTATATACATACAGTAATTGCACGTTTTATTAAGTTTATCATACAACATCTGTGACCTATTACGATACTATACGCACAAAAAGTCCATTTAGAGGTCATAGACAGCTCTTCAATAATGACCTACATTATATCTCATTTAGTTTTTGCTATTAGCATACCTACCCACAAAACTTCATTATAACTGTTACCATTAATCCTGAACCACAAATTATTAAGTAAATGGACCATTATGTTTCTTAAAACGAACTCACACAACAACATTGATTGAGTGAACGTTCTTAAAACATCGGCTTGACATCTTAACGTCAAAAGAACTAATTACGGTCCAAGCTTTATTATGTCTAGTACTTTGTCTGTCTTTGAAAAAGCTAGACGAGATTACAGAATGGGTTCATGAGGCGGTGGTATTGCATAAATGGAGACACTGTGCGCTCCACCCAAGCAATGTCGGATACTTTCAAAAGAAAGCGATGACTTACGATTACGACTGAACTATATCCGAATATCGTGAGTAGTTACACATCGACTTATACAATTATTATAATGCTTTATGTAATACCTATTGACAGTGTAATAGCTATTGATATATATTGTGGCAGTAATGTAATGGATGCCTTCTTCTTATAAGTTGTTAATGAAGCTATTACTCGCTTATGCGTCATACACAGCCACGCCTTGCCTGAGAGGTAAAAGGAGTAGGGTCGGTCTTTTCTCCATACAAAACATCATAATTCGAGGTTCGGCTCTCGTCTACTTACTCTTCCAATATTGGACCAATTTAATAAATATTTTATAAATTGAATAAGAATGATATTTACTGTACCCCTATGTTTTTTTTTCATGAATAGTTGTCAAATTTGTACAATAGGCTTCTGATGACAGCGGTCTAAACAGGCAATTTTGAGCATTTTTTGAGGGTTCTAGTGCTTCTACAGATAATGTATCATCAAAACGGAAAACATAGGGGCATAGAACTAGTTGATATTAATGTTACTGTAAAAAATCATTGCTCTAAGGTCATAAACCAGAGAGAAAACAGGCGAGAGCGTTTGTATGGAGAGGGGACCGACCCTACAGTTGCGCTAAGTAGCGACACAAGCTGTTAAACTATTGTCTTCAAACTCCGCATGACTCGCATAGTTCAAAACAAATCAAAGTGGCAGTTCTTGAAAGAATTCGTCATAAACAGTTTGGAACGTCGTAAATCTGGCCCTTTACGACAGTATTACACCGAAGTTTCCACATTCACTATGATGTAACTGAATTGATATTCTAAATTTCACTAATAGGCCAGTAGTTAATTGTTTCAAAATCAGTCTAATAATTTCACCAGTTTGTAAAAGCAGCAACAAATCTTATTACAAATGACTAATTAGTTATCTGTCTGAGCTGTTTCTCAAACGCTGTTGTCGCCGTCTACTTACGTGGATATTAACTAGGTACCGTCTAGAGAGTTCAATTGTTACTGGGAAGAAGCAAAGACGTGGGCAAAAGTCAGTCTTACTTAACATATTGCCAGTGAAGCCAGCATGTAATCCTATCCATTCACTACAATACGCCTCACATTGTGATTCATAACCGAACATGAAATCTTAAACTAGGTACATTAACTTTTGTACCAAATAATAATGTAAATTAATGTTTTGTGAGTGCTAAATATTACAGTTACAACATTACAAGTAGGCGCTTAATTTGACTCTGCTTCTGTGATGTAATTTTTATTCAAAAATTAACATAGTTTCCAGGGCAAATGTTACTTGGCCATGCACCCACAGTTGTTATTATGTAGAAATATAATACAAAATTAATTTTACCATTAGTAGATTTGCCATCCTGCAACTAGGAAGTGTCTGTCTTCAATTAATGTGAACTAGATTTACTGATGGTACTGTAACCTGGGAAATGAAACGAAACAATTTGAATGTATGTCATAATATAGAATTAATCCAGGGAACCCGTATAGAATAATTAGTACAAAATCTCATAGCAAAATATAATCTTTGGATAGGTACTTATATAGGCACTTGAATTTGAGTTATATTAGATTTATATTGCCAAGAGGAAGATAGAAACTGTGGCGAAAATATAATTCACAAATACACTGCAATGTTTATTATACAGTTTTGGTTTGAACACTAAAATTTTTCATTGTTTGTTTATAAAGTCGCAGATTAAGTTTTTACACAGAATTCACACTCAAAGTTGTTGCAAACGTTTTCTAGCAACTATTAATCGTTTGCGCATAAGTTAGTCGCAATTTTAGGCACTTTTAAGTTGAATTACTATTTTTAAATCATTTTAAATACTGAGCTAGTTGTTTACAGTAGCAGTGGCGCCACCTGTATTGTATGAGTATTGTTTACGGTTAACCTTTTCGATTTATAAAAGACTTGAGAAAATGTGGAGATAAATCTGTCTACTCTTAGACAGATTTATCTCCACATTTTTTTAAGCCCTCATTTTCCTCAAAGTGTTAAAATATCGGTATTTCATTTCAGCAACAAATTAACGAAGATATCCGTTTAGTGATTATATAAACATACAGTCAGATCTTCTTATATTGCGCACATTCATGTTGAAACCGCAGGTTTTAAGTAAATGGGTGAGACGAGATAAACACATCGCCCACATGGACATCTCTGGAATTTTATATCAATAATGTATGCGTTGACCTATTGCAGGAATGGGTCCTTAGCCAAATATGCGGATTTTATCACACAAAATATTATATAACATACATATATGAATCTTCAAGAAACATTTGAAAAGGCGTTAGGAATATTGAACATTTAAAAAGGTCAGTAGCTCCTCTTCGTACCCAATTAATTTCGCAGTCTACCCATATTAAGTGGCAATCTATTTATATTCTGAAAACATATATAAATCATAAATATTCAGTTTCAATGTAATACTTATTTTAAAGCATATTTGTTTAAGAAGCCACTAACGATCTCAACTGCTGTTAATAGCAACAATAAAGAGATGCATTATGAGATCATTAACGTCTGCATTTATTACACCAACTAAGCATTTAGAATTACAAATTGTCAATAAAACTGCATTCAAAAACACCCGATTAAACTTTTACGTGTGCTGCATTATGTTAGAGTAAGAATACAGCTTCGTAACGTTACGTACAAATGTTAAATTAAAAATAGGGATACCTTTTGTAATTCATGTTAACATTGACATTTGTACGCCTATTATTACTTACATAAGAAAATTGCATGGTGGAATTAAATGTTTACAAACACACATGAAGGTACCAAAACTACATCGATTAAAAGCATGTAACACACGTATCTGTATGCTACGTTCACTGGTGTTCTGTACGAGAGCTGAATCTTGTGCTATACGGTATACGGTAATAAGAAGCACCTTACTCGCCCAGCCGTCGTGTTGCAACGCGGCATTAGAAGAAATACTTACGGTGGTATATAAGAGAACCGTTTGGACACGTAATCATCCCACACACCAAGTGTTCTCTGAAGAAGACAGCCGCAAAAAAACAAAGAAAATGAAATCGGTTAGTCCTGGGACGTAATGGATTGTGAAGTGAAAAGTGAACTGTGAAATTGGATTAACGGAAACCCTTTCTTTTCAGTTTGTGGTTCTTGCTCTGATTGCCGCCGCGTGCGCAGCTCCCCAGCAGAACCCACAGGATGTTCAAATAGTGCGATATGATGTCAACAACGCTGGAATCGATTCTTACAATTTCGCGTAAGGAACTGCCCCATATTGCAGATGTAGAGCATAAGGCACACAATACATTTTTTTTTTTAATTATAAATTATCTTTTAACAGATGGGAGTTGTCAGATGGATCAAAGCACGAGGAACAAGGACAACTGAAGAACCAGGGTACAGAGAACGAGGCGATTGCTGTGCAGGGACAGTACGCGTGGGTCGGACCTGACGGCGTCCTCTACACTGTCACCTACATCGCTGATGAGAATGGCTTCCAACCCCAAATCCAGCAGGGTCCAGGAGGATCTATTCCCTCTGCGGTCGTTGCGTCCCTCTTGGGTTGAAAAGTTCAGTAGAATAGTTGAGGTCTCTGTAAATACTCCTGATGATGTATATAATATTTATATGCTGAGTCATTAATGTTAACCGTAGTTTTTTAGGTAATAAATGTACTGATTTTATAACTACAGTTGTGATTTTATTGTCCTGACATGTTTATTTTATTTTGTTTACACATTTATCTATGCTACTGTTAATATTATTTATTTATTGTTTCGATTTTTATCAGAGGAAATGGCATCATGGTACATAAAAGCGGGTCAGAAGGTTCTTCATGAAGGGATATTCGTAAGCAGAAACAAATGCACAAATAGGTACGCGGTACATACGGTTAAAGATATTTATTTTCTCAAGAGAAATACAATTCACTTATAGATAAAACATAAATTGGTTTGAACAATTAATGTGCCATCTAAGCGTAGCTTAAAGTCAATACTTTGGCATCCTAAGAAACTTGGATTAATTTCTAAACAAACATCATCAGTTGAAGCGGAAGTTTTTAGATATGAAGTGAGAGTTACGACTGTCGAATTTTTAACTGACTTCAAAAAAGGAAGAGTATATTATAATATGTATGTTCGTCTGTATGTATTTTTTGTATGTATGTTCATCGATATTTTCGTCAATAGTGGACCGATTTTGAAAATTCTTTTTTCATTTGTTAGAAGAACCTTGCGCGGTGGTCCCAAACTTTGCTTGGGTAGTTTTTGAGTTAACTTCGATAATAAGTATTTAATCCACTTTGTGTATCTTGATGATTTTATAATACTTCCTGTCACTGTTGATTACATGGCAAGTAGTGGAATACGAATTAGTGTGGGGTAGGGAAAAATTAAAACATTTTTACAAGGAAAAAGAGACTTCTAAAAACAACACAGTTTCGGAAGTCTGTGTCTTTGGATCTATTTTTATTTTTTTGTCACCGACTTCCGAAATAAAAGTTATTTTTCACTTTAATATATTTTTTTGGAAGTAGGTTACTTTTTTAATAAGACTTTATTCCCAAACAAGCCGTGCGCCCGATGGAATTTCTCATCGGAAAAAATGACGACATTCCGATACGAACTTTCACCTTCAGGGGATGAATTTCCAAACGTCCTTCCTTAGTTTTCACCTTCGTTATAAAAGGAAGTTTTGCGCAAAATTTCATGCTTCAGCTTCAGGATCCAGTGGTTGCTCGTTATCTGTAGATTGAAGTCGAACAAACATAAAATTAGAAGATGCCATTATTTTCTGGAGCAGTCCAATAATTATGCAAACTATTATGAATATCAAAGGTAAGTTTCCTCAATCAGTGAACTGCATTTCTTCTTAGAATACAAACTTGCATAATAATTATAAGCATCTTCCACGTGTTTTTGATTGACATCATGACAATGTTATATCACTCACTCCTATACAAATAGGTCAAACATAATAAGATGAATCAGTACTAGTTTTTGTAGTACAATTTTCTTCACTTTGCATTACTTGTCGTTTACCGTTTATAGTAATTTATATATAGTCTTTGAGAAAAAACAAAAAGTTTAAAAATACAGTTCACAAAAACAGTTAACAAAACTACAAACATTGCGTACCATATTGTTTTCTTATTTAAGTAATGCAACTAAAAATTGCATGGTATTTTGGGTTTTGTTCCAATTAACAAAGCGGAAGTTTATTTATTCTGCTTTAGCTACATCAATGAGAACTGACTGCCTCGTTGGTCTATTGCTCGCAAGAGGTACTGCTGAGCACGACGCCCTGGGTACGATTCCTAGATCAAAGTGTCATTGGGTTTTTTTCCATCTGGAATTTCTCAGTAACAAACCAGAGTCTAGATTTGTACCCGGTTGATGGCAATAGGGTCACCCCCTATTACACTGGAAAAATGTGTAAAATAGGAAAACTTCTGCATTACCCTTCGGGGGTTACAGGCGTGATGTTACATTATATTATAATGGGTGTACCTAAGTGTATTACTTTAGTAGGTATTATCCTCTTTTTTTGGCTTCGCCGCAGTCGGGTAAAAATAAGACCTATTCACTGATTTTGTGTTTTAACCTTTGTTATTTTAAAATTGTTGAGTTTAAATGTTACTACTATATTTAATAATTTCCAATTAAATTTATGAATGTAATTACAACGTTGTCATAGATTTTTCTTACGATATTAGGTATCAGAATCTCTTAGGGATTATTTATTTGCATAATTCTTGAATAAACTGTTATAAATAGGTATTCGCTTATTAAGTATCGTATATCATCTTCTTATGATAAACGACTTTAATGGTCTAAATAATAAGTATAGATTTTATTATTTAGACCTTGAAAGGGGAATGGAAAGGCCCACCTTAGCTACAATAAAAATCATATACCTACCTACCTTACCTTCAGGATTTTATTGTTCCTAAAATATATTCTGGTTCGTCTCTCATCAAATTGTCGATCTATTGATCTGTAATCATTAGTTTGTACTTATACATTGTTATTTCAGGCGGTTGCAGGTATAACACAAAATTTTCATTTGCGTATTTCGCACATTCTTTATTTTAATAAATTGACGAGTTTACGCGTCTGTGAAAGAAAATATTCTAAGGCGCACTGCGTGCTGCCTACCTTATCAAACTTAACATAATAAAAACTAAAACCCAACTACGACTAAAAAGGTATTAAACAAGACACCGTAGACAGACAAATTAAAAATCCGGAGTCACACGTGTTAGGGCATAAATCGAACAGATTACGTGTGATTCCGGATTTTTAATTTCTGCGGTCTGTCTGCGGTGTCTTGTTTAATACCTTTTTAGTCGTAGTTGGGTTTTAGTTTTTATTACTTTTTTTTTTTAATTATTTTGGGGTTATAATATTTTTTTATTAAATGTGCTCATTAAGCCCTTTCATTTGGTACCCAACATAGTACAATTAACAATTTTGTTTTTTAGTTCCTGACTTTACGTCCTTTAGAGGGCGCCATTTAATGTGACGTCACATAGCCTATAACTAGCGGACGATCAAGACGCTTCCAACGATACCTCATTTGTCAAATTGTGATGAGTCGTTTAGAAGATATGAGAGAACAGATGAACATACTCGTACATACATACATACCGGTCAAAATCATAACCCTCCTTTTTTCTTCGCCGTAGTCGGGTAAAAATAAAGTGCCGTATAATGGTCTAAACTACAAAAATAAAAATTACAATGTTCCTAACCAGATAGGTGTTTTTCATATGTAGATATTCTACTATATTTGTTATGAGTATATTATTATTGGATTTAACAATGTCTTCTACTATTATTATACTAACATTTACCGAGATTAATGCAGATGATTTATTATTATCTATGTTGTTTCATATACAAAATTCAAGTCATAAAAGTTGACATTTGCGCATCATCTCCACAAAATTGGAAAGAAGATCATAAATTAATTATCATCAATGTCAATATTTTAAATAGATCCATATTATAAATGAGGATAACCTCGACATTTGATGAGGTCGAGTGCTGTTTTTTGTACTCACAGATTCTGAAGTCTTAAAGAGTTTTCAAATTAGTAGCCATTTTCCATTACAGTGGGAAATCACTCGAAAATCAATTGCGATGAAAAACAAAACCTCCCACACACGAATTACTGAAGTACCCAGCTACACGCACACAAAAATATTAATTTTAAACGAATTTTCTAAAATATTGTTTAATGCAAAATTTGCGTCCGTTTCATATTATAAAGAACCATCTGCAGGCTCAACCTCTAAGCTAATAGCTCAATTTAGACATTTGGCATTCGGAAGTATTTCTTAATTGTCTCAAGGATTTTTTGCAAAATCACTTAATATTGTATGAAAGTGAAAACAGGATTTATCACAAAAAAATGTATTTTCTTTCCTATACAATGGCATAAAGTTTAACAAAAAGTTTTATATTATAACTTTTTCACTAAGACATTTCTTCAAAGAAAAATTACAGTGACATCACTTTCAAAATTAATTACCGATTGATCGATAAACTAATTAATATTCTTTCTTTAGCATTTCGTTATATTGGGTAAGGTTGCTCTAAAAAGTTTTGTTTATTCACTGCATTAAGGGAATTACATTATATTAGATAGATGTCAAGCGGTTCACCTTCTACGGGTACTGCTTTAGCATATAATCAAATCAAAAGTTGTGCTAGATATAAATACCGAATTTCATGTGAGATTCGTCACTTCATCGTATTCATCCGTAAAATCAGCACTTCAAACATGAAACTGGTTCGTTTTATTTGTGTATTTTGTGTGAAACAGTGTTTAGTGCAATAGTTGAAAAAGTATCCGATATTTGTTATCGATAAGAGTAGAAGAAAAAAAGCAGTTTGGACACTTACTTTTCGGCCAATTTTGTTTTTCAATTCGCAACTTTTTTTAAATAGCTTTCCGCAATTTTCTCTTAAAGTGTTTCCAGTGTTAATTAAATCTTTAATCCAAAACAATTTATGAAACATTTCACGTAAAATATTTTAAATATAAAATTGAATATTTTAAATTATATTTTAGATCATCGGACCTACAGTTTAAATAGCAGCAATCTACAATCCATTTAATTACTTATTGCACAATTCATTTTCTGGTGCATTTATGTTTGGATTTTGATTCAACCGTTATTGTCTTTAAATCATTACTCTCTGATGCGCTACAAAATCAGTTACAAAAATGCGATGCCAGTTTGAACCTGAAAGAAGACTGACTGTTGTTAACGAAACCCTAAACCTTCTGTGCCCCGAGATTTGTCTCAACAATTTAACGTCAAAAATTAAATAATTCGTTTAAGTTTAATGGTCAACGATCCGTTCCTAATTCCGTTTTCATATTTTGCAATACCGCACTTTAGTCTGACACTATATCCAATAATAATATAATAGACTCCATCTTAGTTCACTTTAAGGAGTTCTTCGATATAGGAGCTAAGGACTAATTCCCTACATTTACTTACAGATCGTAGTTCTTTGCTTGGTCGCGGTGGCGGTAGCTGCTCCCCCAGTAGTAAACAGTGGCGTACAAATTATTTCGTATGAAAATGAGAGCTCAGAACCTGGAAACTACAGATACGCGTAAGTCTTACCATATTTCTTCTAAGCTTTTTTGTATTGGGGCTTATTTTCCAAACATTTAATTTTAGGTTTTGAATCGTTTTTTTTAATTCGAAACAGTGTCAACCAAGTGTGCCAATTTAGAGTTAAAAATACCTATACATATAAATAATCTACAACACGAATTTATACAAAAATGAACATTCATCCAAGCAGTTAAAACAAAAATAACTTTCCAAAAATATTATATCTTTCCAAATGTGGACTGCGCAGACATTCAGTCAGTAATAACATAGAACAAGGCTGTCGTTATTAAAGATGATGATAAAAGCATCGATGATTTTGAAAACCAAAGATGGCATTAACTTCCTATCCTATAAAATAATAATTATTATTTTTACAGCTATAGTCAAACTGACGGCACCCAAGCAGAACAGCAGGCACGCGTGACCAACGAGGGCAGGGAAGACGAGTCCATCGCCGTCAGCGGATCCTACACGTGGGTAGGACCCGACGGCGTCACCTACCGTATTACCTACACCGCTGACGACCAAGGTTACAAACCAGAGATCGATCAGGGACCCGGTGGAGCCGTCCCTCCCGCGGTCGTAGCGTCGCTTCTTGGTTAATTAGACTTTGTTATTTAATTTTTATTATTGCCAAAAATATGTATGATTATAATATACCTATATATTTTTTAATTTATTATTTTGTGTTGTTAATCGAATACCTATCGCTGCGGGTCAAAAGCTTAAATATCTGTATCAGGGCAACGGTGATTAGAACTTATTTCTATGTTTCAATGCACTCCCTGAACTTGACCCTGAACGTAATTGAAGTTCTTTGTTATAGAACCACAACAGTAACACAAATAGATGCATCGACTCTATAAATATTATTTTACCAAAGATACAAATAATACTTTACCTTAACTGGTAAGATTTACCACATTGTTTACTTAACCAACAATGCCATAATTTATCACTGTCTTGTATAAACTGCGAAACCCTTTTATTTATTGGGTTCTTGGCATTTCTGCGTATAAAATGATATGCGAGATATGTTGACGCCCACATATTTTTACCATAGATAGGTAAGACATCAGCATATTGTGAACACATTACTTATTACACTAAACCTATGTGACCCTTCACAGTTTTAAAACAGGGGAGAAGAACTGGCGCATTCTACCCAGCAACATATCTGTCAATCTTCTGATAGATAAATCCTAACTATAATATTATAAATGCGAAAGTGAGTTTGTTTGTTTATTTGTTACGCTTTCACGCTAAAACGGCTGAACGGATTTGTATGAAATTTGGCACAGGGGTAGACCATGGCCTGGAATAGGACCTAGGATACTTTTTATCCCGATATTCCCACGGGATCGAGACTTACGCGGGTGAAACCGCGGGGCCCAGCTAGTCAGATAATACTATCTAACATGGAATCGTACTAATAACACTTGTCACATTCAGTGCCATGTATATCTTTTTGTCACAGTTTTTGGAACATTGAGTATCCAAAAGGATAACACGTCTTTCTGCTTGGTAAAACCGCTGTGAATCTTTTAGGCACACGCGTTCTCTATACAATTATTATGCAGAAATCCACAAATGCAGAAATGAAAGCCCGTGTCAAAAATTAAAAGAACGTCCACTAAAGCGATGGCGCTGAGGGTTTTTAAAATAATAGTGTAACAAACTAGAATGTGAAGGCATGCCGAAGGGTCATTGCGACAACTTTAATTAATTTATGCCGCCTACTGAAGTTGATGAAACATTATTTGTCGCAACTTTTTTATACACACGTTTTGCTCATAGCTTTTGTTTAAATCAACAATTAAGTTAAAATCTATATAAACACCAACTTCAATTGATAGCTTTTGAAACATTGAGCGACACGAATTAAAACTACCTGTTGATAGTTGATAAGATTTTAGTTGGATCATCGAAGTCAACTTGCTATGTGCAACATTTTAACTAAATACTGGAAATATAATCAAGAATTCATCATCATTGCATTTGCAAAATATACATAAATAAACAATATATATATAATATACATATAATAAACAAAGCTATTTAATGCTGCATGTTATGCAGCATATTTAAATGATAATGCTAAAAGCCATTACTCCAGTAAGGACGACAACCGTCTATACCTGCTAGTGCTTCTGTTTGATTTTTTGTCATTGAATCGTACGTTGAGTTTTCGTTCTCCTACGACAACTGTCTACAGTTCATACATTGTTGAATCAATAGATAACTTAGTAAATAAATGAAAGTTGTTATTCGTTCTTAATCCGATCATACTAACCCCTTCTTTCGTAAGTTGTCTGATGTACATGTTTATGTCGTTATTTCTTAGCCCATGTGTCTTCTGTAATAACGGAAAAAGTAACTCTTATCACTAATTTTTATATCCGGAGTTCAAACATAAGTAAACATTCAAGTGGCTATTAATAAGTGTAACACTTATATAAATTGTAGTTTCATTAACTTTTTCTACTAAATATATATTTTAAAGTACCTATTGCTAAAGAAAGCATTAAAACTGATAACTTAGATAACATACTATTTATGTTTTTTTTATGTAACACTTAATTAGTGGAATGTCGAGCTCGTGGCTAAGTAATAACAGCCGCATGGGTCAATCCAACAGGTTAAGCTACGCTTCCCGGGGTTGGTCCGTGGATGGGTGTCTATCTCTACATACCGAGACTCCTCCGTGCTATCATTCGTGGATCTTTAACAGTCGTTACCGGTCGAAGCCCGAAAGTCTGGCAACCAGTCTTACCAAGGGTTATCATATTACCCATCAGTTACTGCGTTGTGGAGATCAGATACACAGTCGCTCCATGTAAAATACTGGTATTCAGGTGCATCCGGTTAGAGTGGAAGCCGACCCCAACATAGTTGGGAAAAGGCTAGGCAGATTGATTGACTTAATTAGTGGAATGGTAAAGGTAAATTGCGACAAAAAACGAAGAAAATATAGCGAAACTAACTAAATGAAAACTACAATTTAGCTCTATCTAGACCACTTGAAATCTGGAAATCAAATGCGAATCCTTTGCCTAGCAATGGGATGATAAAGCCTTACGCAAACAGAAATAAATATACATTAGCTGTGCCCCGCGGTTTCATCCACATAAGTATCGATCCCGTGAGAATGTCGGGTTTAAAAGTATCCTTTATCCTAATCTAGGTCATGGCCTACATGGGTAGGTCAGTAGGCCAAATTTCATCTAAATCCGTTCAGCCGTTTTAGAGTGAAAGCGTAACAAACAAACAAACTCAATTTCACATTTATAATATTTAGTTAGGATAAGGATATTATATACTTGGGATTTCATTGGAACAACGACTCAGGCAGAAAGGTAAAAGTCATCAATAAAATAATTGTCAAGACTTGTTCAACGAGTATCTCTTGACATTAGACTCTGGTACTCTAGGTCAAGGCTTGAACGGAAGATTCACGGCTGTATTTCCGGAGCACGAATCTTGCACCCAATTTTATATGCAAATTCCTATAATTCTCTTAATTGACTTAAAAAGATAACAAAATTTATTGCCTTGTTCAAGCAGGAATTATTTAATTTAAAAATAATAACGTTCAGTGTTTGTAGAATCACCAACTTGACCATCGGATGGACTATGGACGGCTTAGACAAAAAATTATAGCAACCAATTTATACAGTTGTGTTTTACTTCGATTGGGACTTCCTTCGGCAGTAGTCGCTTCACTTCTCGGTTAATAAATTTAATCAATTTTTTTTCCCTACTATTGAATACTTTATATATTTAGATAATAATTGATTTTGTTCAAATAAAATAAAAATTAAAACTTTGTATTTATTATTATGTCCTTAACCTGAGAATGGAAGTATTTTTGCCTAAAGAACAAAGATAAACGCATTTTTCAGCAGGGAAATTATACAAGCTCAGTAAAACATGAGTGCCGCAAACGCAGTCAAAACCACTTTTTCACAAATACAATGTATCGAAGCGAGACCTCCTTTGAAGTCCACCTAATTTTGGAATACAAAATGAGTTGTATAGTATGTTTTCCAAATATAGCGAAATATTAATTACACCTACGTATCACCATGTTCAAGACGCAAGATGAAATCACTTTACTATTCTCATAACATTGATCTAAGACATTTATAGAGTGCATTACATTTATATAGTACATGACTGTCACGGCCTGCAAATGGCTCATTGATGGACGATTGTGAAAATGTGAGCCGAGGCACACATATCTACACTTTAGTACCTACTTTTCTCAAATAATGCGCGGAAATTCAAACTGAGTAAATTAATTATAAATAACTTTTCACACGTCAAATTATGTTCATTTATTTCTCTTTCTTTAAACAGCTCTATCGCTCTCGATTTAGCTCGTAGACAGAGATTGCAAGCCAAATCTCTGTCTACGAGTCAAATCGAAATTTAAATAAAATCTTTGACAAGTTACCTCCTTGGTTGCCATGTGTTGAAGTCAAAAGATAATTTATTACACACACATTACGCTAAATTATGGAATCTGCAACGGTGCTTTTGTATAGAAAAGTCTTTCTCAGAAAAGCCATCATCAAGGTCGTTATTATGGTGCGGAAAGATTCTTTTTACATTTAAATAGGTATATTATTCAAATATGTTCTTAAATATTCACAATGAAAGGTCAGTTCAAATCAGACTATCAAATAAAGCTCATATATGTTGCTGCCCAACGCGTCACGGTACCTTACAAGAGTTATGTTTTTTGATAGATCATAGCTGCAAATTACATATTTATAACCTACAAATGTTTATACATCAACAATTCCTTCCTCATTTATGACAAGAGGAGATCTTAAACATTACAAGGGCAATGCTGCGGGCTAAAAGATGGTATTAATAAATTATGAGTACCTCTTGAGGTTTAACTCCGATACCTACTCTGGGTCAAGGTGAAGAAGCTTCGACGGAAGATTCTCGACTGTGTTTCCGGAGTTTGAATTTCGCTTCCAATTTTATATACAGATTTCTATGATTAGGTATTTCAATTGAGTTAACTGCAGATTTTATAAAATAGAATAATTATTAAATTAATATAAGCATCAAATTGGAATTTGTGTGATCAAATATGGGTAGGCTATAGAGACTTTCTATGAGAAGGATTTGTAATAAAATTAACCATCTCAGACATTGGATAAGCGTCGGATCACAAACAGATTTAGATAGATACGGCCCTTCTGTAGTTGTTACAGGTGAGATAACATATTACATAGTAGGTATATCCGGAGCCCATTGGACCCTAAACACGACACTTCGTTGATGTCACAACATCCGGCTATCGAAATAAAAAACCCGAATGTTTATACTTAATATACTTATACAAGGTGTTTGGTTAAAATAGAGACATACTTTAAGGGAGTGTAGTATTCATGAAAAGGACAACTTTTATTATACACATGGGACCAACCCTGAAATATGAAAAGAAAAACAGTTTTTCCTAATGGCAGGGAACAGCTGTTTTTGTACAATACTCCCTTATAGTACTTATGTCCCTCGTGTAACCTAACATCCTATGTATTATCTAGTCGCAAATATAGCTCGGGCGTGTGACATATACATAATTATACGATCAATGGAAAAATATTGAGAAAAGATGCAAAAAAAAAAAAGAAATCGGTTTTTTTTTGGTTGGCAAATTATTAAATAACTTCTCCCGCTCTGGGCGGAGCGGGAGCGCGTGACAACGCACCTCGAAGGAGAACGAAACATACTCAAAGCTAAGCGAAGTACCTTCTCTAATTATCGAAATACTTTATTGTAATCATCCAGTAATTTACAAACCGTTTGTCCATACATAATGCGTGTCGAGTTGCTAAAAATCATTATCTCCATTGGCCAACCACGTTTAGGTACAAACACGTAGAGGTCGAAGGTAAATGTCATCTTGCATTATTATTGATTAGCGGATTATCTTTAAAGTTTATAAGACTTGAATGATTAGTTATAATCACATAATTAACGAGGAGTATGTACTTAAAGAGTACCTACCTACTTAACTCTTATTAATAGTTTATAGTTGCTATGTTTCCTCTTTTCACGCATATGACACATAAGATCCATCCCCTTAAAGGAAAGCCCACTAAAGTAGCCCTAAAGATACTTATAATGTCATAGCGTGCGCCCCTGTCATTGTCTTCATAATGGTTATCACAGAACGAAAACATACTGAATAATTCGGACTAACGTAATTTTGGGTTGAAGTTTTCAGGGATAATCATTGTATAGTTTTTTTTGGGCTGGAGTTGTTCAGGATAGCTTTGTTAACAAAAGTGTTTTGACCGTTTTTAGGATTCCGTAGTCAACAAGGAACCCTTATAGTTTCGCCATGTCCGTCGGTCCGCGGCTTAGCTCAGAGACCGTTGGTACTAGAAAGCTGTAATTTGGTATGGATATACATATAAACAACGCCAGCAAAGTGGTAATTTTTTTTTTTTTTAATTTTTTTTTTTCACGTAAATTGGGGATGGTTTATTTTTTTCTCGTCAATCCCATGGTGTGGGGTATCGTTGGAAAGGTCGTTTAAAAATAATTTTAGTTTGTGAAAACCATTTTTGGATTCAAGAATTGTTTTGCGAAATATTAAGCTTTAAAGTGACAATTTTTGTTATAGCCAAGTGTCCCTCCCCCCCCCCCCGCTTCCAGCTAAATGGTTCGGTTTGGATATGTGAAAAAAATCACGGCAGTAGTATATATAACGAAATTAAAAGGAAAACTATCACCGCTACGTAGGCTCCACAAGTTACCGAGTAATAATCGACCAACTTAAATTTGCAGTTGTAAAAACATGTTTCCCATACATTCTGTATCGGAGAACAAGTTTTTCAACTACAATGTTAAGTTTGTTGTATAAATTCATCCTAACTACGGAACCCTTCATTGTGCATGGTACGACATGCACTTGGCCGGTTTTGGAAATAAAATCGGCCAGAAAACCACAAAGCAGTAATTAATTTTTTTTTAAACCAATTGATATTAATTAGAAAATCACGCAAAAATAGATAAACAATCGTTATTGTGTATCCTTTTTTTTATTTCCATAGTTCCAGAATGACATCAATAAAATCGTTCCTACTTGCTGTCAATCAAAAAATTTTAGGTACCTATACCTATAATTAAAATCACAATTTCGAAAGGTTCCCATCAATGACGTCCTCAAACGCTTCGCGGCTTACCTTCGCCATGTCGTAGGAGTGGTCAAATACACAAAACATTGTAACGAGATGTGCGTCAACTAATAACACTATGTTGTAATGCAATATTTGGAATAGTATAAAACATGAGTTACGATAATTCATGAGCACATAGTTCAAGTAAACTCGATACGGTAAACCGTTTAATAGTGATCATGAAATTGGTCAGTGTAATTCATTTATTTTTATTTTTTTTATTTAAATATTATTTTACTTAATTTGTGGTGTTATTGTGAAAAGTGTTGTTAATAGTGCGGTTTCACTTTCAGTTGGTGCTTTGTGCGTTAGTAGCTGTGGTGGGCGTGGTGCAAGCCGCCCCTCAGAATGCTCAGGATGTTCAGCTGTTGCGATACGATTCGGACAACGATGGACTTGGCACCTACAATTTCAAGTAAGTTCCCTACACTAAACATTTAAAATCTTGTAAAAGCTGTTTTTTTTAACGTTTTATTCGTTATTGATTTGGTTCCAAACACTACAACATGCTATGTATAATTTTACCTACTTACGTAGCATTATGTATATGAAATATTGTCAATCATCAAAATTTTATGACCTAATTACGAGAGACACCATAATTATCATAATTTATCCAATTGCACCATATTTATTTTATTATTCAACCTGTACTGCCGCAATGCAGGACAAGTCCCCATAGCCTTCCACTCCTTTTACGTTTCCTGCTTCGGCCAATCTCCCATCAACCTTCTTAGTCATTGCGTTTCCTAGGCCTCACTCGGCGACGACCATATTCATTCCAAAATTTAAATGTTGTTGTCAACATTGAAAAGGATACGCTAGAAACTTGGATTTCTAACTACAATGTGCCCCTCTATTCACAGCTTCGAACAAAGCGATGGCCAGAAACATAATCAGGATGGAGAGCTGAGAAACGCAGGAGCCGAAGATGCGTTCGTCGCCGTCAAGGGTTCTTACTCCTGGACCGGTCCCGATGGCGTCACCTACACCGTCAACTACATAGCTGATGAGAACGGCTACCAGCCCACCATCGAACAAGGCCCAGGTGGAGCTGTACCTTCAGCGGTAGTCGCTTCACTCCTCGGTTAATGTGTTATAGAAATAATAGTCGAATTTGCTAAAATAAATTTATTATAAGGCCTATTTTCAGTTTTATTTCTATCGTAGTCTTTGACGATTTCATTGAAATATCCTTATCTGCTTTCACTAGATAATACCTTAAGCACAGATGAATACAGATGGTTCACTCCGCATTTATAGTATGAAGCTACGAGAGGTACGCGGGCGGGCTCGACTTGTCGAATTCAGTGGGTTACGCGATAGAAAGAGAGGCAACTTCTACGTGAATAATATATAACATGTGATATAATTGTAGGTAATTAGCACTTCATTAGCAATTCATGTCGCACAGACATGAATTGCACGTTATTGTGTCGTAGCAAAAGTCGCTTTCTATTTAAATGATTTTGCGGAGTGAACCATCTGTACATTCGAGCCTAAAGATGCAAGAATGAACTCAAGCTAAGTGCACGATTGTCGGAATCAGCTACTTAAGCGACAAGCGAGCTCGTATATTTAGGGCACCATGAAAATGCTGAGTTAGGCTATCGCTAGCATAGCCGTGCTCAAAGCAATGACTGACCGCTAGGAGTCCTTGGAGGGCTCTCTACAGTATGGTCACGTTGGAAAGGAAGCATCATAGGGTTGGGGAGGCTAAATATTTTGGCGGACCCAATCCCTTGCAGGTGGAAAAATGAGTGTTCGAGGTGACACGTCTAACTGACGTTACCAATAGCCAGCGGTTTATAGATCGGGAATAATACCGCCCGGATTGCACGTTGTGTAGAAAGGTGATAATGAACCCGTTATGCGAAAGGATTTCTCAGTGGGTGCGAGTCCCACAGCACCACCTCGTTTCTTGAAAGGATGAGGGTTGCACACAGGCATTTTCTCCGCTCAAGAAAAAGGTCATAGATGAGTTGTGTAATCTAAAAACATTAAAGAGACGTGGCATGAGCTTCATATAAACTAGCTACGACAATAAAATACTGACTAACTCCTTTCTGAATGAACTATCATAGTTTTGACATGGGTAATGTAAACTTTTTAAAAGGTCTCTGCTTCTGCCAGAAGCTTCGTGTAATGTCTGAAATAATTTTTTTCACCCCTATTTCATAAAAATTGTATCAAAAGCTAAGAGAAAATAAATCGCATAATATATTGCGTAAATGTAGCTCTTTTCGTTTGATATGTGTATTGGTCTCAATTTTTTTAAATTCATTTGACGGAGGAACCTGCCTTTCTGAGTAAGCAATCTATAGTATTTCAACAAAACAAAACAGCTGGTAATATTTTTTAAACTTTCACAATTTAGTCAATCATTTAGTTTGTGTAGGGAATGTAGTGATGAATCTTATTCACTTGTGTGTTTCAGTTTTATTAATTATTGTTGCAGTAAAAATGGTTAAAAAAAATCCTCATACCAATATAAACACAGGGGAGATGGTATTAACAGCAATAAAAAAATTGATGAAAAACACAGGTTGGACTGCACGCACTATTATCAAATTTATTAGGATGGAGTACCAAGTTTCTGACCCGAAAATAAGCCGAAAAGTTTCCAGGTAAGCCTTTTTTGTTAAACTGTTTTTTTTGTACTGAATTTTTTTATCTATAGTCCTCCAGACCGTATTTTGGCCACGGCGGCCAATCTCACTGACATATGCTAGCCTGCACATTGTCCAACTAAATCGCAATATTAAATTATATTGGTCATTCGATAGTTGGCCAACTTACAATTATATGTCTGCGGAGCTCTAGGTGTGTTCAAACATTGCACGGCAAGAGCGCGGCAGCAACACGCGGCGGCGTTTGCAGGACACATTAAACCGACGAATGTTTGTGCGGCAGTACTGCGCTGCATAACTGCGACACGCCGCGCACTTCAGTTGGCATGAAAGCGGTTGCATGTGTCGTAGCTCTGCTTATAATTCGTCCGAACATTGAATAAACTGACGAATGTTTGCTAGAAATGTTTGTGCGCGGCAGGTAGACAGAAGCGTTCGCGTGCGGTATTCGTCCAAACACAGCGCGGCAGGCCGCGCACGACATTGATTGTCTTTGACAGATAATTTGGCTTTATAACTTGTTAATTATTTGCCATGGTATCACGCCTGCTGTTTTAACTGGTAGCCTACTTTAAAAGAAACAGTAGCCTTACAAGTGACAGACAGACCCTAAGGGAGTGCGGCCCGGTAACGAAAGTTAATCCGTGTTATGAATAATGAATATGAATATTTATTTTCTTTTTGTGGTCTGGTGTATAATAAAGTATAAATAAATGAATACATAATCTATTTGATGGTGCAAATAAAGTGTGATCATCTGCAACACTCTTCAACGGCCTTGTTATTTAAAAGCACTCACGCTTTTTTTTTTAAACCCAAGTCATTATTATGATTTTCATTTACATCCCTCGTCAATAATGAGTGACGTTTCTCATTTATAAATAAAAAATTAAAAAATAGATTAGTAAACAGAAGTATCGAAAAGTTGTTGCAAAATGTTTTTGTGTTCTTGGTAAAATGTTGCGAGCAACTTTGCATACAGTACCTACCTATGTTTGTGACTCATGTTGTTGCAAAAATATTGAATGGGAAGTGTGGGAATCTCACTTTGCCTCACTTAAACCATCCCTGTTCGGCATTAACGGCACATAGAAGGGAGCTCCGAGTTTTCTTAGGAGACCAGGTCTAGAACCCCCCTTGTGCAACGCTTGTTAGGGTAGGTATGCCTGAGACTATTAAGAACCGCAAGCTTTGTTGTTTACAAATATTATGTGTCTTTCACGAGATGTAAGCAAAAACCAATTAGTTTTGGTCGAAAAAAGAGATGTCAGGTGGTTTTTACCCGACTACGGTGAAGAAAAAAGGAGGGTTATGATTTTGACCGGTATGTATGTTATGTATGTATGTATGTATGTATATATGTATGTATGTATGTATGTATGTATGTATGTATGTATGTATGTTCAACTGTTCCCTCATATCTTCTAAACGACTCATCACAATTTGACAAATGAGGTATCGTTGGAAGCGTCTTGATCGTCCGCTGGTTATAGGCTATGTGACGTCACATTAAATTAAAAATGGCGCCCTCTAGAGGACATAAAGACAGGAACTAAAAAAAGAAAATTGTTTAATCGTACCATGTTGGGTATCAAATGAAAGAGTTTAATGAGCACATTTCAAAAACATAAATATTATAACCCCAAACGAATTAAAAAAAAAAAAAAGTAGTAAAAACTAAAACCCAACTACGACTAAAAAGGTATAAACAAGACACCACAGACAGACAAATTAAAAATCCGGAGTCACACGTAATCTGTTCGATTTATGCCCTAACACGTGTGACTCCGGATTTTTTATTTGTCTGTCTGTGGTGTCTTGTTTATACCTTTTTAGTCGTAGTTGGGTTTTAGTTATTATTACTTGAATTTTTTTATTATGAAAACTATGTATGTTGAGTAAACGATTTATTAAAAAATCCTGTTGCAGGGCCTTAAGACGTGGTGTAAGGCTGGGGCTGCTGCAGCTGGAGCAGGGACGCTACAGACTCAACGAGATGTCTCGTTTAGCGAGGACAGTGACGACCCCGCGCGTACAACGTATGCGCAAGATGCAGCGGGTCCTGCGTGTGCGCAGCCGTACGCCCTCTCCAAGTTCTAGGCTCGAAAACTTCAAAAACCGTGGAAGATTGTAATGCTCAACAAAGTCAGTCAGTGCCTGTCCAATCCTGAATGAATAATTATATTCTAAATTCAATATACAATATTTTCGTGTTTTATTTAAGAGGTAGGTATACCCCCCTGGTGTAGAAAGTAATAATAATAATTTTATTTATATTATAGAATACCTACTGGTAGTTGTTCGTTCGGCCTACCTAAATAACGAAACAACTTGGGTCCATTAGCAAAATTCGTCAAACCAAACTACTTCAGATCAAATGAACCTAGGCCGAAAGGCAAAAATAAGCGATTGCCATAACTATGGCCGTTTTGGCCGCTTGATTAGGTAGGTACATCTATGGAACCTTTGTGTCGCAGGTACTATTTCAAAAGACAGTTTGAAAAACGCCTCATGGATAATTTATAGTAACGTGTAAAGTTTGGACATTGAAGATTTTATAGGCGCTGCGCTGTAACTTTTATGTAGTGGTGTAGGTACTTACTCCTTATTCCAATCAACCCCAATGCAATATTTATTTCTACCGATAGAAAGGGAATAATGCTGCGAACTGAGTTGCATTTAAATAGAAGAAAAACGAAAAAGGCTTTCTGAGCGCCGCAGGCGAGGCAATAGCAATTTCAACCTACAGTGTGTTTATAAAATATTAGCTTCCGCCAGCGGCTTCACCCGCGTAGGTCTCGATCCCGAGGGAATATCGGGATAAAAATCGTAGGTATCGTATCCTATGTCCTGTTCTGAGTCATGGTGGCAAAGGAGATGTTACATTTTCTGCCATAAAGTGTATGCTAATGAAAAAAAAGGAAAAAAATCCACGAATTGAGGAAAAATATTCTTTCCTGAATATTCCCCTGATTTCTTTGGCACAAAAATAATAGTTTATCAAATTATTGCCATATTCTATTGATCATGGCGTCGTCTTACTTGCACAGTGCTTTCGTCCAGAAGTCATGTTACATTTAAACAATAAAATCACGTAGACGTTGTTTAAATAAATACGAAAGGCATGTATTTCTCTGCTATTTTTGATTAATAATAATGTGCGATACATCATTAAAAATAAAAAAAACGACTTTTGAGGATTGTAGATTTGTAGGTACTTCTGGACGAAAAATTCAAACATAGTGTTTGTATTGGTATTTCACATCACATCTTTGACAGTTCTAAGTTTTAAAACAGAGACGGGTTGTAATAGGCTAAACACGATAACTGTTATCACTGTTACTGTTACAAAAAAATTACAGATCCAAATATCTATTATTCTGTAATAACAGCCTGTTATTTTTGTACGGATGATAAATACCTATTTCAGTCTCAATTGAATATCTTCTTTATTTCTTTTAGTTTAAAGTCGATAATCGTATCTATCTGTTATTAAATAAAAGCCTGTTATTTTTGATCGGACGATAAATACGTAAGTAACAGCCGCGGTAACAGTCTGTGTGGGGATTTTCATAATGTATTAACAGTAACAGCCGCGGAAACAGTCTTGAGGATGTGTTATTTTATGTAACAGGTATGTTTTATTATTAGGAACAATTGTTATCTGTTATTTCGATCTGTTACGATAAATACGCCTTACCCCTATTTTAAAATGTAAACGTCATCTGTCCAACCAGCCTGTCATGGCTGGCTGTCTATGGTCGTATTTCTCCTGACAAACATCAAACTTTTTCAGTTTATAATTAGTGCCTAAAAATATCAGATATTATGAAAAAAAAATGCCTTTACTATATTGAGGGGTTCGCTTTCCAGGTTTTATAAAGTGCACATGTTGTGGCCGGAGTCCCATACAAAAATGAAACGTGTCCTTTACTTAACATCTTGTGCTAGTATAGATACACTAGGTATACAGACACAGAATAAGATAGGTATAATTAAATTCAGCGTGGATCCACCTCCGCAGCATCGGGGAATCCCACCGATCTGCGAACACTCTGAGAGTACTGTTGATTATATATTAATATTACTGATCAACAAAAAATACAATGTACTTAAGGTTGTCGAAGAAAAAAAGGAAATACTCTAAAAAAACGCTCTTGTACGTACGGTTAGTCCCGCTATGCTATGCGCTATGCTATGTTAAGCAATAGATTCAAACAAATTCCTTTCCCACATAGAGAGCGCATGTCACATTTTCACGGACTGTCATTTTCATTATGATAAAAATTAAACTATTCACTAACACCCCATTTTCATTCCTTAACTGTATTAAATTTCGTCTCGTCTAAGCCTATTATTACCCAGCAGCTGCTAAGTTTCTGATTAAATTATTGTTGTTCACGAGTTTCCTTATTTGCGGACCACCATAGTGTTCCCATTATAGGCTGCATACGTGTTGTTTTTACACATCCTTAACATTGAATAACGTTATTATTATTACATTTTCGCATGTGGCGTTGTAGATGCCGCCACAAATATATATTCTGTCGTCGCGTCGCCGTCGTTTATTTTAATTCTTTCAATGTCAAAAACTACTAGAAACTCCTATCAGACTACTCTTAAAAGATGTAACGTTGGTGAACATTATACCTAGATATTCTGCTGAGATCCTTGATAAAGCTATATTTTTTCTTGTTACGACTCCGAACTATGTATTTAGTAATGATACCTCAGTTGCAATGTTAGTTATCTGCATCCTTATCAAGAAATCATGTAAATTAAAAATTACGTGCTCTTGTAATTATTATTTCAATGCAGTTAAGCACAATAGAGCTATTATCACAATCATTTTATCCATTCGTGTCCAGTATCCAGTGCATTTTTTTTATTGAGAGACAAAGTTTACGTCATTACCTACATAACAAGTTGCAAATAAGTGTTGATCATAAAGTACTACGAAATTCGTAAGTTGATTTATTTACCATCTACTTAACCAAACCTCTTAATTGGAGATCTTCAATTTTTTTAAATATTCGATGACAGTATCTCTTCTACTTTTATTTGTAGCTCATTTCCGTAAAAAAGTGCCATTGTATAGGTAACCGCGACTTCGTCTGCGATCCAGGATGAAAAGTAGCCTATGTCCATTTTCTGGGTCATGGTCTATCCATGTGCCAAATTTCATGCAAATCCGTTCAGCCATGTTAGCGTGTAAGCGTAACAAAAAAACAAACAAACTGACTCTCGCATTTATTTGTTAGGATACCTGTCACTGTTCGCCTGCCTTTATATTATTTACATATTATTGTCAGCATTGGAGTATTCAGTTTACAGGTGTAAGGTGTTAAAAACTGTATCCATAGGTATCGGTACATTCTAATACTTTAAATAGCTGGAGTTGAACACTGCCGACGAAAACAAACCGATTTTGAATAACTATTAATTTTAATGTTTTCTTAATTATGTCAGTGTCCTCGAAACTAAAGACTGATTTATACGGTACGATTTAATTGCCTGCTGCATACCATAAGCGGAAGAAACAATAAAAATAATTTTTTACTTCAATTTTAATGTCACAGAAAGAAAAGAAACTGGCATCATAATATGGGGCTTAACGTAACCTTATCCCGAAATTGGTTAGCTATTTAACAGTTCAAACGCGACATTTGATGCTGTCAGTAGGATCAAACGGTTTCTAAGCATCTTGGGTCACATCCAGCTCAATAATTTAGTTTACTGTTGTACAAACTGATTATATCGTAAAGAAATCTATACGATAAAATCAGACTTCTAAGTTTAGTGTTGCCCATAGATGTTTAGCCCAGGTAAAACTCCATACCCAAAAATGAAAAGTTTTTTTGTGAAAATGTTTTGTTTAAATATAAAACATTTAAAAATATATTTAAAAGAAATAAAGGAGATAATTTTGGTATATAAAAGAAAGAAAAATTCTTTATTCTGCACAAACTAAACGCACATTACAAAATAAAAGAATGCCATGACAATGGTATAACAATAGTGATTTTATATTGGTGTCATGCATTAAATGAAGAACACTGCATACGAAACATAAAAAGAGGTAGATACTATTTTAGGACATGCCTCGAATCACGTCATAGGTATTTTGTTTTTACATTACCATCCTATGATCTTGATTTCCTTAGTTACCTACTTGAAGTAATTATGTGAATGCAAAAAACAGACTCCATCTTATTCTGAGAACATTAAGACAGCAGGATACAAGCGAATCCAATTCATTCGTAGATCAGATGCGTAGTGTTGTAACGTATAAATAATATTTCCTTTGGGTTTATAAATCTTTTTGGAGTTACAAAGGGCTATTGACACGTTGTTTATTTTTGTTGACGATTTTTTTAAGTGTACCTACTGTGTGGAATATACTATCTTCCTATAATAATTGGAATATCAAGCAATTGAACTCAGACGACATGGATACTGCATTAGTTAAGGTAAGAAATTAGTTGTATAACATTATACATATATTATGTAGGTATGTAATATGAAACAGTTCTTTAAAAACTGGTTTATTTTAACGAATGATTTTGTTGTAGATACGTTTTTACAAATAGGTATTGAGTTAAAAAACTTAACCCCCAATACAGAACTTTTCGATAGTCGATAGATTGTAGGTATTTCATTGCTCCAAGTTTTGAGTTTGTTCTAGGTATCACATCTATATAAAACATGCAAAACGATTTATATTTCGGCTCATAAGAATGTCAAATTAGCTATCGTGAGGTTCTAAATCAGAAAATTTTACCAGTACGGTAATCTCGTATATAAACTAATAATTGATTAACTGTGTCCGATGTACCTGTCTATGAGTTAAATATAGCGAGTATTGTAAAACTGTCGTGGTTATAAATGACTATCTAGGGGCACGGCAGTGTCCTCGCCAAGTCAAGCAAAACAAAGGCACAGCTGTACCATCTTTTTTCGAAGCTATTCTTTTCGACGCCCTGTAACTTCGTTGTGAATAAATAGAGTTTTCTCTTGGTAGATGAAACAAACATTCAGATGTTTCGCAATCAAAATTACTTATTACTTATACCCCATTTGAAATAAGATTAGACATTAAAACAAACCCTTTTACAGTCCGTTCAACCGATTTTGACTTCTAAACCGTAGGCATAAGGATAGCATTAAAAGCAAAAAAAGTTACACAATACCAACTATCTACTGCGGCTGCCATTTGTCATGCCACCAACGCAATAGAATTAAAAATCGGTTGAACAGAATGTAAAAAAGGCTTATCTATACGTCTAATCTTATTTCAAATGGAGTATAGTTAGGTATTCTTTATGCGAAAACCGTGTTACTCAATTGTTATGATAAAAAGTACACCTACTTTTCAAATGATTTTGTGAGTTATGTTTCACGTATTTCGTTATCCTTTTGTAAATCCTTACATCGAAATGCCAATCACTAAAGTTATTTCACTGTTTTCAGTTCTTAATATTATGGATAGTGAGTGAAAATATTGTGCTCACCACAAGTATGGCTCTGAAAGAGTTTGCCAATGAAGACGCTAATACAAGACAGAAAAGATCACCAGCCTCTTTATTTGGATTTAATCTGGGAAATCCAGTTTCAGTAGCTAGAGAATCTTTCAGCAGTATCGGAAACATATTTACCGGTAGTAGTGGGAATACACATCATAATAATTATCGTGAACCAATACAACCTTACGGGCAGCCTTATGAGAGGACTACCAATACGTTATCGCCAAAAAGCATTCCAAACAGAAGTGGAATACCAAATTCAATGGCGCAAGATGATTTTCAAAAAGGTGATAGTTATATTTGGCCACAGGAAAACAAAAGCGAAGGTTTTAAAAAAACAGTACCTGAGAAAAAAGAGCCCAATACAAAACCAGCGCCTGCCAGTGAGGGTCCGGAAAATACAGGCGATAATCCAGGAAATGGAGATATTGATAGACAGCTTTTAGATAACATATTTCAAAAGTCACAATTTAACTATGATGGTACAACTGTGGATAACAATATAGACTTCGTAACTGAAACTGGAGAGTACGAAAGTGTAAGTAACTACCAACTTAATCCTTAATATTATAATGCACAAGTGAGTTTGTTTGTTTGTTACGCTTTCACACTAAAACGGCTGAACGGATTTGGATAAAATTTGGCACATGGCTAGAACATGACCTGGAAAAGGACATAGGCTACTTTCCATCTTAGATAGTAGACGAAGTCGCGGGCGACAGCTAGTTAATTAAAACTTAATCTTTGTATCTATTAAACCGAAAAATAAAGCGTTTTTTTTTTTTTGTAAACCAATGTTTTACCGTACGGTACTTGGTGAGTACGGTAGCATTCACTCGGTAGCAGCTATTGGATCGTGCTTATGCTAATTCGAAGCATGATTATTTTTGGTCTTAATTGCTTTACTTCATGAACACTTTACCAAGCGGGCATCACTGGGTTCAATTCCCAGAGAAAGTAGGTTATCTAGCTAAAAGCTTGCTTGTGTAGCGATTGTAAACTAAGTAATTTACAATCACTACACCAGCAAGAATTCATTCAAACTTAATAGAAGGCACTCTTGGCTTGACCCTTGACGAGAGTGCCTTCTTTACAGTTCGCAATGTAACACCTGTATCGTAGGTACTCATTACAGCATTGCATTTATACTTAACTAACTAGTTTTTCTAAATTCTTATGAATTACAAGACCTCCACATCCATTAAATATACATTAATGACCGAATCTAGCCAGTACACACAGTGATTTAACGATAATACGATCCTGCGCATCCGCCTCGACCCTATACCCATTTGAAATAAGATTAGACATTAAAACAAACCCTTTTACAGTCCGTTCAACCGATTTTGACTTCTATACCGGAGGCATAAGGATAGCATTAAAAGCAAAAAAAGTTACACAATACCAACTATCTACTGCGGCTGCCATTTGTCATGCCACCAACGCAATAGAATTCAAAATCGGTTGAACGGAATGTAAAAAAGGCTTATCTATACGTCTAATCTTATTTCAAATGGAGTATAGATAATTACCAACTTCTACAATTATCTGCCGCGACTTCACTCACGTGGAAGTCGTAAGACACCACCAATTTATCTACTAAAATGACAACTATATTTTTATAAAACTCCTTTAGACTTGATTGTTGAAGTCGCAACGTATTGCCTTTCTTTGCTTTTTCTCGGCTCCTAAGGGGCACCTGCGTAACGTGATATTAATATACAGGGTTAGTGGTAAAACTAACAACCCCTTAAGAGGTTAAGTAAGAGGCACAAAACCTTACTGAATTATACACCCATATGAAACTCCGATCGGTAGTTTTTGAGTTTATCGCGTTCAGACAGACAGACAGACCCGGCGGGGGGACTTTTTTTTTATAATTATGGAGTAATTCGTCAACTCGTCCTACATGCCTACGGACCATTTAGGATGACTTGAAGAAAATCAAAATAAATCATATTTTCATTCTGCAAGTCGTCCAACATTTCTTTTTGTGTGGAACTGAGGTGGAACTTAAAACTTTACACAACTTCGTGAGATCGTTTGGGCGCCTTTTTCTGTTCATTTCTATCACCCTGGTACTTTACAAAACAACAAATAATTAAATTTCAAATTCAAAACCTCTATTTTTAACATTATTGAGCTAAGTAGTAAGTCACTTGAGCACCTAGTTCCAGTTCATTTATGCTTTCGTAGTAGTTTTAATAAATAAAAAATTAGGACAGTTGAATTTAAAAACATCTATCGATATCATTTATTACGAGTTTCAAAGTTGCGCTTCGAGGAATACCCCGAAAATAAATATTTTATAACAAATTCTTTTTTTATTATTATTTCCACAATAACACTTTTGCTACTGATTGTACCTTTCTCATTTTGATAGTAACGTTGGACGAGCTGCATAATGAAAATATTATTTATTTTGATTTTCTTCAAGTCGTCCTAAATGGGCCGTCGGCATGTAGGACGAGTTGATGAATTACTCTAATTATGTAGTGATAGATTGAAGGCGCTTTTCGAGTGTCCGTGACCGCCTTATTCTTCAAAACTGCGTTACGGATTTTAATGTAGATTTCACCATCACTTAGAGAATTTATTCCGGAAAATTTATGAACCTAAATACAAAAACCGTGTGAAGCAGGGGCGGGTCGCTAGTAAATTATAAGAGTACTAATGGTTAACTACTGGTTTATTCAATTTCAGACTACGGGTTTGGACCAACGAATGCTGCCTGCAGCTGCTGTGGCATCACTTTTAGGATAAATCTATGATTTTTAGCATACTCCATGGCAAAGTTCTGTATGGAGAAATGACTCAAAGAACCTAGAAACGTCTGCCATATTGTTCATCATAAATTCGGCAACTACGGTTCCATCTTCGTTGTATTCTACATAAAGAAGGTTTTGAATTGCGGCTTTATCATCCTTTCCCTTTTTCGATTTTTTTCTCTCTTTAACCTGACGTAACAACGAAGGGCTGTTAATGATCAGAACTGCTCTTCGTTTTCCTTCGGGGCGCTTCGTTACGTTACTGGATAAATTCGTAGTGTAATTCGTAGTTATAGTACTTTGTGTGTCGATGGGTATTTTAGCTGTTGTAACCACAAGCGTAGTCATTTTCTCAGTGGTGTTTTTGACATTTCTACAAAAACAAAAAGATTTATCAGTGTGCTCCATGTACCCTGGCTGATGCCGGAGATTTGTAACATAATACAGGGTGAAAGGGACAGCCCTCCGCAGACTGATGGGATGAATTCAGTATATCATACTTAGACGACTGATAGATGAAATTATTTCAGGAAAGTTTTGGGAATCCAATAAACCTGATTTGTTTTATTACCTTATACGCAATGTATCGTTACCGTGGCACAACGCACGTAGCCGCACTCCCCGTGGTGGGGAGGCGCGCTCGCGCCACGTGATTTATCAATGTAAGTTCTGAGCTTCACGCGTCGTTCGCCTTAGTATTTTAACATCCATTGCTGGTTTTTTTAAATGTTAGATGTTTTTTTACATAAATGGAGTGCTGTGTACAGAGAATGTAATTTTACATTGAAATAAAGGAATAATAAATGAAAATAAAATTTTAAAAAAAACCTGACAAACCTTTCGGTGGAATATGATTCAAAATAAGGAGCTGAATGCCCCCTGTTAATTTGCGGAGGGCTGTCCCTTACACCCTGTATACCTACCTGCCTAAGACATTTAAAAACTTACCCTGTTTTTAATTCAACTGTTGCTGTCGGTACAGTATTGTTACAGAAGGCAGACGCAACAAAAATTCCAAAAATCTGCAAAGAAATATTTTTTTAAATAATATTTTTAATAATTCACTAAGGGAAATATTTTTTTTTAGTCTTCTTCTACTTACGGGTAAACATCTTAAGTTAATCATTGTTAATAAGCGTTTTGAATGGATTCACTAATCACTATGACTTTTCTCATGAAATATTATGGCACCATAAAAATTATCAGTTGCAACAAAAAACGTTTAGCAGTTAATTTTCTAATTAGGTAATCTACTGCCCTGATGTTGACTGGTTGCAAGAGCGGCCATAGCATTAGCTCGAGTTCGATTCCTTTTGTTGAGCAAATTGCTTTTGTTTGAGACCTACTGAGTTCTTTGAATTGACTTGCATTTGTTTATAATATAACAATATTACAGTGGTACCCCACACTTCATAAATACACTACACTCCCTTCTTCAAAAGTTAGTGTTAGTTTTTAATTATCTACGTATATTTTTCTTTTTTAAGAATCTATTGAATTTGATTGTCTTAATTTTGTTTAATAAAAAAAATATTAGAAACTGACTATTTTATTACCTGGCATTTGCCTCTACTCAAGTGAAGCTGTAACCAAAATCTGTACATAATTTGATATTTTTTAGGATTCCGCACCTCAAAAGGAAAAAACGGGATCCTTAAAGTATCACTTCGTTATCCGTCCGTTCGTGTGACTGACTGTCAAGAACCTTTTTCTCAGGAACGCGTCGAGGTATCCAATAGAATTTAATAAAAATAGGAAAGTCTAAGATCCCCTGGAGCTCTAAGGAAAGCAAGCTTCTAACTAAGCTTCTAATACGCGACATATTTTGGTACTCGTAAATAAATCTGTTGACCTAGAATCATGAAATGCAAGGTCTCTCAGCACAAGTAAAAAGTCCGAAAATCTTTTGGTTTTATCACATATTTTTTTTGCGTTTACTTTTGCATTTGGACAATTGACCGTGAAATTGAATTCATGGGCAGGGCATGCTCTTAACATTTGTTCTCACCACATGGGGCCAACATTGAAATAGCGAAAAATAAACAGCTGTTCCTTACATTTATGTTCGCACACGTCAAAATGTAGGGAACAGCCGATGTTTTTTCCCGGTTTCAGTGTTGGTGCATAGTGAAAGTTGTGCATAATGATGAGTACAACGACCCCTTAAGAGGATGCCCATGAATTCAATTTCACCCTGTATATCGATGAATTAGAGAACATGTTTTTCTATATATTCTCCAATTCATCGATATATATAGAACTAACTTATTTTCTATATATAGAACTAACTAACACTAGAATTTAAGTTCTTGTGTAATACTAATACATTAAGGATCACAGTTCTCCGAAATAAATGAATTTTAATTTAAGTTTGTTCTCGGGATAAATAATTCATCTCAACTACCAAATGTTTGTGGTCTAACACGCACTTGGCTGGTTTTTTTTCCTATCAATAGGAGTAAATAAGCTCATCTTCGCATTTATTTAGGCGTCTCTTTTCGTTCGATGAGCCAACGGTTATTACCTATAGCCTACATTATCTACTCATCTGACATTATTGATCTACATTCTGCATCTGGAAATAGGTCTATTCCTTTGAATTAAAAGTTTTAAAGCTTGAAAACAATTTAGTACAAAAATGTTGTACCTAACCGAATTTATTCATTTTTGTACAAGACATTCATTGAATGTGAGTTGCTCGAAACAAAATGGTAGGCGTTAACGCTGACAAACTGCAGTCACTGCAGAAAAGTTACCTTTAATCATCAAGAAATACAAGCAACAAATTTTTACGAAAAATATTCTTTATCTTCTTTGAGTTCGATTTCAAGTTGTAAAAAAGTACAAAAAAGACAAGTTAGTAAATTAAGACCCAAGAAAACCATTTAAAAACTTTGAAAGTTGGAGGGATACCAGTTTCTGACAAAAAAGTAGTGAGGGAAAAAAAAGAATGATCGAAATCATCGTTTTAATTCAATTTAACATTAAACTGTCACGATTGTTTTTGTGTTTTCGAATATTTTAAAATTCAACTGTTCATCAGCCTGGACCGTGCCCGGTTCATGGCAATAGGCTCGCCCCGTATTAAATGGAACTTAAACATAACTGGCGTAATGTGAGTGTAACTATAGGGACACCACTTCCACTAGCGGTGTGGTGGTCGCGCGGCGGCGCCACGGCGTCGTTGCGGTGGCGGCGCGGCGGCGATACCGTGTACACAGCCTAGCGGTGCCGCGGCGCGGAGGTGGTGCGGTGACGGCACACAATGGATCGTCCCCATAGAAGAGGTTGGACATACGCAGCTTGTGAAAACAAAATGAATATTTTAAAAAAAAATGCTATCATATTCCTTTATCAAAAACCTACAAATATTGTTCTGAGACTTTTTCTAATTGGACTACGAGAGAGAGTTTCAGGAGAAAATCGATAAAAAGTGTTTTATTTGTATGGAAATAGACACTTAAACTCCCCCACCGCCTGAGTTGTACTCTAAAAATTGTTCATCAAAATATGCAGGGTGTAATAGGTAAGGAATTTGAATTGGAGCTGTTCATGAACTGTAGTTATATTGATATCTTATGTGTAACTGAACATTGGCTAAAAGTCCACCAGTTCATGTTCAGCTTTAACAACCACCAGGTTGCCAGCTCATTCAGCAGAGTTAATATGATACGTGGTGGCTCTCTAATAATTGTTCGTAACAACTTGAAATTTAAAGAACGTAAGGATATTGTTAGCCTCTCTGTTGAGCGAGTTATTGAAATAGCTTGCATTGAGCTTGAGCAGTTCATTGTATCAAGCCCCCATGTGCTTCATATGATATTTTTGAGAAATCTATGGATATTAAAGACTTGTAACAGTAATAAAACAGTTGTCTGTGGAGACTTCAACATCAATATACTAGAAAAATCTGCTACAGTAAATAAATTTATAACTCTATTAAAGTCATATAACTTGTACAATACATTCTTTGAGCCGAACAGAATAACTGCCACTAGTGCTACCTGTATAGACAATATTTTTACAAACTCAAGACCTTCTAGCCATTTAATTATAAATGAGTTGGACTCTGATCACTGTGGCCAGTTAGTCACTTTCCCTCAGAAAATAGTCAGAGCTCAAAGAAAACTTGTGAGTTTTGTTCCTGTAAATAAAAGTCGCTTAGATCAATTTAAAAATAATTTAATAGAAAAACTACCAGGTTTGCCTTATCACAACGACCCGGATCAAGCTTATACTTTACTATTTAACCTCATCAATTGTGAGTTTAGGAAGGTTTTCACCTCAAAAACATTGCCTGTTTGTGACCGCGTTTTATTTAGTGTTTGGGCAATGTTTATTTAGTGAAGGGGTATTTACAAAAGTAGGCAGAGGTTATTTGAATTGTATCATGAAAAAACATATAACCAAGACCAAACTTTTCAAGGATTTGTTAAAAAATATTCTAAAACTTTTAAAAGAGCCTGTTCCTCAGCAAAAGCCATACATATTAAAAATAAAATAAAATCTTCTGGGAATAAAATTAAACAACTTGGAATATTATTAATTCTGAAACGGGTAGAACGACAGTACGGAATTGTGACTTCCGTCTAAAAATCAATGATGTAGATATTAAGGCAGACGGGGAGGTGGCAACTGAGTTTGAAAATTTCTTCACTAATATTCCAATTTTAACAACCAAAACTCTGCCATCGTCGTCCTCCACTTCTGCTTATTCAATACTAAAAGAATGTGTACCAGAATGCGACAAACTTTTTGAATTTACAATTGCTACTGCTAAAGACATTATAGAATCTTTTAAGGAATTCGATGTGAAAAAACTGCTGACCTTTGGGGATTAACATCAATTATTGAAGACATAGTATGTACTGATTACTATGTCTTCAATAATTGATGTTATTTCACCCTTTTTGGCAATTGTTTTTAACTCTTGTATTGCATCTGGTGTATTTCCTGATCTGATGAAACTTAGCAAAGTGATTCCACTGTTCAAGTCTGGCAGCACAACTGATCCCACGAATTTTCAGCCTATTAATTTTAAAACAGATGTTAATACACATCATTTACTTCATCTGAAACAGTTCGGTTTTACAAAGGGTCGTTCAACTACAGACGCGGGCGTGGAATTACTGAAGATTATACTCTTCAGTAATTCCACGCGAGGCCTGGGAGGAGTCGCAGGATGCTCATGGCATTTTCTGCGAATTGTCCAAGGCTTTCGATTCGTACATCATGATACTCTCATCAGGAAACTGTACCACTATGGTATGAGGGACAAGGCTCTTAACCTTCTGACTTCTTATCTGAACAACAGAATTCAGAGGGTCGATGTTAATCTGCAGGATCTTCGGTCCCCATGGGCGTTCCGCAGGGTTCAATTCTAGGTCCTTTCTTATTTCTCATTTATATTAATGACTTGCCTTACCACATAAGGGATAATCACAAGATCGTGTTATTCGCAGATGATACTTCCCTTATTTTTAAAATAAAACGTCAGTTAGTCAACTTTGAACAAGTTAACGATGCACTCTCTAAAGTGGTGCATTGGTTTAATGTAAATAATCTTCTCCTGAATGAGAAAAAGACTAACATCATTATATTTTCAACGCCAAATGTCAGGCAGCTATCTACCAATGTTAAAGTTAATGGAATAGAGTTGGACCCCGTTGAACCGACAGTTTTTCTTAGAATAACCATTGACGGTAAATTACAATGGGGCCCACACATAGAAAAATTGTCAGGAAGGCTTAGTTCGGCCGCCTACGCCGTTAAAAAAATTAGACAGATAACTGACGTAGATACAGCCAGAATTGTTTATTTTAGTTATTTTCATAGTCTTTTGTCTTATGGGATTCCTCTCTGGGGAGCCTGTGCGGACATTAATGCTATCTTTGTTTTACAGAAAAGGGCTATTCGAGCCATTTAAAACCTAGGTCCGAGAGATTCCCTACGAGAAAAATTCAAAGAAATAGATATTCTGACTGTAGCCTCACAATATATATTTGAAAACCTATTGTATATACACAAAAATATATCAAATTTTAAGAAAATGTCCGATATTCATAGTTTAAATACCAGGAATAAACACAATCTTGCTGTACATCGCACTCGTCTCCACAGAGTAGGCAACTCGTTCATGGGTCAATGTATACGCTTTTATAACAAACTTCCCATTGACATTCGAAACTTACCCATTAAACGATTTAAAAGCTGTATTAAAACCAAACTTTGTAGAAAAGGGTACTATAAAATTTCAGATTATTTAGAAGACAAAAAAGCATGGGATTGAGCTGCTCGCTCTGCTAAGCATTGTAACATTTTGAATAATATGGAAAATCATCAAAGTATATCAACCAGTTTTATTTACAAATTGACATTATTGAATATTCTATACAAAATGACATGATTACTTTGTAAAGTATTTTATTATTGTGAATGTGAGGACTATGTGAATTTTTATTTTTTTTCGTTCTCTGTTAATTTTATCGATGATCTGGCAATTTGAGAATTTTATGCGGCCTACCCAAATGTCCTTTCTTTGGTATTGTTCGAGTCGTTGAGCTCCTTAAGTTCTGAGTTGAGCTCCACCATTACTGACAAATGCTTGCACTGACTGGACAGGTCCACTCAAATCTGTGTGGTTCTTTCCTCAAAAGACCATTTCAGACTCGAATTTACATGGTCCTCATATGGCTTGACCAAGATTATGTCTGGACTTTAAAAGAGACTGTGACCTCTGAGTTTGTTTCGGCCTTTCTTCTCAGAGTAGTCAGATAGGAAACGCCGACCTCATCTAGCTTATTTTTAATATTTTTTAATATGACGTGTAAAAGTGATTCCAATATCCTATTTACAGAATAAACAATTTCATTTCAGTTTCGCCTGATTTCCAGTAGACATTTCTAAAATTGGTATCTACCTACTAAGTTCAAGTTTTCCATGCGTAAACCAACATCTGTTTTGCCCTCAACGCTGTATGCTCACTGTTGTATGTTCCCTGCAGATTGCTTGCTCACGTGCCCTAATATTAATATAACTAATAAAATAAAATATCTGGGAATTATAATAGATGAAACCCTATCTTTTAAACAGCATATAGAAGCTTTAAATAATAGAATGCGTAAGCTAATATTCGTTTTCAAAAAATTACGCTATATTGCAGACCCAAAATTGATTAGGCGAGTTTACTTTGCTCTCTGTCAGTTAATTTTGACTTACTGCATTACCTCTTGGGGTGGAGCAGGCAAAAGTTTGCTGTTACCTATCGAGAGAGCTCAAAGAGCGATTCTCAAGGTGTCTACTTGCCGCCCTTTCCTTTTTCCCACTAACCTGCTCTATGAATCCTGTGAAGTACTAACAGCTCGACAGTTATTCATAATGAGCATTGTATTAAAACAACACGCAGCCCTCCCCTACAGCACTGAATTAACTAAAAAGAGACGGAAAGACATAGTTTGCCCTACAAAAAGTACAAAACATGCTTTCGCAGCCAAATTTTTTGTCTTCCTAGGACCATTACTTTATAACAGACTAAATGCGAGAGCCAAAATTTATTCACTTAATTATAATAATTGTAAAAGAACTCTCAAAGAAGCTCTTCAAAGTATGTCCTATGAAGATATAGAGGAATTATTAGTTGTATTCAAATAAAAATTGTATTTGTACTAATTAAGTTTAACTAAGTTAGGTTATGTAAGTACTAAGACTTTAGCAAGTAGGATTTATTGTATATTTATTTTATTGTGTATTTACACCTTTTTACATACCTATTAGATGACTAGATTTTTATAATTAAGTATGTGATTATTTAGAAATACTATGCCTTGCCTCGCCTGAAACACAGGATGACCTAGTTCAGGCACATAAAATAATTGAATTTTTCGTAGAATTAAGCTTTGTTTTTAGTGTTTTACCTTTTTACCTCAATAAACTTTTATTTAAGTGCCACATTTTGTCCAAAGACACTTGGTGCCCCAATCGTGCCCTTTCTGAGATATAATCGATTTTCTTTTTATCATAAGTAAATACAATAGCATGACAAAAATACCATGGCAACCATGAATTTTCATTTGGCTTGAATCAAAATAACGTTTGTATGTGTGTTCACGCATGGCAACCGAACATAGAGCGGCGCGGTAGCGTTCGCGCGGAGCGCGCCGGCGCGCCGCCATTGTGGAAAAAATGAGACAGGACCGTGCGTGCGGCTCGGCTTTCCTAATTATAATTTAATTTAATTTAAAAAAAAAAAAAAAAAAAAAAAAAAAAAAAAAAAAAAAGAAATCGTTAAATGACATTCAGTATGTAGGTCCAGTAGTACAAGATGATTTGTTGTCAATTTTATTAAGGTTTAGAGCTTATAAGTACGTGCTAACTGGGGATATACAAAAAATGTATAGGCAAATAGAAATAGATCTATCTCAGCGACATTTGCAACTTATTTTGTGGAGGGATGATTATTCTCAGCCTTTAAAGGTCTTGCAGCTTAACACAGTCACCTATGGGACAGCATCTGCACCTTTCTTAAGCACGAGGTGCCTTGTTCAGTTAGCTCGCGAATGTTCTGATCCCATAATTTCTAATATTTTAGAACATGATATTTACATGGATGACATAAATACTGGATGTCAGTCGGAAGAAAACATTAAAAAAATATATGATGAGGTCACTAGAATTTTATCTTCAGCTTGTTTCCCTCTTCATAAATTACGTACAAACTGTCCCAAGGTGTTACAAACAGATACCACTTCTAAAACTCTTGATCTGAGTAAACATTCCACAGTTTTAGGACTAAACTGGTCACCTTCATCGGACACATTACATTTTACAGTTGATATGGACATGAGTAGGAAACTTACTAAACGTACTATTATATCATTAACATGTAAAATATTTGACCCGTTAGGGCTGCTATGTGCATGCATAATTAAAGCTAAAATGATTTTACAGCAATTATGGAATGAAAAGTTAGGCTGGGATGATCCTGTGCCACCCCATATCGAGAAAAGGTGGGTAAAGATATCAGAGAATATTAACGATCTGTCTAAAATTAGTTTGCCTAGATATGTGATAAGTGATTTTCCCATGTTAGTTGAATTACATTGTTTCGTAGATGCTTCCCAGGAAGCGTATGGAGCCTGTGTCTATCTACGGTCTATTAATAATGACAATGTTGTAAATGTTAAATTACTGTGTGCGAAGGCGAGGGTTGCACCTCTGAAAGCTATGACCATACCTCGCCTTGAATTGTGTGGCGCACTACTTGGTGCTCGATTGTCCACAAAGGTAATCCAGTCCATTCGAGGGCATAAGATAACACAAAAGATAATATGGACTGACTCAACAGTAGCACTTGGCTGGATTAAGGCACAACCAAACCTTTTAAAAGCATTTGTGGCCAATCGTGTAATTGAAATAAATGAGTTAACACAGGGCTTTTCGTGGAGGTATGTTCCCACTCACCTTAACCCTGCAGATCTTGCTTCCAGAGGTGTAGATCCTCAGCGTCTGCAGGCTGAACCCTTGTGGTGGGAAGGACCCTCCTTCTTAAAGGAGGGATCACCTGCTTGGCCACAGCAACCTCATAAGTCAGTGGAATTACCTGAACTAAAGGTTCATTTACAAACACAGGTGACTCACGAGCACAGTCATAACTCTATCATTAATTTTAATAATTATTCCAAGTTTAACCACTTAAGTCGTGTGTTTGCATATGTATTACGGTTTGCGCATAATTGTAGGAACGAAACGAAATTAAATGATTCACTACAAACTAGGGAAATAAATAAATCACATACTATTCTCTTTAAAATATGTCAACACGAATCGTTTGATATAGAGTTGAAATCTCTAAATAAAGGTTTAGGAATACCTAAAAAATCCAAAATATTTAATTTAAATCCGTTTCTTGACTCTGAAGGTTTATTAAGAGTAGGAGGTCGTCTTGACAATTCCAGTTTTGAATATAACAAGAAACATCCAATTATATTAGATTGTAAACATAGACTTACTCTTTTATTAATGAAAAATGAACACCAACGTTTATTTCATGCAGGTCCGCAATTGTTATTATCTTCTGTGAGAGAAATGTACTGGCCTGTAGGCGGGAGGGCCTTGGCGCGCAAGGTAAATAAGCAATGCACGGTATGCACTAGATTTCGTGGTAAGACTATACAGCCTATAATGGGCAACTTACCATCGGCTAGGATGAGGCCTACTTTCCCTTTCCACTCTACTGGTACTGATTTCGCGGGACCGTTTCAAATCTCTAGTAAAAAGGGAAGAGGTAATCGAATAAATAAATGTTACCTCTGTTTATTTGTTTGCTTAAGTACCAGAGCGGTTCACCTAGAGCTAGTGACTGATCTTACTACATCAGCATTTATTTTATGTTTACGACGATTCGTGTCGCGCAGAGGTAAGCCCTATGATATTTGGTGTGACAATGGCACTAACTTCGTGGGGGCAAACAATGAACTGGGTAAGGTGCTACGCTCCAGTCGTGACTCAGTCATTGATTATACTAGTAACGAAGGCATTTTATTTAAATTTATTCCAGCTTATTCACCGCATTTTGGTGGGCTCTGGGAGGCAGGCGTAAAGGCAGCCAAATATCATTTGAAGAGAATAGCAGCCAATGTGTCTCTTACTTTCGAGGAGATGTCAACTCTTTTTACACAAATAGAAGCAATCCTCAATTCTCGCCCCCTCTCCCCTTTGTCTTCTGATCCCTTAGATTTGAACCCTTTGACCCCCGGGCACTTCCTAATCGGACGGCCACTGACGTCGGTGCCCTCTTTTGCAGCAGAAGACTCCAGACCGCAGTACCACCTCATCTGCAAACTTCGTCTCGAGTTCTGGAAGAGGTGGTCTCAAGAGTTCATAGCGGAACTCCAACAGCGGTCCAAGTGGAAAAGCAAGTCTATTGGTCCTAAAATTGGGGACATGGTTTTAATTAAAGAACCAAATCTGCCTCCGCAACGCTGGCGGCTTGGTCGCATTACACGTCTACACATGGGCGCAGACGACACTTGCCGGGTCGTAGACGTGTACACATCTAAAGGAACCATCCGAAGAGCCATACACTATATCATCCGGCTGCCGGGTGAAGAAGAAGACATTGAAAGTTAACTTTCAAGGCTGGGAGGATGTTCACGCATGGCAACCGAACATAGAGCGGCGCGGTAGCGTTCGCGCGGAGCGCGCCGGCGCGCCGCCATTGTGGAAAAAATGAGACAGGACCGTGCGTGCGGCTCGGCTTTCCTAATTATAATTTAATTTAATTTATCAAATGTTTTATTTCAACGCCCGCACAATGTGTATTTAGGTACATTTACTTCCAAAATATTGCGCATTATTACAATATTATTTGTATTTTTCGCATTATTATAGTACTAGCTGCGCCCCGTGGGTACACCCGCGTAAGTCTCGATCCGGGGGCAATATCGGAATAAAAGGTACTTTATGTCCTTCTCCAGGTCATGGTCTACCCATGTGCCAAATTTCATCCAAATCTGTTCACCCGTTAACAAAGAAACTCACTTTCGCATTTTATAATATTACGTCGTCTTTGCGTCCAGCGCTCGGTGTGGTCGTGTTCTGGTTTGCAATTGGTCAATCGTCATCCTGACGATGCCTCGTTGAGAGGTGAAACACGTGTCGATTCCTTACAGGGTTTTTTATGACTCTTGAAGAATAGTCAAGCGGAATAGGTTACTAAATACCTTTTATCCCGATATTGCCCCCGGATCGAGAGTTACGCGGGTGTACCCACGGGGCGCAGCTAGTACTATAATAATGCGAAAAAATACAAAGTAGGTCGAAGTAGGTATTGAGATAATCTGTACCAAGCCAGGTACATGGTTATTTCCATGTGACTCCGTTCGCAGCTGGAAAAAACTCAATTGCTATGTCAAATGAATATGCATTCAAATAACTGTTATGCATGTATCTAGTATGCTAAGTTCATATTATTAAGGTATTCATAAGAATTTTATTATAAAAGACAAGGATGTTATTTTTATGGTCTAGTTGGTATTTCGCTGGTGTCCATTGTAATGTGATTTACGGATAGATTAACATTGAACCTGTCTTGCTGTTGCACAATAGACGTCAGTTTTGTGTAAATATTTTGACTGCAGTTGCAAATAGTACCCTATACCTTCTTGAATACGGATATTTACTTTTGCAATAAGAGCGAGTGCTAATATTTATTTTACTTTGATAAACATAATTATTGCTGGTCGACGCCGACGTGTACTGGGTGTTAGGGTAGACACCGTTATCCTTGAAACTAGTGGTTTGGTGTCATCTATAATATACTTTTTCTATGGGACCAACTTTGAAATCGCCAAAAAAAAATCAGCTGTTCCATACATTTTGTCGATTTAAGTGAACACAAATGTATGGAACAGCTGATTTTTTTTTCGCGATTTCAAGGTTGGTCCCATAGAAAAATTGTATACGATAGCTACCCGACGACACAAACTGCAAAGCAGCTCCATGTTCCCACACAATATAAAACACGGCCTAAATCAATGAATCTGTCCTTAGCAACTTAAACGCCCGAGCTTAGTGTTGGGGTAACCATAGTTGCTAGGCGTGTGAGTCGATAGAGTAGAGAGAGTTGCGCGCTTTTTATGGAAGGATTATGTCAAAATACCATGGGGTTGGAGAAACAATAGAGTTTTGAATTTTTTACGCAGATGAAGACGCTGATAGAAGCTTGTCTACCATATTTTCGTTTTTTCTTAAGAAACGAAAAGTTTCCTCTCTCTCCGAACATTTACATGTTTCTTTTGATTAGGTTGATCACAGCCTCAAATAAAAAAAATTGGCTAAGTATACTCAAAACTCAAACTAACTAACTTTAAGTTCAAATAAAATACGGATAGTTCGCCTACGGTCTTTTTTCAATAATATCCGCCTTACCAAATATGTCTTTCAGATAATTGAAAGTATCAACCTGGGGAAATTTGATTTTCATGAGTCATAGCTAATTAGATTGGCATCACAACATGGGTTTCTGAAAACGTCCAACGGCATCGTGGAAGACCAAGGCGTAGATGGCGGGACGAACTTGACGCTTATTAGTTATTATTTAAGAGGCATTGGTAATATCGGCTCAGGATCGAGTTGAACGAAAAAAAGAAAATGAGGCCTTTGTCCTGCAGTGCGATAATAAGGGCTATTTATTATAAATATATTATTATGGTTTAGAATAAATGGCCCGTATTATTTATAAAAAAATACGTATACTACGTGTTTTCTTTTTAATCCCATAACTCCATAGAACATTATTAATGAAACTATTTCAAAGAATCAACTGGCATATGATTTTCTTTTTTTTTTCATTTTTCATTCAAAAACAATTCGACAAAATCGCGACAAATAAGTAAAAATTAAATAATTTTAAGTCTGACTGTTTTTGTCCATGAAAAAAAAAAACTTATGACAACGTCACATTTTGTTAGCTTTAAATATGAATGATTGGTTTGAATGAAAACAATTTATATGCCAGTTCATTCTTTGACATGGTCTCATTAATACCCTAAAGTTATGGGATTTAAAAAAAACGCGTTGTATAGGTACCATGTTTCTCTGAAATTGTACAACATATTACGTTCTTTTCAACGAGCTGCTAGCCAAACTCATCATTACTTAATACATAAAATATAATCCAAAATGAATAAAATAAAGGTCTATAAAGGTTTTTAAACGAGAAAGGTTGTCGCGTTATCGCGAACTTAACTTCGCGCGCTCTCTCTCGAACACCACTCGACGTCTCGTTGAGCAACAGAGAGCGCGCGATAACACGACAATGTAGCCCCAGCATCTTGAAGTGAAAGATCGCCAAGTTAATAGGTACATCAAGCACGTGAATAAATTGTAGGTTTATGGCTGTCGATTGCACATCAAAGAAAGTTGCACATTAATACTCAAAACAAAAGGTAAAAGTAGACTGTCAGGTTGTAAACAAGGTGAAAATTACCTGTACTACTGGATATTCTATGTACGTAACGTATAACCATAACTCTTTTAAGGAAACCTTAGGAGTGTTTTGCATACAATAGTCCGAAGTGTCAAGGACGTGTCGAGTCATAAATATCTAATGTTCATAAACAACTTCAAATAACTTTTACTGCTTACTTTTACTTTATAAAAGCGTAAAAAGACGTCACAGTACGTTGATAGCAGTTCGCTGTTACTTGCAGAAATAATGTCCATACCTACCTACTATTGAGATTGTTTGAGATGGTGGTGCCCGATCTCCCCAAGTTCGCCAAAGCTTATTGCCATTGTAGTTTTAAAGGCCTTGCTTAATGCGTAAGGATGCTGTTATCTGAAAAATATCTCTGCCACTACTCACTTTACCACAAACTCTCTGAAACATAGGTACAAAACAGCGAATGTAGGTAGTTTGTAAGGTAGCTATGTCGTTACTTTTACCGTAACTTAAAAAAGGTCATCGGAAAAACCAACGACTCAAGTAATTTCCTTTAACTTTTATTTATATTCCGCAGTTACACCGCTCCTTTAATATTTGATGTATTGAGAGAAAGTATTTAAGACACCGTTGATGTTTTGCATTATTTATATTGTTTTTAAAATCACTGAATCATATATTTAAATTATTATTCGCAGTTCGTTTGTACCTACTGCTGGGTTTAAGCCTCCTTTCTTTTGTCCCGTGTCCCCATTAAACCATCTTAGTAATTTCTTACCATCTGTTCTTAAATGTTTTCATGATTTGATACATTAATTATTTTTAGCCAAGAAGTTACCAGCTCTTGGCTGCTTGACCTCCTTTGTCGTCTAGGTGTAATATAAGGGTACATGCAGATACAGGTAAGCCATGTTCAGAAATAGCACAGTCACACTGTTTGTTGGTACCTTGGCAGTTGGCTACTAGTATCTTTCAACCATGAATAATTATCATAGAAGATACAATCATTGAAGTTTTTGCAAATTAGGCATTGCCTGTATGAAGGTCTGTTAATTTGAGGTAAGTATTTCCGGACTATACGTTATCAGCCTATAATATTCCCACTGCTGGGACACAGGCCGTAATCCACTTCGTGGGCCCAGTGCGGGTTGGTAGATGTCACCTATTTTCGCATTTTTGGGTGTAGGACATGCTTGTTTCCTCACGATGTTTTCCTTCACCGTTTTGAGAGCAATAGTGATGAAATAGTCCTACACAAAGTAAAGCGCCTGTCAGGGTTCAAACCTACGACCTACAACTCGTAAGTCGCGGCCGTTAGGTACCACTGGCCCACCACTGCTCTCAGGACTTTGAGTGGCAGCTTATTGCAATCACTGAATAATGTAATTTTTTTTATTTGCATACATGCCAAGTTAAGTAGGTAACTTGTATTTCTGGTTACTTTTTTGCATTGCTCGGGGTTTTTGATTCGTGCAAGTTACCTCGTTTCCAACATTCTTTCTACGTGACATAAATATCTGAGGTATCATAATGAAATCGTCACATTTAGGCAGTAAAAACTTGGAAGATCCTGTACAAACTGACGCGTTATTTGACTTAATCATTAGTCTAACAATACACGTCTTCCATCTTATCTTATGTCATCATCATCTCATATAGGTACTTACTGAAATTCCATGAGAATTCATTAACGTTATTAACCTTACGTGTGTTTTTATTCTAAGGAACGAAATTTTATTTTTGAGTACCTACCTACCTGCAGTCATTACATTTTGCGCTAATTTTGTTTTCTCATATTAAAAGACATGATAAGATCATAATTTGTATAGGGTTAACAACCTTTTAATATTCTAAATTGGGAATGTATTTGCTTGAAATTCAATTAGCATGTGACTAGTTCCGCAAACCAAAACGGATCGTGTTACAAAGTATGCTAAAGGAATCGTAATAAAATGCGCATACTTGCCTTGGTGTTGTGGATCTACACTGCCACTATTTAATATACGTACATGATCATATTATCAACAAAAAGCTGTACCATGTTAACTAAAAAAATTAGTCGCGCATCATTACAGGCCCTAACATTTTAAATAACACGTATTCTTTCAATAGTCCATCAACTGCTGTAAAAAGATATGATAAAAAAGTCCCTAAAAACGCATGGCAGACGGATTGGCAATGCCAGTTCATGAATAGTTTAAAAAATCAAACAATCGTTAATAATTCTAATATAACAATTCAGTTTCTCATTAATGCAGAGCCTGCTGGGCTTACAACTCGGAAATTTAAATAATTTAATAACTCCGATGATTCTATTTGCAAAACTGTCAATAAATCAATTAATTTATTACCATATTTAAGAAGATTTAAATAAGATACAGTGATATTGTGAAAATGCAACGTATTGGTCTATGTTTATCGGTATCAGAAATTCAGAACCGTGAAACACTTAATTAAGATGACACAAGGCCTCCTAGCTAGTGATTTGATTTTCTTTCAATAATTATATTTCTAACTGAAAAATACAATAATTAAGTAGGTACTTACAATCCTACATACATAACCATTCAAAGGAGTACCTCATCATCTCTCTCATCAGCTATAGGTTCGATCAACCGCAGTAACACAACAACTGCAAAAAAACGTACTTCTATGACATAAAAACGCTTACCTACTAATTGACTTCAACCCTACAATAAAGCATTGTCTACCATCCGAATGAATTCGTGGATCAAATCTAGTTTTCTTCAGGGCCTCGCTTTATCTTTTACGATTTCCGTGATTCTACTATAAAATATAAGATAAATTAATATTTTGATCTCAATAATTAATTTATTTAGAAGATAAAGTTTATTCCAATATACATTAATGTCACATAAAATATCAAATATTTCAATCAAACAAGATTTAATTAACAAAGCCTTTATAACAGTTGGAAGCAAAACGGAAAATCATAGGTCAGTTTTGCATAATCTTTGAGTACCTATGGCTATGGCCTCAATGTATTGCAAAAACAGCAACATTCACGATAATAATAATCATTGCCACGTACATTTTATACATATATAGGTAGTGAATTATTTATATGGAAACCATTTTATTTTTTAATATTTATGTCTGGAATATGACATGCTTGTATTTATGTGACTAGCGCGATACTTTTCATAATTATTATGTTTTCAGTCTACGTTCTTCCCGTGATTTGATACATCAAATGGTTACTTAAAACACATAAGAAAACTTTATCCCAGTTTTTCTGATAATAAAAATATAGCCTTTATTTCAAGCAGAATTTATAGAAATATCTTAGCCACAGGCTTCAACGATCCAGTTTTTGCCCATGTTTTTGTTGATTTCATCTGCCCAATTTCTGATACGATTGACGCTTTATTGACTGTTAATAAAAATAACGTGATTATAGTTGTTTTTCCATTCTCACACTTACAATACGTATAACCTACCGCAATGCATTACGTTTTCTCGATCATTTTAATCTTAGTCCGTCTCATCGCTACTGTATGAGAAAACCCCACTTGTTTATATTATCTGCAATGGCTTGTAGTGTCTGATGTGGAAGCTTGATTACTCAGTTGTTAAGCAGACATTCATCTCAAATAATTAGTTGAGAAAACAGCATACTTGAAACATTTTGTTTAAAAGCTCCAAAGAAGTAGGTATCCTGTTTTTCGTCCTATTTGGAATTTCTGATGATTAATTGCCTTAATAATAATGTAGTTTCGTGAAAAGAGATTTAATTAAAATGAGTTTTATATTAAGTCCCACGTCGAGAAAGGATGATGCCTATTTTAGTACCCTGCTCCAATAGCCATGTGTAATAAATACATCGTTGGATAGCCCTTTTTAAACAGAATAGAAGTTACTATGGCGCCTAATTCGAAATCCTTGTCCGTTCGGAGGTATACTGTACCAAACATGTGAGTTTTAGCAATACCAAAATAAGGTATTTTTTTAGATACTTCATTATTCACTGCCCTTTTGAGCATCATTAGAGAGGTTTCAACATCACACGCTACCCAGTAACCGATCATGGGTTCACTACTTCCCGTTCCTCCTAACGGTTGATCCTGGATTTCTATCGGTATGAGGTGTTGGCAAATAAAGCTTGCATAGCTTGGCACCAAATTAGCATCACCATGAAACTTCATTCATAAGTACTGCCTGATTGGCGGCTTGTCGATGAGGTGAGGTGGTGCTGATCCGATGCTGGACTTATAGATGACCTTAACGGCTGCAAAATAACAGTAATTGTCCTGTAAAACGTCCATTTACACCAATGTTTATTATGGTTTCAAAAAATATTAAATAACGGGAAAAAAAGTAAGTCGATCGTTTGAATTGGTTAGGACTGCGCTGGTTCTTAAAATTCTGCGACTGTTTAGGTATTCGCACTCTGGACTCCGGTTATAGTTTTTATCGTTCACTCCGGCTATCTCTTGGATTTTGTTATCGGTTTAGTATGAATAGTAGAAGAACTTTTAGGTTTCAGGCAAGCGATTTCTTTTTTCCGAATTATCACACGGAACAAAAATAGGTGGTATGTATCTATTTGGAAAATACTTAATATTTAGTATTATAGCGAGCATTAACACAACAGAATAATTATCCTAGATAGAAAGTGCACTGTAGATGTACCCGATTACGGGATTAGTGAAGATGCTTGGCTCTTACGTGGGCGCATGCCATGTAAAACCTAAAAAGTACTATTGTTGTTTGTTACTTATTAATTAATAACGATAACAAAACACAGGTACTGGTACCCATACAATATCAATTGTTTGGCACGAGTACTCCAGGCATGCGGGATTTACCGCCTTCTGTCTTATTTCTTAAAGATTCTATCGAACTGCATCTAGGCTAGGCAGATGACGAATGTACAACATAACATAACATCATGCCTGTAATCTCCGAAGGGTTAAGCAGAGATGTACCTATAGTAAACCCACATTTCGCCAGTTATGTATTACTTCTTTATTTTAATAATTAATAGCAAACGTCATAATAAAAGAGCGTGAGTAGATGATCGATCACTACGAAAACGTACCTACGAAATGTAGGTAGGTACTTATGGGAAAAGGTTTTTGCGATTTCTGACTTTTCTAGTAGGTAGGTACTCTAACCTCAGTTGGTCCAAATGAGTGTTTGAATCCTTATACAAAACTGCTTTGATTGTCATCATAAAAATATAAAAACTTTTTACAAAAAAAAAACAACCGACTTTCAAAAAACACTAAAAACTTGAAAAATAACTTTAATTTCGGAAGTCGGTGTCTTTGCTTTTCAATTTTCGTTTTTTGCCACCGACTTTTTTTCGAAGTCAGTTGTTTTTACACAAATTCGAATACCACTTCCTGCTATGTAAATAACAGTGACGGAGTCAAACAATATATCGTCTACATACACTAAGTGAGAAAAATACGTAATTATTGAAGCTAACTCAAAAACTACGCAAGCAAAGTTAATAAAATTTATATGGGACCACCCCTGAAGCATGACTTACTAAACAAAAAAAGAATCATCAAAATCGATTCATAATTGGCGGAGTAATTGAGTAACATACACACAAAAAAAAACAATAAAAAACACCGACTAATTGAGAACCTCCTCCTTTTTGAAGAAGTCGGTTAAAACATTATAATTGACGTTTTTCTAGCCGACTGTACCATATTTCCAAAATCTGTGAATGCAGTTAGCAATTACTCAAGAAGTTAAGGACAGTCTCCTAAGAGCATTTTTCTGTAGTTACAACGGTTAAGGTAGCTTCCCTTGCTGCTTCGTCTCAACTTCGCACAAGGAATCGAGACAAAGGCCTTCGGAATTCTTGTACTAAATCTGAATACCTTTCTAATGATATATCATTTATTACTATTGGAGCGGGTACCAGCTTCCATACATTTCGTGGCATCATTCTTTATATGGCGCCGCAATTTTTATCGCATCGGCTATTAAATCACCGGCGTGTAAAAAAAGTCGGTGGTGGTGTGTGTGGTGTCCCGGAACACCAAATTGAAACGAAGTTCCTTTAATATTGTAGGTATATGTTAAATTACAGGAACAATTACATTATTTAACAACATTTGAGAGTAAATAAATAAAAAACCGGCTAAGTGCATGTCGTACCATGCACAATGAAGGGTTCCGTAGTTGGGATGAATTTATAAAACAAACTTAACATTGTAGTTCCAAAACTTGTTCTCCGATACAGAATGTATGGGAGAACATGTTTTTACAACTGCAAATTTAAGTTGGTCTCGTCGTGATTACTCGGTAACTTGTGGAGCCTACGTAGCGGTGATAGTTTTCCTATTAATTTCATTATATATACTACTGCCGTGAATTTTTTCACATATCCAAACCCAACCATTTAGCTGGCAGGGGGGGGGGATACTTGGCTCAAACAAAAATTAGCACTTTAAAGCTTAATATTCCGCAAACGGATCCCTAAATCCAGAAATGGTTTAAACAAACTCCCATTATTTTTTAACGACCTATCGATACAACCACTTTACGTGTAGGGGAGCTACACTAAAAAATAATATTTTTAACGATTTTTTTTTACCACTTTGTCGGCGTCATTTATATGTATATCCATACCAAATTACAGCTTTCTAGCACCAATGGCCTCTGAGCTAAGCCGCGTACAGACGGACAGACGGACATGGCGAAACCATAAGGGTTCCTTGTTGACTACGGAACCCTAAAAAACAGGTGACGATCAAAATGTTACACTAAACTGTTCCAACGAACCGCACTTATCAAAAATTTGTTTCAGTGCTAAGAGTGAAATACTTCCTTTTTTCGGTGTAGCTCTCATTCGCAAAGTGTGAGTTTATCGTGCGATGAGGAACTCCGTTCCAAAAACAACTTTGATTTAGTCTTGGTCAAAGTAAAGAAAGGCTCAGAATATTCATTTCTTACGTTAGGAGTAGCTATGCAATTTCTAATTAATTAATTATGTATAGTCGGCAACAGAAATATATAATTTCGATATAAAAACTCCAAATGTTGCGAATCGTAATGTCACATTTAAATCTTGAATGCTCATCACGACCTTGCTTTTTGATCTAAAACTTATGAAATACTTACATGTAATATGTACAATATTGTACAAATTTCGAAATCGATACTCGAAATATTGATCTGAATTATTTATGTCTGCATTTTTTTTGGAAACAGGCAGATTTGCAATTTTATCTAAATAAATAAGTATTTAATTTGAAAATATGTTGTTACAATGTTTCTTTGCGTATCGTTGATAAAAGTAATAAGTATTCCAATTTTCACGACGTTACGATCTTAGGCCTGAATTCCTCTTACGCTGATGTCAGTCGTGTACGTCATTCGTCGCGCGTACGTACCTATATATGTACATTGTGTTCTATATAGCACCATACTGCAACGCTGACGCCCGCGGAAGAGGAATTCATGCCTAATCTACACCTTCATACTTTGCAAATATCCCGTTCATGAAAAACCTAACGTCTACACAATTAAATTAGATTTTGGTGTCTGTCTGTATGCTCGCGTTGTTGTTCTTAACTACGCAAAGGATGCTGAAGTGGTTTTCAACGAGTTTAGAAAAAAGAAACTGGGAGGTTATGTGTGATTAAACTTACATTATACAGAAATCTCGATATTTTTTTTCAAGTCATAAAATGTAAAGAAACTAGCCTTCTTTTACACCAAGACTCTTTGAGTAGAGTAAATTAAAAAGAAAAACAGCAAATAGTCGATTTTTAATAACCCCTTCTATCAAACAACCTTTGGATGGACACAAAAGACGTTACGTACATAGTATAAATTATAACAATTTCCATTAAATCATCCATTTCACGTGCAAGTTAGCACCTGCTAATTGTAATGTTCTTGACACCAAGAAATGCGTCATCAGTAAATAAATCGGGGTGACGTAAACACATTGGAGATAAAATACTGTGCCAATAAATTTATTTTGTAAGGAAACAAGTATGTAGTTCCCGTTACATGAATGCCTGTAACTTTTGTAAGTGCCCACGTAATCTTTACACAAGTTATGTGGAATTTGATAACGTTTGATTTTATCTTTTTTATTTACCTCGGAGTAAGTGACTTATGAGTTTAGGGTTGCCGCAAGTGCCAGTTTATTAGTTAAAACGTCAGTTCGAGTACCTACCTACCAAGAGACACAGCAACTATCAAAGCGGCGTAGTGTCTTTCATCCAAAGCATACCTACACAGGATTTGATTGCTGGTTGAATGTCGAATTCATACAAATAAAAATTAAATGCAGTTGGTTGTTAGACGCATCACTAGAAAACGGCTGGTCAGATTTGGGTTCTTAAATTTTATTTTAAAATGTTCGTAGTAGTCTAAAAGAGTTTTTTATGGAAAGAAAAATTGGAAAAGGTTCCCGGTTTCAAATTCGGGAAAACCTGAACATCCTTTTTACATGGGATTTTTGTATGAACTCAAGACCATAACACACGATTCGGACGATGGATACGCGTATTTTTTTTATGGTCATGGTAAAGTTATCAAGAAAAATAAATCGGCACAATAGGAAATTTTAGGAAAACTTCTGTCGAGTCAGCTAGTCACTTATATTTACTGTAAAAGAAAGCTTGTTATTCCTAGGTGTGTTTTATCACATCATGTGGACTACAATACCCAATTCTATGAAATATTTTTATGTAACATTTTCCAGAAAATTATAAGGAATAAATTAATATTGTAATTTTCAGTTATCCATTATTTACTGAAGTTTTCATTCAAACATTTCCGGAAAATCATAAATTGTAATTCCAGTAAAGAAGTAGTCAATGAATTAACATTAGGTCATACAAAGTTATTGCCACTAGCTATAACTCAAATTAAAATAATGAAACATCTCTATTTACGTGATGATGATGTTAAACTGTTTTTATAGTAACTAAATATACTTAAATATAAATTCATAATTTATGTCTGCTGCCTGTGTCTGTGCATAAATTTAAATAGGGTCAAACTGCAATGTGCCCATATATGAGCATTTATCTGGCCAGCTAGTTTTAGTTTCCTTTTAAGATGATGAGCTACTTATGGCATCTGATGATATGTACTCAGATTCTGTTTTAGCTATGCTATACATTTATAATTTGTAAGGTACGGACTACCCCACCACTCAACAAATATGCTACCCATGTGGCTATGTCCCTCATATGTACACAAAGCTGCATGCCTACTTGTACTACTTTACTCGACTACCTTTTGTCGCAGTCAGTAACAAATTAGCCATACGAAGGAAACAATTGTTTACTATCGCTGTTCCAGTAACTAAAACATTAACAGACGTGATTTTAAACGACTAGTCTTTACTTTCAGTTCGCAAAACTATTCGAGAGTCTATTGTTTCTTTGTTAGTAGGTACGGGTTTTACCTTATTGTTCAGAGATCTGTAACCGTAGTATCCGAGCGGATCCTCGCTCCATTCACATGTCGATCTGTGTAATGGTCAGCTAGAGTTGGCTCTGTTTCAGCGCAGGCGGAGCGGGCCGCACGCTTGTATGCGGCTACCAGGCGCACACACCCGCCACTCTTTATATATAAGGAGATCTTGCGAAACCGTTAGCACATTCGGACTACAACCTGTCCAGGAAGTCGCCTGCTTCTTTTGTCATCTGTAAAACGCGACAAGATGCTGTTCATTCTGGTAATTATCATCCCGTGTTTAGTGTTTATATAAGTGCATCTCTGAATAAGGACCAAACAGTGATAAAATTTGCATGGTAAATTGTGCCAATAAGTTGAGTGATTGAACTGACGACCTTCCTGTGATTGCATGTTGACGAACATGTGTGTTGCAAGTAGCGGCGCGGCGCCTGTAGTGCATGAATGTGTGGTTGTACCTAATGTCTTTAGAGCTTTAGGTTCTGACCTTTGCTTTATCCACGCCTGCTATATTTAATGCCTACAACATTATGACGAAATCTCCCCTCATAGTGTACATTTAATTAAATAAGTATCCGTTGCAAATTGCATTTTAGTTTGTCTATCCAGCAAAGAGGTAGGCTATTAGTTGAGCATGTAATATGTAAAGTAATTATTTATAATTATATCCATAAACAAATATTCCATGAATATGGGTATGTGTGAATTTCTGCGCGATGTTTATTTTTTATTTATTGTATCATCTGCGAAATTCTTAAAATAATTTTCAATCGAAACAACGTACTAACATTTCTTTGAGAGCCATCATAAAAACCATTTTTTTGTTTTATATCCCGCAAAGGTCATAGTTACGTATATGTTATATTTTTATTGTCAGTGATAAGCTATTGAAGGTTATCCAAGTACGTACATGACCAATTTCCGCGAATAGATACAAAACACAACAACGCCAACGGCGCGAAAAGTCGTTTTGGAATGATAACAAAAAACACAAATCAAGATGAACTCTAAAATATGCCAATATAAGATCAAGGTCGAATTTCTAGTGTTCTAGTTATGGAATTTTTTATTACAAGCGATAAAATTTAATAGAGCGATTTGAACGTTGTGTGTACCAAGAAAGGAATCTTGAAAAAAAAGTGGTTTAAAAGCTTTTACTGGCCGGAGACTCGGAGATGTTATCTTTTAATTAATGAAGGACGCACAAAAATCCGAAAAACTTGTTCCGGGGGCGTGTGACTTGGCCGTAATTGCTCATTAAGTAAAAACGTTTTAATTTATGACAAATATATGCATTGTTTGTTATAATTACAGAGTCTGGTGTCCGGTTTGCTGGTTCAATTGCTTGGGGCGAGTCCTGTGGTTGACAGCCAACCAAGAGCTCAAATACTTAAGTATGACTTTGACACAGCCAACCTGCCCAACTCTTATAGATATCAGTAAGTATTTCTTACTTTTTTAATGTCATTCGATTATTTTTCAGCTCTTTGCGTTGCCAGTAGGTAAAAAGTGTTGCACCGACAAGTGCGTAACTCATAAGAGGAATCCATTGCTGCAAACTGTTGAGAGCAATGTTTCTTATAAGCGACACTATGGGAGGTGCAGTTTTCGGAAAAAACGAACATCAATATCAGCGGGTCCGATTTCTGGCCAGGAAAATTTGCTTTTCAAAAAATGTAATGGTATTTCTTTGTAACAAACACAGTAATTTAAGCTGATTTGGTAATCTACGACAGGCTAGATATATGCAAATACTCTGTCGCAGATTACCAAATCAGCTTAAATTACTGTGTTTGTTACAAAGAAATACCATTCGATTTTTGATAAGGCAATTTTCCTGGCCAGAAATCGGACCCACTGATATTGGTCTTTGCTTTTTCTGAAAACTGCACCTCCCATAGTGTCGCTTATAAGAAACATTGTCCTGGAAGTAATGGAATACGCACACAGACAATGGCTCTAAATTGCTGTTATATAAATATAAATATTTATTCGCAGAAGCTATATCTATGGGTATTATTACCTGCACACGAGTCGATAAGTATATATTATAAAAAGATAAATGTCATGCTCTCTTTTAGTAACATCTCACCTTTATAAAGGTATGCGATATTATTGCTACGCATACCTATTCTAATAACATTTAGAATTTTAGTTTACAAGGTATTCTATACAATAACTGGAGGTTATTTTTACATTTTAAATCCTAATTTGCGTATTAAAAAAATATGATTTTCAAGAAAGGTTCATTTTCTAGGTAACTTTTTTAACCAAAACTCGAGTCACCAATATTTAGGTATAATTCTGTGTGGAACATTTAAACGACAGTGTAATTAATATTATTACATTAATAACCTATCGAATAAATTGAAAAACACAGCAATTTTAGTATGATTAAGTCATTTATTTTGCTATACACTAGTCGTGATCCTAATATTTTGACCCGAACATGTTATTTGTGTATAATTTATTATTTTTTATTTAGCTATAAAGTTTTGATAAATAGACGTTTTGAGGAAAGATTAGAAAATATATTTTATGATAAATGGTTACTGGATCAGGTTTGCATATATTTTAAAAGGATTAGCAACGCTCAATGCATGACATATTTTAAATATTCCGATCTCTATCAATGTCTTCTGAAAGAAAACGTTTTAACCTTTGAGGTCAATGACTCCGTTACATGTAAACGGTATAGATGTAATATGAAACTTCAACGATCAATCAAAAATACAGCCTGTCTCATATTTCAACCAAATGATGAAATAAGTCTTCATTTTTTGAAAAACACAAAGTATTATTAAAACTTTGGTTTATCCAGCATTCTAATTAAACCAGTCATTTTGTGAACAAATGACTAGATTATTTTTAAACGGTGTTAAATTATGACTTTTTGCTAACAGCAATTCCAAATATTTAATATTTAAGAAAATCGCTTGGGGCTTTTCATTCGTGGTTATTTTATAATAACACCATAATGAAGCAAAAAAAACTTGGGAAGATATTGCTAATAAAAAGACATGAAAACTACGGTGCCAAAATCAAATAAATTATTGTAAATTGATTTAATAACTCCATTTTGTTAAATGGCTCATTTTGACTAACGAAAAACGTGTGCGGTCGGGGGACCCCCGTCAGGAACGAAGTTCCTTACGCTATACTCGCACGCACACACCCACTCATATATTTAAAAAGACAGACAGAGTGAAAGTCGCATGGAGGTAATGCTTTTTCCCTACGTGACGATAATAATAGGTAATTATAAAAAATCATAGAGAAATCATTCAACAGTCTTATTTTTCATTACGTTGCACAGATCATGAAAATAAAACACAAATATGTGTACACTGCACCTACTTACATACATAATTAGTCAATCCTCGGGTAAAGCCTAGCCTTTACGCAATAGGTACCTAGATTACAAGTTGTACACAGTGTCCAAGGATGTACGAAATAGCATATCACATTACAAAGACGACACCTTCGTTTTGCTAATCCTATAGATACTACAAATCCATGACGAAATTCTTATGCAACAAGGCTCCTGACTAGCAAATTAATATACCAATAATTAAGCTTGTTCCATTCTTTCTCTGAAAGTAAATAACAAAGACTTTATGTCATGAACTGGGCCAGTGGAATACTGTAATACTACTACTGTGTACTAATGTTAAAACTAGTATAGTATTCTATCTATCCGTATTCTAAACATGCTATTCTATAGTAACGATCTCGCAGTCCATTTACGAATTGATTGCTTAGAAAGTTACTTCAATTTTGATGAATGTTTTGATATAATTACTTACACTAAATTACTAGCAATTATACTAGCTGTATTTTGATCCTCGTCAAAATAATTACTTACAATAAACCTACTCTGAAACCGTGTCAATCGCTTACTTTTATCGTCCCCGTTTATCATGTCTTAACTTTAGTTTCGACAAAAAATCTTTTGACTACACGTGTAATTATAATGGCCGTATCTCTCTATCTTGTTGAACGTGTCCTCCCACTCTCTATGACCAATCTTTAATCCATTTTCAATCATCTACCGACTTACACTATCATACTATGATGTCATTTCAATTTGCCTAGCCTTTTCCAAACTATATTGGGGTTACCAGTCTAACCGGAAGCAGCTGAATACCAGTATTTTACATGGAGCAACTGCCTATCTGACCTCCACAACCCATTTACAGATACCCCTTAATTGAATGGTTGTCAACTTATGGGCTTCTAGCTACCTGTAATGACTGTGAAATATCTACAAATGACAGCATGGACCAATGGCTTATAAATGCTTTCCAAGACACGGAGGGGTCTTGATATCTAATGGATGGTCTCCCATCTACAAACCGACCGCGGAAAATTCGTATAAAATAAAGTTAGTATTTCTTTTATTTAGATATCTATATTTACTTAGATATCTTCAATTGACCAACGTGATTTTGATTATCATATAGCAATAATGCTAAATTATACATGCAGGCATGTTTGTCATGGATAAATATTAGAAAAATATGTGTATAAAATGAGATAAACTGCAGCAAACTTGATAGAGCGTAACACGCGAACGTTGTTGCAAAATCTTTCACTTTTATCAAAAGCCAAACAGGATTGAGAAAAATGCTTACCTACAGTAATAAAATGACAAAAACATTTTGAATACTAAACGAAAAGGAAAGCAAACGTCTGACTCACCCATCACCATCACTACTTAGATCGATAAAAACATTTGCGGACCAACACTATGGAATGTCATGTTTATGTAAATTGACCTTTATATTGTCCTTACGTGTGCAGGTATAACCTGATAATCCGAATACGTGGTGTACCTGCTTAAAGGTACTAACACGCTGTTTATTTGGAAAGCAAATATTTTTAAATCGCTCTTCCGTGATGTTTGTTGGCTTTCTGCCACAAGGATATAGCGGCAAAGTGTTTGAACCTAGGCGGAATCGGTTTCCATTGTCGGCTAATACCTAGCAGATAAATACGGACATCGCATTATATTTGCAGTTAATTATAGCGGACATCGTCTGTTAAGTGCTAATTTGTTTTATAACACGATGCACATGCACAACCGAAAGCCTGATATAAATACTGAGGGGTTTTATTTGTGATCCTGCTTTGTTTTACCTTGGAATGGAAATGAAATCGAATGTACAAAAGCAAGTAGTAAGTTAGTCTTAGTAACTTAGTCTACTTTAGAAACTGTATATTGTGTTTCTGGGAAAATAAACTTCCGGGTAATTTTTTAATGCAATTTTAATCAATGAAAATCATAGATTTTTCCATATTTGTTACATCATTATGAACAATACAGAAAAGAAAAAGCTTGCCGGTTTGTTCATTTTACTTTAACTTGAAGTTTCAACGGCGTCGCATAAATATTAATGGTGCGTGACCCAGCAAGCTCCCATCCTTTGAAGATATAATGTATAATTGTATAACCCACTTGATACTAGGAACCTGCAGACTAACATCACACGCCGCATATTCACATGCATTTAAAACATTTCACGAACTGAAACGTCTCTATAAAAAATACCTCTACGAGTATTTTCAATGAAAAACAACATCTTTCAGTTGCTTTTTTGTAGTCTGGGAATGTCCTCGGTAACTAGTTTTCCATTGCATCGTAGGTACCCATGTATCAAATAGGACCTAATACCCATTACCATGAATTCTGTGAAATTTGAATAGGTACCTACATACTCCTAGCTAATTGCAATCCTTTTTTTAAGCTTTGCGTTTTTTAAGCTAAAAATACCTACAATCGTTACGAAAGACTGAATGGCACTTACAAGAAAAATGTGATATCATCACATAGAACATCACTGACGCTATGCAAGATTATGTTCATCATAAAATAATTGCAAAAACACGGATGTACCTTGAAGAATAAAATCCGGCGCACATTACAGCCGCACCGGGCCGCAGCGCAACGCATTTTAATAAAAAAACAGTGCGTTGCGGCCCGCCAATACATAATGTACGAAAATGGAGGATTTTTCCAATGCGGCGCGCGCGACCCTCTCCAATGTGCGTTGCGCTTTAGGTAATAGGTAAACAAATGCCACAAGTTTATACCTGTGCTACAAGTGTATGTATTAGGTATGCCAATCTTACTTTACAATTAAATAAGTGAATGAAGGAAGAAAATCTTTCCTTGACTGTATATGTATGTATAGGAAGATTAACGCTATCCACACCCAATTTAGAGTGTAGAGAGGGGGCCAACTTCTTTACTAAACATTATAAGTATGTATATATATTCTTTCACTACCACAAGTTTGGCCTACATTCCTATTTTTTAATAACAATATTCACAATCAATCATTCTTAATGTTGATAATATTCAAAGATTATTTAAATGTTTTCGATAAAACAACTTAATACACAAAACTGTCACTTATTTCCTGTGTTAAATAAAAGGGAAAAAAAAAAACAATTTCACTAAACATAAAGCACAATTTTACTGAATTGAATTGTTACCTAAATGTTTTTTTTATTTTGTAAAAAAAATTCTGTGCCTCTTTACCTACATTTAAAATTGACTGAATCAAAACAAGGAGATGTCCGTATATAAATGAAATACTAAACACCATTTTCACAAAAAATTACAGTTAACCAAAAACCAAGAAGAAGTAATATAACTATTCTTATTTGTAAACTTGTGTTTAAAATAGTGTTTTACAAGTTTATTTATTTATTCGTAAAGTCACCAATTTATTGCCATGTCTTGATTTTTATGCCTTCATAAATATGTGACGCCTAGGTGCTACAAGGCTTTATTCCATTTTTAGTACCAGTAGCTGTACAGTAGTTCGTAAAGTTTTAAATTCTTTCAATATAAAGTCTTTATAGTCTAAGCTAGTATCCTATAAAGCTGCAGAACCCATACAGGGCTTTCTCTCAAATTATGAAAAAATATACACAAAAGGCTTCTGAAATAATTCTTATTGGAATCTAACTGAACATACATATCGTGTTTGTACTGTTAAACGATTAGTGTTCCTATGTTCTTATCGAACCCGGATCTCCGATCCATTTATAATCTCTTTGTCCTAAAAACATTCAACGTCATGCATGTCACTTTAACGTCATAAAAAGTTGAATGGTAACATGTAACATTGTAGTGTGGGGTATAAAAACGTATCATAAACGCCTTCTTTAAGTTGAACGGCCGAAAGTGGTACGAAAACAGCCAGTTACAGCTCCGTTATTCGAATGGGTACAACAAGCCCACGATTATACAGTACCGATTATACAGTACAGTAGTCAAATTATACAGTACAGTAGAACGTCACGATTATGCAGTACAGTAGTTAAAAAAAAACAGTATTTCGGAATAATTTCCGGAAGCGCCATTGAGGTGGAATTTCACTTAACTGTCAATACGGCTGCTAGCTGTTTCTTTTTAATTCGGGATGACTCGTTTTGTTTTTTTGTGCAGACAACTTGATGCAATCTGGTAAATGCTGGGAATTTTTAGTCCATGTCAGATTCTGGTTGTTAAAGAAATAATTGCTTACAATTTATGCAATCATTATACCTCCTTTCAAGTAAAGGCTCGTGCAAACAGACGCGATATCGCGGGCGCGACAGGCAGCGGTACCTTTGTCGACAAAGGTACCGCTGCCGCTATCGCGTCTGTTTGTACGAGCCTTTAGTCTGTCATATTTAAGTGCGAAGTACCTAAACTGAATGTTATATGGAATAAACTGAAAAATCCAATGATTAGTATTGATTAACAAGTTTACATGACATTTCTCGGAATCTCGTGCTAAAATGATGGTTATTGAACTTTGCCTAATATATCCTATTATATTAGGTATACTTTAAATATAATTTGAGCAAACACATCATTCTCCAAGTATTTGTCGTTGGAACTCTCCAATAAATAAATATCTTATTTCGAATATCGTATGTTTTTTGACAGTCGGAATTTTGTATGACTAATCTTTGCTTAATAGAGATGTAGTGTTTAGATAGTCTGCAATGCCAATGAATCGATGCATAGCTTTGTCCCATGTATTTACAGAAGTAAAAGCTTTCAAATGGAAGGTCAATGTTAAAGTTAGGTCAGGAATTTATTTGTCTTAATCAATGTGCTTACCTCAACCGCGCTATGAAAAACATTTTCTTAATTGTTCTTAGTAGTCTACGTTTAACACAGAGTGCATTTAGAGGCGGTGACAATGGTGTTCAAACATCGTATAACTAGACATACTTCGAAAATAAATAAAGATGCACAAACTTTTTCGACAATAACGTTTACATAACATTACAACCCGTGCGCATTAACATGGCACCTGGCTCGGAACTCAATACTCCCCCCGCTACCCGCGCGGCGCCCCTTCGTCGCCGTGCGGGGAAGCGAGGGGAGCTCCAAATGTCACTAAGCCAGGTGCCATGTCACGGGTTGTAGGTATTTACTTTTCTGAGTGCCTAGTGTCTAAAATATTAAAATTAAACAAAAGAATGTTTATAAAAAAAATATTGTGTAAAATTTCTTAGCAGTCTAGGATCTAAGAGTTGGTTCGACCTCATTTAATTTAGAGCCCATTAAAATTCTCTAAAAGGTGGTCTCTAATATTCACGTGGCACCTAAAAGTCAAGGTCGTTTATTACTGGTACCTATGTGTTTATGGGATAAACTAGTTTTCTTCATAATGTAGAAAATATTTTCGTGTGCGTGGGTATCTGTCTACCGCTCTATAAGGATGTGCTGTGAAGTTAATAATAAATTTTGCCCCATGGTCCCAAGCTAGGTAAACACATAAAAAATAAATCTTTATTCAGAATCAAAATTGGTAAAATACTAAGTATAATAAAAAATCTTACATAAATAATGTAGGATTATGATTTTAGACAAATTCTGCAAGCCAGTTAAGTACTTATTAAAACTAATAGATAATGAAAAATACCTACAATGACTTACATACAAAGCTATATTCACAAAGCGTTGAAAAAATTGCCACGCACTACGATCCTTGTTGACAATGGAAAACGCTGAGAGAAGTCCCTAGGTCATGTCACTTGTTGATGTTAGCGTGGTAAGTCGCAGCCACTAACATAACACACACTGATCTCATTGTTGAAATCATTTCATGGCAATCATAACCAGCGGTGTTGTACCACCCGTTGTACTTACGTGTACTAATCCTCACAAAGAATTTGTTAAGACAATGGCTTTCCTTCGTTCAAAATAGTTTTGGTTCCAAATTTCCAAGTTTGTTAACTTTTATGACTATTTTATGACCTACATTAATAAATGGATTGTATCGATTTTACATTAATAACATAACGCATAGCATAACATCACGCCTTTGGGGAATAAATATGTGATGTTACGTACACGGCCCGCATTTCACCAGTTATGTTTAAGTCTCATGTAATGGGTGTCGAGCCTATTGCCATCACCCGGGCACTAAGCCAGACTCCGGGTTGCTACTGAGAAATTCCAGATGGAAAAACCCAATAACACTTAGCCCGACCTGGGAATCGAACCCAGGACACACACACATAATTTTACATGAATAGGTTTTCAAAAACTCATATTAAACTAGTGTTATGATTATGAAATACTAATTATATATTGTGGCGGTCGGACACCGAACAGGTCTGCCAAATAATTATGTCTGACGACGAAGACTAATATGAATGAAGACTAACGACGAATGTATCCATAGATATCAATGGATGTATCTAATAAAACATCAGGCGCTACAGCGCCTGTTACTTTTCTTGTGTCTAGTAATACCACTGCAGCTGTTTGCTCGACTTGCGTTTGCGTTGTCTCTCTAGCGTTTGCGTTGTCAATCAAACATGAAAAACTTTTAATAAGAAAATATTTCTTTACTTCCAGTTACGATGGCAGTGATGGTTCGTCTCGCACTGAACAGGGCGCAATCCTGAACCCTGGGACCAAAGACGCAGCTCTCGACGTCGCCGGCGCAGTTCGCTGGTACGACGCCAAGGGACACCTCTACCAAATGACGTACAAGGCTGGAAAGAGAGGCTACCGAACTATCATCAAGAAATTATCGTAATATTGACAATGGAATGCAATCTCTAAGTATTAGCTCGAATATATTTCGATAACAAAAGACTGGACAAATAATGTTATTTATTGACTAGAATGGTTTAAATTAATTTAACGGAAATTATTTCAAATTGTTGTAACAATTTTACTCAATAAATGTAGATCAAAAAGAATTTCTACTAGATCAAATAAAAACTGTAAAGTAATCAATTCAAAATCTGCCCATTATACCAATAACTGTATTAGATTAAATG